>CM022885.1:16601322-16628552 GCA_012654025.1 Pachypsylla venusta
AAACAATACTGACTTCGCTTCTCGCTCAAATAATACTGACTACGTTTTTACGCGTGCCCTTCTATTTATACCTTCATTCAAAACGTTCTAGAAGATTGTGGAAAAGGATTTTTCTATTGCGCAAATAAACTACGCATTCTAAAAAGAAAACTACGCGTTTTATAAATAATTAAAACGTAATCCCTATCCTACAATATAACAGAAACAATGCTTTTTGTAATGAGAGAGAGCAATAAAATATGTCATATTTTCCCCCCTTCACCCCGATCATCCTCCAGTCAACCTGAACAGTATAGTAAACACTCATTGATTCTCCCCCTTCACCCCGACCCCTCTCCTACATGACCCATTCATTGTAACAAAGAAAGACGGAGAAATGAATGGATAGGAGAAGCGTCGAGATATTTATACAAAATGTTTCATAGTAATATTACATACACAGGTCGTTCACTACAGAATTATACCAACTTACCAGAAATATTATACATATCTATTTCTCTATTCAATAGGTTGCTAGGCAACATTATCCTTTTTGTGTTTTTCTAACTCTTTATCCTTCAAGGACGTCTACAATTTCGAAGGATTCAAAAAGATTACCTGTGAAATTGAGTTTTTATTAGTAGCGTCGCGTAAGGAAGATATTACGTAAAGTTATCTTTAAATAGCACAGGTAAAGGAATGCTGTGTCAACAACAACTCTGATGAACTTGAAGCTTTTCATAGAAAAAAATGTGAATTTTACTTTTTATCTGAAAATAGATTTCGTTTTATACCTATGACCGAGAAATTTTGTCAGTTGTTCATTTTGATAACATTCCTATTATTTTAATGCTCTTTTTCTAGAGAGCATAGATATTGAACATTTAATTTTTAATATCATTAGCTCACATATACTCGTATTTCGTAAATTCAAATAAGAAGAAGAAATTTGAATTTTATAAAGAAATTTTATCTTTGTAGTTTTGATGAAAAAACTCCTTGCCTCAAAAGATTCACATAACAGTATGTTACTTTCTTCTGTATGCTAATAACATTTACTTCATCCAGGACAATAACCGCTATGGGTTATGCTTCTGCTAATTTATTTAAGAAATCCGTCATTACTTTGGATCGAACCACTGACTTTCGGCAGGAAACTCCCACATTTAATTGGTCGGTTTCATGCTTGGCTGTATTGCCCGGTGTATCATTTTAAAAATTGATTTCATTAGTATGCTGTAGAACTATTAGGAGTACAAATATTTTTAATTAGGTAACCAATAATGCCTACAATATCATTTTAGTCACCATATTATCAAACCATTGGAATTTTCTTTATTTATGAACTTTAGAAAACAAACTTTAAGCTTTTATCTTCCCATCCAACAACAAAAATTTGATTTCGTATTTATCTACACATAATAAGCGCAGATCCAGTCCCAATAAATATAAAAAAAAAATACCAAGAACAGAGAACAAACTCAACAAAACATACTCGTACTTCTGCAGGAAAAATGGTACAATGTTTCGTATGTTAGCTAAGCCAGATTTACCGGAAAAATGTCAAATGCACTGTATCTTGTTTCGTATCTTAGAAGAGCCAGATGTACAGTAAAAATGTTAAATGCACTGTATCTTGTTTCGTATCTTAGCTAAGCCAGATTTACCGGAAAATGTTAAATGCACTGTATCTTGTTTCGTATCTTAGCTAAGCCAGATTTGCAGTAAAAATGTTAAATGCACTGTATCTTGTTTCGTATCTTAGAAGAGCCAGATTTACAGTAAAAATGTTAAATGCACTGTATCTTGTTTCGTATCTTAGAAGAGTCAGATTTACAGTAAAAATGTCAAATGCACTGTATCTTGTTTCGTTCTTAGCTAAGCCAGATTTACAGTAAAAATGTTAAATGCACTGTATCTTGTTTCGTATCTTAGAAGAGCCAGATTTACAGTAAAAATGTTAAATGCATTGTATCTTGTTTCGTATGTTAGAAGAGTCAGATTTACAGTAAAAATGTTAAATGCACTGTATCTTGTTTCGTATCTTAGAAGAGCCAGATTTACAGTAAAAATGTTAAATGTACTGTATCTTGTTTCGTATCTTAGAAGAGCCAGATTTACAGTAAAAATGTTAAATGCATTGTATCTTGTTTCGTATCTTAGAAGAATCAGATTTACAGTAAAAATGTTAAATGCACTGTATCTTGTTTCGTATCTTAGAAGAGCCAGATTTACAGTAAAAATGTTAAATGCACTGTATCTTGTTTCGTATCTTAGGCTATGTTCAGATGATAGCGCGGTAGCGCGCGGTACGACGAACCTCGCGGCACAAGATCTATCTAAATAGTGCACATTGTCTCCATGACCGCAGGGTACTAGTTCTACAAACATTTATCCATTTGTTCATTTGATTCCGCGCGGTACCGCGTAGATCATCTGAAAATAACCTTAGCTAAGCAGAATTTACCGGAAAAATATCAATTGCACTGTATCTTTTCCTTATTTTAGCTAGGCTAGATTTTTGTTTATTTTCAACGAAAATATTGATACATTTTTTTCGGGTAGAAAGTTAAGACGCATACGATGTTGCGGGCTCAAACTAGCTATTTTATATAGAATTGATCGATTCCTTGTCCATATCCGTTGTCGAGAGAAAGTCTATTCAATTTTATTAATGAAATAATGTAGAATTATTTTATAATAATTTAATTATATATTTTTCACATCATTGACTAATTTATAATCACATATAGGTATTGGAATCATTAGCAAGTGTTTAATACATGATTCTTAGTCGGTGCGCTTTCCTTTTTTAACCAACCAGTGAATTTTTTATTCCACATGTCTAAAGTTCGGAAAATGAAATTAATGAAAAATTCGTGTTTTAATAATGGTATAGCTGAATTCATTTTCGGAACTTTAAACATGTAGAAAACAATTCAATTTTTACCCTGCGCAATTCGATAAGAACTACATGTAAAATACTTCTAAGAAAATAAATTTAATAAAATTTTACTTTCTAATTTTCGGTGAAGTTTTTTAATGGTTTCTGACTAATTAGGTAAGTTGCAAAATAATTTTCACGGTTTTATTTAAAAAGTTCTACTACTTTCTAAACCATTAATTTACGAGACTTCTCATTATCCTAGATTATTTTATACCGTTGAAAATTATCCATTTATCATCAGCATAAATAATTTAATATTATAAATTTCAGTATAAAAAAACATTAAAAAACTTCAAACGACAGTAAATGCTGAAGAAAATCTTAGGAAAATATTTGATGGTCATTTTAGAGAAAATTAAAAAGGGGGAAACAATGAATATAATATGTATACGAATAGTGTGATCCTAACCATTAGCACACTATTTTCCAAACGACGCAACGACAGAAGTCGGAATACAGTACGGAATAAAATAAAAGAACTAGTCAACCACTATTAATTGCCTTGAGAATAATTTCATCACATCCCTGAATTTGTAAAGCACACTCAACAGGTAGTTTCTGAGAAAATCAAATAAATAAAATGGGACTAGTAGGTAAGTGGGTTCAAGTAGCCTCAAAATTTTTAAGAAAATTTTGAAGCTACTTGAAAAAAAGAAATGGAAATTATGTCATCTTCAAAGATAATATTTTGCAATATTGGTCGAAGGCTTTGGTGTTTAAATTTTCTGGTGTTGAATTTAAAATTGACGATTGAAGATAAGTTCATATCTTTTGATATGAACTCTGCATGCTTAAAAGTAGATAAGTTCACATGAACATGTAATTAAAAACTCAAGCTGTAGAATGTACATATAAACCCCATCTGTAGAATGTAGATAGTTTGAATAAAATGAAATGGTATATTGTTCATGGGATAAGAGGAGCACAAGATAGGTAGAGGGTAGATATGATCCTCTATCCGTATAGAGGAAGATATGAAGTGAGATGATTATAACATTAACTCCCGCAGACAGAATTGAGATACCGATAGCTTTCTGAAGAGGGTAGAGATAACCCTCTATCCGTATAGAGGAAGATATGAAGTGAGATGATTATAACAATAACTCCCGCAAACAGAAATAGAGATACTGATAGCTTTCTGAAGAGGGTAGAGATAACCCTCTATCCGTATAGAGGAAGATATGAAGTGAGATGATTATAACAATAACTCCCGCAAACAGAAATAGAGATACTGATAGCTTTCTGAAGAGGGTAGAGATCACCCTCTATCCGTATAGAGGAATATATGAAGTGAGATGATTATAACAATAACTCCCGGAGACAGAAATAGAGATACTGATAGCTTTCTGAAGAGGGTAGAGATGGCCCTCTATCTATATAGAGGAAGATATGAAGTGAGTTGATTATAACAATAACTACCGCAAACAGAATTGAGATACTGATAGCTTTCTGATTATTTTTCAGTAAGGACATAATTTTGCCTTTATTTAAATTATGTTCTTGAAACTTCCAAAAGTAGAGGGGGAAAAATCAGTGGATAAGAAGTTTTATTCAAATATTGGTTTTAAAAAAATATTGGATAAAGCTGAATACAATTCACTAAATAAACATTAATTGAACTTACATGTTGGTCTACATGTCTGCAAAAATAAGACATCTTTCAGAATATATTTTGATAGATTGGGTATTGTCTTTACAAATTCACTTCTTATGAGGAGACAAGTTAAAATAATTTATCAGACTTGGGTCACAAGGTAATTTAAGATATACAGTATGTCCCAGAAGTCCTGCCCGGTGCCCATAACTTTTGAACCGCTTGGAATTTTAGAATTCTGTTTGTTTCTAGGGCCCATGGCCATAGAAAAGGGCCCATGGCCATTCGAATGGTAATATCAGTATCCAGGTTCGAATCCCGGAAGTGGCTTTTTTTGACACAAAGAGTCGATTTCTCGGGAAATTTAAATGGAACGGTACAAATATTTTTTTGAGAAATAAAAGTGCCAATAAAATAAGGAATATTCCCAATTTTCTTTTTTTCAAAAAATTAATCAGGGGCGGAGCCAGAGGGGTTCAAAACCAAAACTTGTTACACCCTGTATAACGAAAAAGTATAACAAATATTATTTTGATGTAGAAATTCGTTAAGAGTGGCTCAAAAAAGGTTTTCCATCTACACAAGTAATAAAAATAACAACTTTTGTTTTTTATCAGTGCCGTAGGTCGGGGAAACCAAATCTCGTATTTCTACCAGAGGTTAAAATGAGGACTTTTAGAAAACGCCATTTTGGGTTAGAAGGTCTGAAGTAAGTATATGATTTAAAACTTAAAATGGGGAGTGGCCTCAATAAGGAACCATTTTAGCAAAAAAAAAAATTACTAACCCTCACACTCATTCACAACAGGGTCTTATTAATGAGAAAATTTCCATAGAAAAACTGCATATTAAGAACACTACAATTAATATGCAGTTTTTTCATTGAAATTTTCTCATTAAGGCCCTGTTGTGAATGAGTGTGAGGGTTAGTAATTATTTTTTTTTGGGCTAAAATGGTTCCTTATTGAGGCCACTCCCCATTTTAAGTCTTAAATAATATACTTACTTCAGACCTTCTAACCCAAAATGGCCGTTTTCTAAAAGTCCTCATTTTTACCTCTTGTAGAAATACGAGATTTGGTTTCCCCGATCTACGGCACTGATAAAACTTGAAAGTTGTTATTTTTATTACTTATGTAGATGGAAAACCTTTTTTGAGCCACTCTTAACGAATTTCTACATCAAAATAATATTCGGTTTTCGTTATACAGGGTGTAACAAGTTTTGGTTTTGAACCCCTCTGGCTCCGCCCCTGATTAATTTTTTGAAAAAACAAAATTCAGAATATTCCTTAATTTATTGTAACTTTTATTTCTCAAAAAAATATTTGTACCGTTCCATTTAAATTTCCCGAGAAATCGACTCTTTGTGTCAAAAAAAGCCACTTCCGGGATTCGAACCTGGATACTGATATTACCATTCGAATGGCCATGGGCCCTTTTCTATGGCCATGGGCCCTAGAAACAAACGGAATTCCAAAATTCCAAGCGGTTCAAAAGTTATGGGCACCGGGCAGGACTTCTGGGACATACTGTATATTGTGTTATTCTTAATTTGTTTTATAATTCTTGAAATTTTGAGGGGGGGGGGGGGGGGGTATTTTTGATTGTCAATAATGTTGGATTCATTGGTCCATTGCCTAAAGCTATCAATGTGGTTGTTATTTCGATGTACAAAATAAATTGCTTTATTATTAATTTGTATTTCTTTAAAATAAGAATACTTGTACTTGGTACTCCTTTCCCTCAAAAAAGAATAAAATAATCGAGTGAAAAATAGGTCCCATGATTAAGGATTTGAAATATATTTTACTTTTGTGCAATTTTAACGCCTAAATTTTTCTATAAAATAATAAATCACGTATTATAAGTTTTGTTACTTCTTAATTAAAAAGAAAAATGAACGGAAAACCGTCCGTACTTTATCGTCCAAAATGGGATTACGAAAAAAGGAAGAAATAAAATTAAAAACAAAAGGAACATTTGTTTGGCACAATAAATTGGAAAAGGGAAATTTGCGCAATACAACCTTGAGTATAATTTCATAAAAATTGATGAGAACCTACAATAGACATTTTTCTTAAAACTCTGAAATTCGGACCTAAAAGTGTTTAAAATCATCTCAGGTTCCCTCGAGCTTCTATATTTTAATGTTCACTCCAAATTTTCAAATTCAACTGGTTATGAAATTTTATGGCATTTCCTAAACTGGTTGAATATCGTCGTTTAGGAAGAACTACTTCGTATCTCCAAAAAATAATCTTTTCAGGAGACAAATTCCGTAAAAGAAAAAGATAAGAAAAAATCGTTTTGTTCTGATTTCCTCAATAGCAAAATCGAAATAAAAAAGAAAGAATCGAGTATTCGTCAATGAAAACAAAACACAAAAGAACAGACGAGCTTTCTCCAGACAATATGTTAATTTAGGACAATTTTGTATTATGATGATCATCCAGTTAGAAAAAGATCGATTTTTTCGCTGATTCTACCGATACCGAATATCAAAATTGAAAAGTTTGGAGATAGGAGACAGCACTTCCTGAAAGATGATATGTATTTGGAGATGTAGTAAGGAACTACTTTTAGAGCTCTATATTATTTTCTTGCGCGATTTGAATTCAATTATAAAGGCGATAAAGTTAAAAGATCCCCAGACATTAAAAGGAAATACAATGAAAATAAATTACAATTCAATAACTTGCTGAAAATATTTGTATAAGAAACAACAAAAATATTAAACATGTGAATAGTAAGTACTTATAATGTTTTCAAAGTTAAATATTATCATTTGAATTTTTCATTGAAATTGTAAAATACGTGAGCAGTATAAAATGAAAATGGAAAACAAGTGAAAGAAAAGAATTAAATAACATAAAGACACCAATTCTTTAATAGAGAGGATATGTTCTCATGCAGGAGATTACTGACTGGCCTTCTATCTTCTGGTTCTTGCAATCAGTGATTTAATATCTATGTCCAATAAAGAGATGCAGTTAATTTATGGGTTTGATTAGAATCACTCAAATTTGTAAGCGAGTATAATTTTAGGATATAATCCCGAAGTCCATTTTACTCACAAAGTTGTGGAAGTTCAATAACGAATTCCCTTCCAAACACATATTTATTTTTACATAAACTCTATAAAAGGTTATGCCCTGGAAGCCCGGAACCACTTTCACATTAGTACAGGGTGTTTTCTTTTACACCATGTTATTTCAGAAACAGGAAATTCGTTCAAAGATTATCCACTCAAACTTTGAGTAGAATCTGCAACTTCCGGAGTCAATACGCTTAGCAAATTGGTCACGGAGATCTCACCTCTTCAAAGCATCAATTTTATTACATGAGTATATTATGTGGCTTTTCTTGTCAGGTCAACATAAATCGAAATTAACTTTCACACAAAAATAAGTTGTCTGGTAGGTAGGTACCTGAAAAAATATTTTTGAGAAACTATCAGGGCACGTCTCTCATTGTATATGTATATACAACTAGCTGATTTGCCCGTGCTTCGCTACGATTCTTATATTGTTATTTTTGTTTTTCAAGGACATTGGAGGGGAGTAAGGGTTTGTGTTTACCCTGCATATTGCAACCTTTAAAAAAACAAGATTTAAACGTTTCGCAGGAGCCTTAGAGGGAAGGCCATTCTGACTTTTTAATATTTTCTAAATTTTATTTTGCCCGTTCCCGGTGGAATGGTTGGCCATACCTTTGCAGAAAATGTTCTAAAATAAGGACTATACGGCCACCTAAAACTTTATCGCTTTGTGTTGATATGTTCTCGCGACAAAATTTAAGATATCGGACCGTGACTGTCCGATTTTGGTGAAGAAATTAGAAATTTGGCCGTAACTCGAAAACGGCTTGATATATTTTAGTTCTGACAATTTTCCTGAGGTCGTAGACCATGTTTTTGAAGGTCCATTCCCATCAATTTTTCGCTATCTGCTACCGTTTGGGCTGTTGTGTTGTAACAAGCAACCCCTACCACATAGGTACACAAACATTTCTGATTTATATATGTATTAAGATGAAAAGACTAGTCATTAAATACGACGTATTTTAATATGACTGTTGAAGGTACACGATTAGTAGGTTTTAGTCACCATCAGAAATATTGGAAATTTCGGGATAGTGTGATTTTTTTTAATGTTTCTCTTGTCAGTTATTATTCAAACAAAAATAAAAGTAATGAAATCTTTAGGAGCAGACAAAGACTTAAATATTTAAAGCTGCAGTCTCATTAATTAAATTTGACGGCTATCAAATACAAAGATGCTCCCTATAACATATAATGAGTAGATGACATGACACATTCATTTGTAAACCCTTGAATGCACCGGTATCGATCTCGCAACCCTAATTTCAGCGGTGTGGCACTTTTCTTAGATTAATATGAAGGGAAACAATATCTACTTTTTCAGTCGTAATTTTAAATTTTAATTTCATTCAATTCAGTCGTAATTTTAAAATTTAGCACACATTTTACATTTAATAACCTTTTCTTTCATTGAAAAGTGGATAAAGAAGAAGAATAAGCAAACTGACTACGCGTATCTCATTTATTTTGAAACCCGGAATATTCTGCATCTCTTTGATTTATAACCACCCTGTTCAATGTAATTATAACTAAATTTTAAATTACAATTTCTTCCTATACGTATCTGAAGTTTCTAAATTCATGGTTTCATTTTTTTATCAGACGTAGTAGGGGGTTTAGCCCTTACGAGTGTGCGTGTATCAGCGACGCTTGTTGATGGGGCTTTATTTTTTCGTGGTAACGTAGATGCTTCTCCAAAATCACGAGGTTTCCACACAGGTGATCCTAGAACAGAAATTTTTGAAAAAGAAGTTAAGTGATGACTTCTTGTCAAAATGAAACAAATCCTACTCCGCCTGTCGCGATTATATCACTTTCTAACAGTTAGATTTTTATTTCAAACAAGATTTTCATATACTTGTTTAAAACAAGATCGAATAAAAATACGATCATTCAGGTTGCGTATAGAAAACTCAGAAGAGACTTATCCAAGAGAATAAAAAAAAAGTCTTTGTAACGAAAAGAGAAACCATAATCTCGTAGTTATAACGAAAGTTTTGAGACTTGAGTCTTGATCAAATTAGCTCTATATGAATAGTTGTCTAGAATAACCACCTATGTGTTTTTCGGTTCTTTTCAGGAGAGTACTTTATGTGATATGATATATGATACTCGAAGGACGTAAGAGGACCTGGAGATTGTGGATAGATTGTGGTTTGAATATTTGGAATCTCTTCCATGGTCTGAGAACATTATGCGATTCCCTGACATGGGCCCAGGGCCCCAAAAAATAAACTGCAAAGTTTCTTCATGTTCTAAACATGCATACCAAATTTTGTCAAAATCGGATGAAAATTGTGGCTTGTATCGCGTAACAAACAAACACATATACAAGTGCATTTTGCGATGAATATCGGGGTCAAAAGTGGAGTTCACTAACGTTCACAATAATGGTCATTGAGTAGGGAGTTTCATTTTTATTCACTTTATTCAAACTAGGTATAATAGGAAAATGGCGCAGAAATCAACTCCTTGTAAAATTGTAAACAACAACTTAATCAAACATTAAAATGGTCATATTAGATGTCTAATTTTACTATTACTTGACTTGAGTATGAGTAGCCTTTGCTTTATTATGATAATTAGGTAGGTATAACTGAGATATAAGCCATATTATTAGATATAACTCATATTACCTATTATTAATTTACATATTTTTACAAAAAAAATAAAACATAAAACTTTGAACACAAAATAATATGCATAGACGCGGAACAACCCACACATTTCATGCCCGAGGTGTGACTAGACTGATCTAATGTAAGAACGAGATTTTGTTTGCTGACTTCTCGAGCGACACAAGAAATATACATAGGTTCCATTTTTGAAATTAAAAAAAATATCGAAATTATCACATAGGTGGTTCTTCCAGACAACTATTCATATGTAAAAGTCAGCATACCTCTAAAGAGTGTAAAGGTATAAATATAACAAATCAGAGTATTTTTAATGTGATTTTTGTTTTTTCCGTATGTGCAAACATGGTTTGGGAACAGTTCAAACTTTTCATAACTCCTGCCTCATATTGTATTTCGATATAACGATTAACGAACCACGCTACTACGAAAACTCATTATAACAAAGGATTTATCGTTGTCATTGGATTTCGTTATAACGGGGTTCTACTATATTATTCTAATGAATATTACCTAAATCTTTGACAATTGGTGGTTGGTAATTTTTTGGATGTTGTGAAGATTGTATTAATTTGGCTTGACTTCCTGTACTTCCTGCAGAGAGTGTCGAGGTGGTGCTAAGTGTCAAATGATTAGGTGTACGTCCTAAAGATTTTTTCACTGGTCCTCCATGTGTACTATCTTCTTCACCTTCTGATTTTGTTCCCGGATCATAGTCGTGCTTACTTTCTTTATCCGTTTCATCTGAAAGTTGAGGCAATTATTTTAAAAACTCTCCCTTTTGTTAAAAAAGAGAAGGAACGAACTATGGAATCATACATTGCGTGAGAATTTTTTGGAATTATCTGAATATTTTGAGAACGACGAAATGTGAAAATCTGAATTTTGCAGTATGTTCCTAAGGTATAAAAAAAATCTCTTCCGGGGGATCGTCAATTCTTCAAGGAGTCTCAGATAGGTATCAATTTATATTTCTTCAAAAAGATCCTTTTAGCAGGCTGCACACGATCAATATATTGACTATATGTGGAATGGATTGATGTAGCTATTAAAGTTGATTTCCGATGTTAACAAAAATATAAATACTTTCAATTTGATTAAATAGTATAGTTATGAATAGCATATCTGAAGGGATTTAAGAATTTAATTTTTTAGGTGATAATTCTTTTGGTGCGGATTTTTGAGTATATCTTAGTTATAGATTTAATTAAGCAAGCTAAGTCAGAAAATAAAGAACTATATTACCTATCATTAAAAAACAATAATCTCATATTTTTAAAAACTGATAATTTCTTACCTGAATTATCATTTACTGGTTTATTTCGACTCCGAAATGTCGATGTTTGATCTTGCGCATATGTTGTTTGAGAACCCTGTTGTGTTTGTCCTATGGATTGTTCATACTCTATACTTCCTGAAGAATGCCTTTGAGGCGGCCTTGGAGGTTTTTTACTTTTTTCTAATGTTTGAGAGCACCCTGAATTTATACTGCTTTTAGTCATGGTCTGTTCTTGAGTTGATTTTCCTGGAAAACAATAAATCGTTCACTTATATCAACCTTGGAATGATGTGATTTTTCATTTTTGCAATCCTAAAGTACATTTCATCCTGATCTAGCACCTCATACCATGGGTGGTTTTATTTTTTCAGGTCTTACACTGCCTATGAGGGTACTGAAAAACTTTTACGTTAGAACTGAAAAAAATAAAAATAAAATAGTACTGGTTACCTGTAGATGAATGTCTCCCCAAAGTATTGCTGACAATCTGAGCTGGAATGCCAGGCTTTGTGATAGGTATACTCATGTTTCGTACACTTTCTCTTATGATCTGTCTGATTGTCTTTAAAAATGCATTTCTAAACTCAGCAGTACTGAAACATAAGATGGTAAGTATTATTATTATTGGCTGGATTAGTCATGCATTCTACACTAGAGACGAGATTTTGAACCCTTATAGTGACAAAAAATAAAACTAGGCAAAATGTAATATTTTGAAATGTAAATTAGAAATCAAAATAATACATTCTCATTTAAATAATTTTAATTTATGGAAAAATCGACAATTTTTTTTTAAAAAATAATGCTACTTCTGGGGTTTTTACTTGTATTTTATTTGTACCATTCGACTAAGCGTAGACCTATTCTATCCATTGAATCCAGAATTGAAAATTACCATGTGTTCAAAAATTATTAACAACCGTACGGGTAATCTATTATTTTGTCAGATTCAACGAAAAAATCTTCAGGCTAGTCTTCATCATCATAAGTTAATAGGCGTGAGGCTACTTTGCAACAAATCGCCATGAGGTATTGATACTAAAGAATCCTTACGGATAATGCAGTAGCTTCTCCTTGCTTTCTGCATGGAGAAGATATCGTTTCCGATCCTGCTCTTAGTCGCCTTTTACGACCGGCCTGAACTTTCAAAGCCATCAAGTAATGTTTTACTTGGACCTAAATGCTGAAATTTACCATTCATTATTTATACCACTAATGAGGTATTAAAACCATAGCCAGCCGAAGTATCAGCAAAACATTATAAATGTTAATAAGTTAGTTCAATGGTTTTTTAACTGGTCATTGGTCACAATTTTAATCAATATTTTCAACAATGCAACTGTAAAGGACAGCTATTTGATACTTCTGGTGATCTGAAACAACGATAGTCCACTGAATTAAGAGTGAAAAGATTTTTTCCTCATTTCATGTTATTAAAAGATATTATGATTATTATTGGATATAGGAAAAAAGTAAGTAGGTACTGAGTTATGCTCGTATATTCTCTTAATTTTTAATCACCTGTTTGAAAGAACATAAACTTTCTCTGTGCGTCTTTGAATTTGGCTTCTCAAATGAATTAATTCCCACAAGAAATGAGAATCCATATCTTTGGCCGAGCTAGCTCTTACTTGAACTTCTGTTACTGGTACAAGCACTTGATACCTTATTATTTCAACTTCATTTGAACAGCCTTTGTTTGATACACCCTGAAAATATTCAAAAGAAATAATTAGATACCTACCTATTTAAAAAAATATCCATGTCTCTAATTTTCCAAACTATGTAAAGCTTATTTCATGTTAGTTACTTAGGTCCTTGAGTTTTTTTATTGAGTTAAAAATAGATTTATTTTTGAAATGTGTATTTTATCAATAATACATTTCGATAGGTTTTCTCGCGTGCGTATAAAAACAACATATTTGGATAAGAAATGTCAATTTTACATTAAGTCTGCAAGTCTGTTTAGAAAAGTACTGTCAATCTATACTTATAAAACGCAAAGCTCAGTTGGTATACTGACTGACTGATAATCAACGTAGCTCCACGATGGCTAAACGTAGACACTTGAAATTTGGCACACAGGTCCCTTTTAGTATGTAGGTGCGTAATAAGAAAGGAAAAAGTTTAAAGTTCAAGTGGGAGCAAGTTACCGCCAAAAATGACGCTATTTAGCGGGTCTTTTTGCAATTTTTTTCTGGGCAAACTAAAAGAGATAACGAAAAATGACCGAGAATAGACCCGCCCAAAATAGTATATAAGGACCCCATAAAAAATATAAAATTTGAAAATTTCCAGTTTTTCCTCGATTTTTGGACGGTTTTCACCACGAAAAATTCGGAATTGAGAAGTACCACTTCGGGATGAGCGAGAAAAATTTGATACAAAGGTGTTCCGAAGTACAAAAAACAAAAAGACATATCCTTGAATAAAATATTGAATTTTCTAAACAGGAGCGGTGCTCACTCTGGGGGTCGGTTCCACCAAAAATCCATAGTTAAGAAGTATCGCTTCGGGATGAGCGAGAAAGCTGAAATTTTATACGAAGGTGTTCCGCAGTGCAAAAAGTAATACCTTTGAGTAAAATATTGAATTTTCTAAATAGGAGCCGTGTTCACTCTGGGGGTTGGTTCCACCAAAAATCTAAAATTGAGAAGATTTAATTTCGCGTTCTCGAAGTTGTCCTTGAATTTTGTAACCGTAGCGAAGCACGGGAAAACAGCTAGTATTATGTAAATCGTAAAAACATGATTAATTTGTATTCCGTTTATACTTTGAATTCCGTTCGTTTTCTTTCCCTTCCATATTAAAAAGAATATAGACTTTTGAGTGGAAGGTTACCACTAGGCGAGGTTAATGTCTGAGGCATTTTCTACCACCTAATCCTTAGAGCTCTATTTTTATGTGGTCAAATACTCAAATTAATGAGGAAAAAATACTGCCTCTGCTGGGAATTGAACACACGCCCCCCTGCTTACCAGACGCGCGCTTAACGACTAAGACACCGAGGCAGGTTTTCGTTCGTAATCAAGTTGTTATACAGTCACCTGAGTTTTATTTGTAAGTTCTATCTAGCGTCAAGCTGTTTCAAAGAATAATCAAAAGATAGTTGTGGAATTAACTAGGAATTGAATTTTCGCTGTTTAAGTGGAAGAGCTCACATCTGTGAGCATCCCACCACATTAAACAAAGCAAAAAAATCATTCGGGAACAAAACAACTTGGGTACTCACTATTAATTTCTTTTTTTGTCTCAGCCTTTCTTTACATAAAAACACAACAGCAGATTTAAAGACAAAACACATTGCATGTAACTCTAAACCCTTTTTGATTTTTCCTAAAAAGTCGGATATATTGAGCCATTCTACACCTCCATAGTATAATAAGTCACCAGGACTTAAATCTATTGGTTGTTTGCAAGACTTTTGATGTTGTCGAAATAGATGATCAAAGATTGCACCGTATTCTTCATGTATTCTTTGCATTTCATTGATGTGTTCTGCTACTTTTTCCATTCCTTTCAGAGCTTCTACAATCATAAATACAAACACATTTTTGGAATGCATAGAGATGATAGAATCATGTGACGAAATGGCCGATATACCTACTTCAAAATGAGAGTAGGTACTTTGAACTAAGATGTATCAATTGAAATCTGTTTTGAGAATGTGTTAATATTTTTTAGAACAATATACAAGTTTTATGAATATTACAGGTCTAATATTTCAGCACTTTCCAGAAAATATCTAAGTATGAAGTTTGTTCCAGGTAGGTATATTAGGGTGCTCGCAGGCAATAGTATATTTACATATTATGTTATTGCATAGATCATATTGAAGGAAAAAACAATTTATATTTTCTTATGGGAGTCCGCATATGGAGAAACTGAGAAATCTGAGTTTATGCAAAAATGCCCTTACGTTACATTCGTGTTTCATTACCCTTACGTTTTATTTGTGACACGAAGTAACGAGTTATACCTTTGAATCAAATTGTTCAAGAACTTACCGACTAAATGTAAATGCTCATCTGAACGAGAATCAGTTAAATTGCAAAGTTGTTGAAGTAACAACGGATATTTGAGTATCCGTTGGATTGGTTTAATTAAGTAGGACTCCAATGTTGAAGAATGCTGTTGTCTTGGATTTCGAGAGCTTAAAAATTCTTGCAACGCTTGATTGCCTTCGTCTGAAATTGAATGAAAAATGTTTATGAGTGCCTAGGTACATTATTTGATGTAAAACAATGTTCTTCCCTAAAAAGAGAGTTTAATCGCCTGAACGCTACGTTCCGTTCCGACGACAACGTCCCCCAGCACCTTTCTATTAGGCTACTGCTTATATTTGTCATTAAATCAAATCTGTAGTACCAAACTAAGATGAATTTATTAATATGAAACTTTAGATAGGATAGGATATTAATCAGAAAGGCTTTCTTGGACTGTGAACATCTTTCATCTTTGGCCTGAAAGCAACGTGAATGTTTTTGTCACAATCAAGTTTCTACATATTTAGATAAAAACAAATTTGTTAATCATCTAGGTAACTTACTAGGATGAAGAACTTTTTGAGCTTTTGAATGACTTGCACAGAATGAGCTGTAGAGTTTGAAGTGATTTACATAGTACAGAAATGCACTTCCTATTGAAAAAAGAACATTCTGAAATAATAAGGATTGAGAAATTATGAAATTAATAATAATAATATAGTATACTTACGGGAGAAACCCTTTTTTAAATAAAACAATACAATGAACATAATTAATTTAAAATGAAATGGTAAAAAAATAAAAATAATTATAAGTATAGACGATTAAAAAAAAAATATAATTACGGGTACGAAAAATACAAATTTAAGTGCAACAATTTTGTTGCCGAATCATTCTATTAAAACAATACAATGAACATAATTAATTTAAAAAGAAATGGTAAAAAAATAAAAATAATTATAAGTATAGATATATAAAAAAAGAATATAATTACGGGTACGAACAATACAAATTTAAGTGCAACAATTTTGTTGCCGCATCATTCTATTGATGGGTGCATAGTAAATATAATTGTTCTGACAATTATTAACGTAAAATAGTTTTCTGCTCCTTAGCCTGCGATAACAATCAAATCTGATCAGTCCCAAGAGTTTTGAGCAGTGAACATTGCCTTCTAAGAGTTTATTGAAGAAAGCAGCATCAGCTGTAAGCCTGCGGTCAGCTAGAGAAGGCAATGTAATTTCAACAGTGGGATAACGATAATGAAAATGAGACAAAAATTTCCTCTGCACACGCTCTAGAGTATGAGCGTGCACTTCATAATGCGGAGACCAGACTACACAACCATATTCTAAGAGGGAACGAATTAGAGCTTTGAAGAGTAAACCAAAGGCTTCTGAAGAGAGCCCCTTGGAATTTCTAGCAACATATCCCAACAAACGATGACATCGCAACGACGAGACGAGAAATTTCTCGTCTCGTCTCGAAACTTTCGAGACGAGACAAGGATCTTGTCTCGTCTTGCGTAAAAAATACGAGACGAGACAAGGTCTTGTCATGTCTCGTGAAAATAATACGAGAAATTTCTCGTCTCGTAAAAAAATAAGACTTTTCGGATGCTCTTTTCCCCTCAATATCATAATTGTACAATGTACATAAGTATCTACGTGTTACATTTTCTCATCATAAAATACCTGCCAACGGATATGAGCGTTAAAATCAGCTTTTGGTGGAAATAGAATATACCGTTGGCGGTTTTATGCCGCTTTTTAGCGGTTTTCGCATTTCCTTAAAATGAGAAGGGTAATAGCTAGAACTTTAAACTTGGTGCTTATTCATATCAATTTCATACAAGAAATTGAATGCAACTAAGGTTCAAGTGTAATATATTGTTGGTCGCTAATTAGCGGTTAAAGACCGCTTTTTGGCGGTTCCACCTAAAACCAGAAGGGAAAGAGCTAGAACTTGAAATTTGGTGCCAATTCATATCAATTTCATATAAGAAATTGAAAAATACAACTTTGGTTGAAGTGTAATATATTTTTGGCCGCTAATTAGCAGTTGAAGGCCGCTTTTAGCGGTTCCACCTAAAACAGAATGGAAAGAGGTAGAACTTGAAATTTGGTACCAATTCATATCAATTTCATATAAGAAATTGAAGAATACAACTTAGGTTGAAGTGTAAAATATTGTTGCCCGCTAATTAGCGCTTATGGAGATAGTTTTTTGCGGTTCTTCCTAAAAGCAGAATGGACAGAGCTAGAACTTAAAATTTGGTGCCAATTCATATCAATTTAATAAATTGAAAAATACAACTTATGTTGAAGTGCAATATATCGTGGGCAACTAATTAGCGGCCGTGTCCGAAGGATTAGCGGTTGAATGCTAATTAGCGGTCGTATGCATAGGATTAATATTATTTTAAATTCACGGTGGTGAAAGGATTGGCAGGGTTGCAAGTTGCTAGCCCCTAAATGCCCAGAAATGGGCTTCCTCCGTGTTGGAACTTGTCGCTAATTTTTTTAGTGAGATAGTGTTAGTGAGAGTTTTAGCAAATTTTTTAGTGGCGAAAACCAAAGTTTTCGCCATGAGAAGTCTATCTCCATTCGTTACGACTTATGGTTGGTTCTAGAGGCACAACCCTTAATACAGGCAGTCTGAATTAAAATATATATATATATACAGGGTGTCCATAAAGTCTCACCCCACCCCCCGTATCCCGAGAATGGCCGAAAATATAAGAAAACGCAAAAAAACGTATCCCTTAGATTTTAGGGGGATTAATTTTAGACTAAAAAAAATTTGGCCTCGTCCAGCCGTTTAGGCTGGATTCAAAATCTTAAATGAGAAGGTATATCAAGTGACACCTTTTTTTTTTTTTAATTTGGCTTAACGTCTCTTTAACATCTATTGGTCATTCAAGACAGGGGTTTTACCCACCATTCGCTGGAAAATTGCAAACCAGCTATTCACATTGACCTCACCCAGACTGGGTTGGGTCGGAAAAAAGAGCCAACGATACGTGGTGTTCCCAGGCGTTCACCATCCAAGTACTGACCACGTCCGCGTTACTTAACTTCAGAGATCTGACGAGAACTGTTGTATTCAGCGTGGTATGATCGTTGGCTGTCACCTTGTTTTAAACGTCTCGTTAATACGAGTTCATTACAGAAAACTGGACCTCTCTAGGATCTACCCTTCACAAATTACAGGGTGGAGCATGTGAAAATGGACCCTTTACGGCCGCAAATAAATGGTAGGTAAAAATGCATAGAAATATTTTTTTATGGTCCCAAATAAGTAATTTCGTAAAAAATAGTGTTCCAACAAAATGGTTGTCCCGCCCACTTCGACCGTAGAGTTCGAACCTTCTTAGAACAAAGTTTTCAAAACAACTGGATAGGTAGGAGATGTCCTGGGGAATGGTGTCCCCGCTCACCGGTCTTGGCTTCATGTGACTATTTTTATGGGGTATTTATAGTCGGTTGTTTACCGAACCCCACCTGCCTCTATCGAAGATCTCAAGAAGGCCTGTGAGGACATCACCCCTGATACTTTTGAAAAAGTGACTTATTTGGGACATTAAAAATTTTTTCTATGCATTTTTACGTACCATTTATGTGTGGCCGCAAAGGGTCAATTTTCACATGTTCAACCCTGTAATTCGTTAACGGTGGATCCTAGAGAGGTCCTGTTTTCTTTAATAAACTCGTATTAGCGGGACCTTTAAAGCAATGTGTCACTTGATATACCTTCCCATTTAAGATTTTGAATCCAGCCGGTGCCTAGCCTAAACGGCTGGAAGAGGCCAAAAATTTTTTAGTCTAAAATTAATCCCCCTAAAATCTAATGGATACATGTTTTTGCATTTTCTTATATTTTCAGCCATTCTCGAGGATACGGGGGGTGGGGTGAGACTTTATGAACACCCTGTATATACATAACTTTCATGTATCTACAATAATACATATATTGCTAATATAATATATGCTATAATATACAAAGAATATATTGTTAGAATCTCCAGGAAAAGATCTATCTGATACACCCAACAATATCAAAGTATAGGTACCCATTTTTCACGAGATGAGAAATTTCTCGTGTTTTTACGAGACGAGACTTTTTGGTTTCGAGACGAGACAAGGCCTTGTCTCGTCTCGCGTCCATCACTACTTGCTGGAGGAGGAGACAATCATCAAGCGACTTAATCATTTTATAAAATTTAACGTCATCTGCAAACATGAGAAGCGAACAGTGGTGGATGAATTTTGGTAGATCATTGAAGAAGAGGCTAAACAGTAAGGGGCCAATATGGCTGCCCTGACCAACCTCAGATAAACCCCGAATGGGCCGAGATACGAAATCCCCGATCCGCACAGACTGAGTTCTGCCCTGGAGATAATCGGACAACCAAATGAGAAATGATCCACCAATACCATAAGATTTCAATTTAGCTATGAGAAAACGACTATCAACCCTATCAAAAGCTTTTGCAACATCCGTGTAGATGGAGTGAACCGAAGACCCAGATTGAAGAGAATCCAAAATATCATTTTGATAACAAAGAAGATTTGTGACAGTCGATCTTTTTGAAGTAAAACCATGTTGTTCCTCAGCAATGAAATGTTTACAAGAAGTGGTAAGACTAGATGTGATCAATTTATCCAGAAGCTTGGAAATGGCAGACTGATTAGCAAAAATTAGCACTATTATCACATTAAAAATTGTTTAAAAAGGACAATATCGATTCAACAGTCAATATTGAATCAATATTGTCTTTTTTAGGTATGTAATTTTATTACTTTTACAATTTTAAATAATATTTTTAATAATTATAACAATTGGAAAAATCTTTCCAGGAAAAAAGTTCTGTAATATTTTAAATGAGCCAATGACTTTATTACGATCTATACACTAGTTCCCGTCAGATCACTGAAGTTAAGCCTCTTGAGTTCCTGTAACTGTTATTGTTGTAGCAGCAATCATGGGCCAAAGAAGACAAAAATCAATGATATTGGTTAAATTTTCTTTCATCACAGCACTGCATAAATGAGGATGGGCCTTCTTTTGGCTTACATCTTACATTATGAATTGATGGTCTTTGGCCAAACACCTATGATTGTTTAAGTTGTTCTGGTATATTCGAGAGCTAAATTCCTCTTTGGGGCTATGTAAGCCCCTGCACCTAAGCCTCTTATGGGCTTTTTGTGGTTGAAAGTTGTTCTGGTACGTAGAACCAACCATTTGGGGACATCGCGTAGTTGTTGTATATTGAATAGAATAAGCAGTGAATAAATTTTTAAATTATGAAAATTCAGCTTTCTGCGTAAAGTTTTTCTTTTCAATACATTTTGAAATATCTTTTAATGAAATTTCTACAAACCTTATATTGACTGGGTTGGTCAAACTGGTTAAAATTAACTTCACATTCTAGAGCTTCAACTAAATTTTGTAGAAATTGACGTTGAAATGCAACTATTTCTAAAATATTTCCAAATAGAGCATTAATTTCAGCACCAGACAAAAATGTTTCTTTCTTGAGTGGTTCTAAATAATTTTCTAGCAAGCCATTCAAATTCTGAAACGTAAAAATATTTTAATTTTAAATACTCGTTTTTCATTTAGTAACTACATACTGGTGATAGTGTAATGGTAAGTTACTCACAGCACATTTCATAGTTCTTAAAAAGTAGAAGTTTTCTCCCCTATATGTATCATATTTCATTTTGATGGGTCTTTTCGAGTTTCGTTAATTTTTGATGATCCATTTTAATTGAGACGAAAAGAAATTAGCTATCCTCTCATTCATCGTTACCTCACAATATTGGCTGACCTCCGTGAAACATGTGATTAGCTTTTAGGTTGTTTCATTTTTTAGGTAATGGAATTATTCATTAAGATATGAAGATCCCATGAATTGCGAAAGGGATTTTGTACCATCATTGAGTGTTTGGTTCTTGTAATAGGTAGGCAGTGTTCGTATTTACCTTTACGTATGATCTCTCTGTTTCAATGAGTTCTACAATAACTTTGCTCAGTTTTTCTGCATCGGTGAGCTGTCTTGAAGGAGTTATTATTGTTTGTTGATTGATCACACTTCCAGTAGGACTTGCCCTTTGAGTTTCTATTGGAGACCTACAGAATCCCGTCACCTCACCAGCACTCTGTCAAAAATAACAAATGATAGTAGTTATGTAACTTATTTTAAAAGAAAATAAAGGTTATGAGTGTGCGAACAAAAATACCGGACGAACATTTTACTGACCTTTTTTTATATTGTAGGCGTCATAAAAAGCACAGAAAAAAAAATATATCGTTCTATTTTCTGATCGTTCCAATACTTTATTTTCCAAATCCTCTGAATATGATAAATTCAGAATGAGGAAATAAAATAAGTATTATTAATTTTAACTTAATATTGGTAAACCTGGTCTTGAAAACCATTAATTATGATAAATTAGTTGTTTGAATTAAAAAAAAAAAAAAAAAAAAAAAAAAAAAAAAAAAAAAAANAAAAAAAAAAACTTTCCAGCTAGAAATTAGTATAAAATACGGCGAGAATTCTATCTAACCTCTGCTTCTGACAGGAAATAGTTGTTACCTTTATCAAATTTTCTATTTCGTAAGTATCGGTTTTAGAATTTGACCTAACGTTATTATTATTATTGGTTGTGCTGATAATGTTGTTATTGAGTCCTGGTTGATACGAACTTCCACTAATCTTTGGTTTGTCTGGTTCGATGTGTTCTTTATCTGTAATAGTGTAAAACAAAACGAGATGATAAATTGAGCACGTAGATCGTAGATATAAAGTTTTCTGTAAATTTTACTGCAAGGGTGATTTCACTTTATTTGTTTGGGCGTATATAAGTAATTTCGACAATCTTGCTAAAGGTTAAGTATATAGACAAACGAAGTAGGTAAAATTACTATTTTTTTAAAAAAATATTTCTTGAGTGTGTTGAAAACATATTTGCTGCTCGAATTTTGCATACTGATTTTAGTCTATGCTAATATTATAATGAAGTAAAATTTATTTATTTCTATGTAAGGTAATCTGCAGAACTACCGAATCAATTTCAATATTTTTCAATATTAAAAGCTTCACTTCTCCTGTCTATGATTAACATATCCCTCATCCCACGTGGGAATGACATATCTCTAAGAGGCCTGATCCAACAGACAAAGCCAGCCGGCTGTATATAAAATATTCAACATAGAACTTACTCCAACTTGGGGCAGGCACTATCAATCCACAAATCATTTCTTCAGAAATCATAGGAGGATCAGAAGGAGGCGGTGGACATACTAGAGATTCTATCATATCATCTGTAGTACTGAGCATTCCGGAGCCAGCAGTCTCTGGAGGTTCAGTTCTAGAACTTCTCATCATCATGCAAAGTGAGAGTTCTTCTTGAAGTACAGATTCTAGATACATCATGTCTAAGTCAGATACTATAGCACCATTAATCACCATGATTTCATCACCTTTGATTAATCCTGCATAGTTAAAAATAATAACAACATTCAAATCTATGCACACATCAAGATAAGGGAATGAAAATCTTTTCCCGAATTTATTCTTTTTATCTTTCATATTCGGTTGTTTTTAACGCTTTTTGATGACATGCACGCAGTTTTCAGACCAAGGGGAGTGAGTCACGATAAGATGACTCGAGAATATTATATTATAGTGGGTAAGATCTGCGTTCAAATAAATGATTTTGTTGTGATCTGCTTTTCGGGCCATTTGTAATCAACAAATGGCCCGAAAAGCAGATCACAATGGGATCAATCAGATCCCAGCTCTACCTTTAGTAAAGATATGATTAAATGTCAGATCTTAATAGCAACATTTGGAATAACCCAGTTCAGTAAAGATAAATCATTGAGTACATTGTAAAACGTTATTGTAAGTATGTGTTAGCATAGTTAAAAATACTTCTCCAACGTACCCATTTATATTTCATGCCTTTTGAAATTAAATTTATTAAATGGTAAAATACAAGAAATCAGAGAAGGAAAATATATATTTAGAAAGTTTTCCGTCTCACTTAAATTTTCATGTCGAGCAGCTTAGGCAAATTTGTTATTAAAAAATGAGCCCCAAATTAATATACCAGTAACTCTACATAATATAAATAACTACGTTTCCATAGTAATGTTGCATGTGTGTTTTAATTTTCTATGGGGGTATAATTTTTACATTTGGAACATACCATTATGCATGGCAACACTTTTGTCTTCTACTCGACTAACATAGCAACACAGCTCATCTTGTCTTTCAGCATTTTCAGTAAGTTCTGCTTCAACAGAAAATCCCCACATGTGATCCAAAGTTGTTCTTTGTAGTTCAACTTGATATAAAATCTTTGCGCAGACTTCTACTACTTCATGGGTACTTAGCTGTAAATTAACAAAAAATAAGGGTTCACGAATTAATTTACTATTCAAACTTTTCAGTATTTCACTTCCTTGTTCTTTCATTAGTTAAACGTTAGTTATTCTTCTAAATGTAGTCAAACTTAATTAAAATGTCGGTAATCGGGTTTCCAAATTCTATAACAGTCTAAGGAAATTACTATCTAGGTACCTCTTAACCGTTTTGAAATGCACTATAGAATTATTTTTCTTGTCGTTAGTGTTTTATAAATTCATAAATCTCACCGTTAGGTTAACAAAAAATAAGGACACCTACATTTTTTCGCATTAAGTATAAATTGAAATCTGTTTTTGCACCCGAAAACTACCAGAAAAAGTGGAAAATTTCTATAATACTCTCTCCTCCTCAAATAATATACACAAAACCGCACTACATCAAATCCGATTTGTCTTGAACACACACACACACACACACACACACACACACACACACACACACACACACACACAAAGGTACCTACACATTCTTTAAGCTAAGTAAAGCTTTGAAAAATATCTATTCGTTTAGCTAGTGCAAAGTCTGAGTCACACCGAATGGGCACTGTCGCCAAGTACTTACATATGTTTCAATGAGATCACTTCTAGGTGGTACAAAATAATTATGATCTTCCATTTCTCTCCTCTTTTTCACTCGAACAAAATGTTCCATTGGATTTAAATTCTTTCTAGAGCAAGCATTGGCTAAAAATTCTTCCACAGTCATTGACTCTTTTAAATAAATGTGAGCATACTGGAAAAAGAAATCAAAAAATTAATAATTGTATTTCAAACATTGAACATTAACTTTAATCGTAAAATATTAATTTATCTGTTGCATCACTCTAATGTGAACGGCCAAGAGTAAACCGAAACAGGACAAAAAAATAACAACTAGGTAACCGTTGTACGAGGATATAATTTCAAAAAATAAAATAAATTAGGATACTATTAAAACGATATTAATGAACAAAGAAAGTAACTATACAAAAACATCGTTTTAGGATTCCGGACAAGCAAAGTAAAGGGTGGGCAGTACTGTTGTAAACTTATTCTCTGCAATCTGCAAATAATAAAAATCTTTAAATATCCTCGATGTTAGGACTGCATTTCAAAATATTTTTTTCAATATGATATAGGAATATCAGTACCTACGAGTTAGAGTTGACCATATTTTACTACCCCTATCCCCAATAATAAAGTTTTGGTTGCCATTGTTTTTTAATTTCATGTCTCAGACACGAATAATTCTCAGCATTGAGTCACTTCCAAACGGATACACGTTTCACGCCAAGAGTAACGCAACGCGCATCACTAAATTTTCTTTTTAAAAAAAATGTTAAGGCATCATAGCTAGTCGTGGTTTTATGTGGATTAAATGTTGTTGATAAAATCACAATGATGAGAGACTCTAGGCTTTAAAACTATCACGGTCACCGAATTATCGAAATTTTCGGCTATTGATTTAAGAAATAATATCAATTTTAGATCCTTTCACAAAATTTGTAATGTCAAGTGACATACACACGTTAGGGGTTGAGCAATAGTATTCTTTTCAAAACGGTCATTTCTCACACTAATTTCAATTATTTGAAATATGTTATAATAATATGAGTAATTACAATAACTCACTTGATTTTCAGGTAAAGATACTTTAACAGATTTATCTGGTTCCTCCCTTGATGATGCAGATTGTAATGATCTTCTACTGGACCCTGAGTTTGATCTGGATAACATTGGCGGTCTTCTTTTAGTAGCACCCCTCCCTGCTAATAAATTATTCAACAGAGAAGGAGATCTAGCACAAATAAATGCATGGAATGATGATACTGTGAATACACCTAAATTATTTAAAATACATTTTGTATTTCGTGAGACGTGCGTGAGCAAACTCTGAAAAAAAAATATATTGCAAACTGAGCTCGATGATTTTGTAGAAACTGGAAATCTACGCTACGTCGCTATACAACGCTTTTTAAACCTTTAATATAATTTACCATATTATCTCCTTAAATGTAAGTAAGTATGAGGTAATAAGTAAATATCATATTTTTTAGTACGCATAATAAAAAAAAATATTTTTTACTAATATTCCAATATCACTATGCCCAAGGGTGTAGCCAGCATCTGGCCTAGGGGGTGGCAACCGAGATCTTCATGTCGGGTGGGAAGGGGGGGGTCGATAAAATAAATCCTTACTTATTTAATAATAAACCCCCAAGGGTAACTGATGGTTGCGTTATTTGGGACCCCAGGGCCCGAACAACTGGTTGATGATCCCTGGATAGTTACAAGTATCAGTAACGTCCCAGGAAATAGTGTGGTAACATTTTAATACCACATGAACATCAACTGCGATCTCTCAATGTAGATTTTTTTTTTATTAAGACCTTGGAGAAACGCTACCTCCTGGGGGGCAGCACCAGGACACCTCTGGAGCCACCGCTAGAAGTGATCGCAGGGAGACAAGAAGAATGCGGCAGACTGCGACCGGGGTACACGAAAACAATCAAAATGCCGACACAAATGATAACAGTCAAAATACATGTAGAAGAACTGTGACTACTAGGAGTGCTTCTCAGTTAGGCAGTGTCTTATTACCTGAGACCACCAACAGGAGAAAACAAGACTAAATAGGTATACGAAATGCGATAGGAGAAAACAAGAAAACAGCGAGTTTTAGAACAACGAGACATTTTTTTATAGAAAGATTAAAACAAAAACAACGAATGAACATGGGCCTACAGACATACCCAATGAAGAACAAATTACAGAATATTGGGAATCAATATGGAACCGAGAGACGCCATGTGATCTTGAAACGAGCTGGATGAAGAGAGGAGAAGAAGAAAATACCAATATAACATCGATATCAGAAGAAGTACTAAAAGAAATAATCATGAAAAGTCATAATTGGAAAAACCCTGGCAGTGATAAAATTCACAACTATTGGTATAAAAAACTAACTAACACTCACATCAAGCTAACTCAGTTTATCAATGAATTCATTAAAAACCCAGACCAGATTCCTCCATTTATTATGGAAAGAAAAACATATCTACTACCAAAAGACCAGTTCACCAGAGATCCATGGGCGTAGGAAGGGGGGGCAGCAGGGGGCAGCTGCCCCCCCCTAGAAATTCTCGAGAATATGCAGCACGGAAGGGGCAACTTAAATTTACACTAGATAAAATGATTTTTGGAAGCAAAAAAGTCATCAAGTACCGAAATACGATAAATGCCACATTTTGTCCCTAATCCAACAGCCCCACTGTGAACAATCAAATGT
>CM022885.1:16635358-16645490 GCA_012654025.1 Pachypsylla venusta
GTGAGGCAGAGAAATTTATAAAATTGATTGAGGATATTAATTGATGATATAACTATACCATGTGATTCTGGGATTACAGTATATTATCAAAAGTAGGATTATGTCCTAACACCAATTTTTATTTCATAGATCCTCCTCACCTTCAAGGATGAGTTTTTTAGAATAACACTATCATGTAGGAAAAAAACTTACCAAGTTGAAATCACGAAAATCTCGGATATGTTAAACGTTAAAATTTGATTACGAAAATGAAGGCAGCAATCTTGCATAGAGCGAGATTAATAGATCTAGCACATTGATTATATTTACTACATAAGAAGATCTAACACATTGAATTTAAAACCGATTCTGATGATATGAGGACAGTATTTTATTTGGATCTCACAACTTTAATGGGCCGACATTTTTTGGATTGGGACTTGGCCTTATTTTTCACATTTATGTTTTTTGTGGGATTTTATGTCTCTCCGAAGATTTAAAATATTGATCGATTCGAAAGGCTAAATAAGTCATATAACTAATAAACTAGCAGACAAGGTCCCCTAAACTGAACCACTATTGTGGCCAGTTGAATTGTGTTTGTTTAAGTGATGGCTTATACTCTTTTTGTGACCCGTATTTTTTTTTAAAAGAAGAAGAAGAAGAAGCGCTTTTGCATAAATTTAGGGCAATTCCTTTTACAGACATGCCATTCTGGAAACGAGAAATTTTAATCCGGGCAGGTTTCGCACAACAAACCCTAGACCGAGAGTTAATAGTCTTGACAACTTGACTACAGATATTGTGAATCGGTAGTTCTTAGAGAATATTTTATAGTTGGATAGTAATGAACAAAGCAATATTGAAGTAATTCAACAAAAAAACTATAAACAAAATAGTCAAGAATTTCCTTCATTCTAGTTTTAGAAATAAGTTTCAAGAAAACATTCTAGTTGGAAGTTTTCTTTATCTCACAAAGTTGAAAGGATTTTTGAAATTAAAGTTTACCATTAAACAAACCCAAATTGTGCTTTTAATATGTAAATATAATCCAGCATGCTTACGTGAAGGGTCGGTTTGATCATTTTTCCTGTGCAATGTTGGAAAGGAAAAAACAGTACCCTATTACCTACAAATCTTTCAATATGTTGTGTAACTCTCGCAGATACGGAAATCCCGTGATCATGACAAATTTTGAAACCTTTAAAGAGTCGATAACGGAACCCTTCATGTACCAACCTGAGAACAACTTTTCTTTGTTGTAAAGAGATAAGCCTATACGTCTAACGAGAAACTTTAGACAATTTTGTATATTACATTACTTGTGCAACTTATGTTTATGCGTACTGAGAATCCAAACAAATACGCTAGTTCCTAATTAGTATGGATTGACCAGCTACCTTACTAACGTGCTTCGTCTAAACACATACATTGCAGTTGACACAATAAGGTATATCCTCATTAATTTTGAGGGTGAATGAGAATCATTTTGAGAGTCCCTGAGGACACGGGCATTTTTAATTAATTAGGACATGCAAAATGAATTTATTTACATTGTACAATGATGCGTCGTTTGTAATCTTATACAGCATATTGATTTTCATATATACCTAATGAATGCATAGGTGCTCGTACAATAACATGACTTTGAACGACACAAGTTTTCTTGGAATATGATTAGCATTAGCTCCCTTGTCCCTAATATTTAATCCTCTTCTCGTATAGGTACCATTATGTAAAAGTAATCACTGATATGGGATTATCTCTTTTTTTCCTAGAAAGTAATACTAAGCAGGGATACAATAAAGGTATATGTTCTGTCTTCTTTAATTAAAAACCATGCCAGTGACATTGTGCGGGTAAAATTAATTTAAAAATACGACTTAATCTTAGACTGAGGGTACCTGCCGAATACCTAAGGTTCAGTTCATGTTTTCTTTAGACATAATTAAACTGGGACCAATGTAATTAATTGTAAAACAAGTTAACAATGGACATCTTCTTACCTGAAATAGATAAGCATCACCAAAAGCCGTGCTCAAACAAAAAATATAATCTCTTTTTGGATGTTCCGGTATTGGTTGCATAATTGCACCATCCACAATGATCAAATGTTTTGGTGCTGCATCCACTGACCGACCTTCTCTTGAATCGCAAGGATAAAATAAAAGAGTAGTTCCTTTGAGACAAACCCAATATCCTTTCCAACCTCTCTTTCTTGCCAATTCTATCTGATGTTTCTTTCTGAGCAACCATTTTTTGACACTGAGGAATCTGAATAAGAAAATGGAATTATTTTTAAAACATACAAAAAGACTATATTTCAGAGAAAACAATGTGTCCAGCCAAATTTAGAGAAGATAATGAAATTTTCTATGCTTACCCGGCTTTTCTCACAGCACCAGTACAATTGAATGAAGCGGCCGCTGTGCCAGTCTGCTTCGCTCTATAAGGTGATATGTGTGCACTTTCCACATCTTCCTCGTCGCTTACAGCAGTTGTCAATGACATTCTGTCATCATCTGACATCTATAAAAAAGAAATAATACCTTGTACCTAATGTTTTTTAAGTGATTAGTGAAACATAGGGAAAATACAGGGTGAATAATATTTGAGGAGACAGAAGAAAAGTTCTTGGACACAAAGCAAGATTTCATGATTTTTATTTTGATTTTTACTCACACCAAGACTGATGAAAGCGTTATGGGATGTTGTTTGTCCTGTAAAAACGAGTTATGTACCGATTCGTTTATTATTATTATTATTTTTTTGTGGTTATATTTAATATCTGAAAGGACAAAGAATGTAACTGCGATATGTATCTAATAAATTGATTTTTTTCTCTCTTTCTAATATTAGACCATTAACTTTATGAAGTACTAAAATTTAATGCTCGAGAAAAAAAAAAAATTGCTTTGGCCCCACCTTTCAAATGTTTGTTTTAAAAAAAGAAATTTATTACTGAGAAGTTGGGGAAAAGAGTAAATAATATTTATTAAAGGTCTTTAGGCAGGCTGTTTGTTGTCATTTTAAAATATAATAATTATTGTAAGAAAAAAAGTATATAGTGCTTTTAATTAGGAATCGCGAGCGCTCTCATCACATAAAACTTTTTCTAAGTAACATTTTTTTTCTAGACTGCCTACTATCTTCTGCAACTTTACAGTAACCAGTTTCTCAAGAAAATGATTCAAATGTTATTTTTCAATATAAATTACATCAAGGCGATTCGTTTTAAAATATGTTGCCACACATATTGTTCCCTTCAGTGTTTTTTTCTAATATCTTGTCCCGCACCCAGAGGCTAACTAACATGGTCCTAATTATTTGTATTACTTGTACTCTCGTTTTCATTATTAAAATAATATTTGTACCTATTTCTATTTGGTATCTAATATTTTCCTAATACATAGGTATGAACGTGTGGATGATGTAGGCATGAAACTTTTTTGGTGGGCCTTGTAGAAGATATTTTTAACCAGCATTCAAATATAACCATATATAACATTTACTCCATAATGCTACCACTTGTAGCTATTACCATAGTTAGTCCATTGTCCTCAGAAAGCTGAGTTACCCCTGTATACAAACAGACCAAGTAGAAAATTATATAAAAAAAATATAATATTCCTCCCTAGCAGGACTCGAGCTTGGTATCTCCAGGTGCAAGCCCAGTGTGAGGATGTACTCTGCCACGAAGACATATTTATAGTCATTATTTTTCGATCTCATTTCACAATAAACTATAGATAATATTGCTAGTACATCTGATTTGAATGTAGGTATAGCAAAACTATACAAATGACTCGGGTAATATTGACCTGTAGCTTATTGTGAAATGGGCTTTTGGTGATATATAAATATGTAATTCCTCAGAATGCTTTAATAACTGAAACCAACCAAATTAGCTGTAATAATAAAGCATGTAGGTTTCGTTGATGTAAATTGATTATTTCCATTAGTAAGGCGATTTTTCTTTCGTTAGTTAGTTTTGAGATCAAATATGACCAAGAACAAACCTTGTAACATTACTATTATTATTTATATCAAATTTTAAGATGGGAAGCAAAGAACATCTTTGTTTTACCAAGTCTCAATGATATGTCAAATTTGATACTTCGCTCCAACATTGAATTCTACCATTACCTTAGTACTCTAAATCACGTAGTTTTCAAAAGCAAATCAATACTTCCTCTTTATTCAAATATGTCTCAATATGATTAGTAAATTCTACCATTACCTTAGTACTCTAAATCACGTAATTTTCAAAATCAAATCAATACTTTCTCTTTATTCAAATATGTCTCAATATGATTAGTAAATTCTACCATTACCTTAGCACTCTAAATCACGTAATTTTAAAAATCAAATCAATACTTCCTCTTTATTCAAATATGTCTCAATATGATTAGTAAATTCTACCATTACCTTAGCACTCTAAATCACGTAATTTTCAAAATCAAATCAATACTTTCTCTTTATTCAAATATGTCTCAATATGATTAGTAAATACTACCATTACCTTAGCACTCTAAATCACGTATTTTCAAAATCAAATCAATAATTTCTCTTTATTCAAATATGTCTCAATATGATTAGTAAACTCAGTACCGGATTACCATAAGGCATTTTTGGCAAATGCCAAGGGCCCCGCGCTTTGGGCAACTTACACTAATAGGTATTATGAGTTTTTGACCAAGCTTACTCTAGGTATTCCTGGATTCATAAAAAAATAATAAAAAATAAAAAAACGGCTTGACATATCAGAACTAAAATATGTCAAGCCGTTTTTGAGTTACGGCCAGATTTATAATTTCTTCTCCAAAATCAGTCACGGTCCGATATCTTAAATTTTGTCGCGACAACATTTCAATTCATAGCGAGAAAGTTTTAGGTGGCTGTTTAGTCCTTATTTTAAGACATTTTCTGCAAAGGTATGTCCAGCTATTCCAGAGTTACGAGTTTGAAAGCGGGAACGGGTAAAATAAAATTTAGAAAATACTAAAAAGTCAGAATGGTCGTGCCTTTAGGGCGCCTGGCGAAACGCTCAAATCTTGGTTTTTAAAGGTTGGAATATACAGGATGGACACAAAACCATTACCCCTCCCCCAAATTCCAAAGTCCTTGAAAAACAAAAAGAGAAATATAAGAATCGCAATGAAGCACGGGCAAAACAGCTAGTAGATAATATAGTAGTACCTACCTAGCAGTTTATAAGTTTGATTTAATAATTTTAAAAAAAAGAAGTACGCATTTTTTCTTAGCCAACGATCTTACCATGTTGAATACACCATTTCCCGTCAAATCACTGAAGTTAAGCAACGTCGGGCGTGGACAGTACTTGAATGGGTGACCGTTTGTGAACACCACGTATCGTTGGCTCTTTTTTCCGGCCCAACCCAGGCTGGGTGAGGTCAATTTGGGTAGCTGGTTTGCAAGTTTCCAGCGAATGGAAGGTAAAACCCCCGTCTTGAATGACCAATAGTTGTTAAAGAGACGTTAAGCCAAATTAAAAAAAACGATTTTTTTCATTCCTTTGGCGTATAGTTCGGATGATCTGAGTTCTCGTGTGTGTTCCGTGTTCGTCTCCTATATATTTTGAACTTTCTTTAATTATTTATTATTAGCAAGATCTACTCTTCTCTAGTGATCTGATATCCGTTCGTTCATGAATTTGACATTTGAGTGCTTTCCGAAAAAAATTTCAAGATTACCAGGCACCGCGGCCGCGACACAATTATAATTTTTTTTTTTTTAATTCCTGTAAACCTATTATTTATTAATAGTGCATACTCTAGTGAAATTATCATATAGGCAACTAAAACCAATAAACCGTTTTTAAATATTTGTAGCATGGTTATCATAATATGCAATGAGTAGATTGAGTTGTAAGTAAATCTACTAGTGGATCAAGATGATCAGGTGTTCACGTTAGTGTTGTAGTCATTTATAGAAAAAAATATCTTAATCAGATTTTAAAGAATCATTTTCAAAAAACAAAATATTGGGCCCCCTGCCCCCCGAGGGGGGGACCCCAAAATTTTCAAAATCGAAAAGCCTTTAACACCAACCATAACATATCAAAATTTTACGTTTCTAGAACAAACCGCTAAAAAGATAAAAATCATTCTTAAAAAATACAATATTGGGCCCCTCAGGAGGGGAGCCAATGCCCTAAATTTTCCAAAATCGAAAACCCCTTAATATAAGACATAACATATCAAAATTTTACGTTTCTACAACAAACCGCTAAAAAGATAAAAATCATTTTCAAAAAACACAATATTGGGCCCCCCAAAAACTATACAGCAAAATTCCTTCATGTCCTAAATGTATAACAAATTTCGTCGAAATCGGATGAAAAACGTGGCTTGTATGGCGTAACAAACAAACATACACATAAACAAGTGTATTTTGATAAAATATTTAAAAAGGAATCTTAAATAACTAATAAATTATTTATAAAGACAATATCGATTCAAAAAAAATAATTGATGGCGAGCTTTCAATAGTACTCAGACTATCATCGTCAGGCCGATGTTGACTCTACGGTGTTCAGAGTAGAACTCACTTCTACTCTGTGTAGAATTTGGGTATTTTGGGATGTATACCGGGGTCAAAAATGGAATTCACTAACGTTCACAATTATGTAGACTTTTGTACATTTTAGCATGCTATATGTATTTTTTCTTCAAAACATTCATTTTAGGGGCCCCGCGCCCAAATGTGCCAAGGGCCCCGCGAATGCTTGATCCGGGCCTGAGTAAATTCTACCATTACCTTAGTACTCTAAATCACGTAATTTTCAAAATCAAATCAATACTTTCTCTTTATTCAAATATGTCCCAATATGATTAGTAGTTAAGAGGTTTTTATAAAATCTTTTCCCTCTTCCCCAACTTTTGTCAGATAGAACCCACATTCAACAGAAACCTATCGTTACTTGGTAAAATATTTTAATATTGGTACAAGTATTGTTTGTAAAATTTGATATATTTAATTTTGAAATAAAATATATATTATATTTATATATAAAAAAAAAAATATGATTAGTAAATTCTACCATTAACTTAGTACTCTAAATCACGTAATTTTCAAAATCAAATCAATACTTCCTCTTTATTCAAATATGTCTCAATATGATTAGTAAATTCTACCATTACCTTGGTACTCTAAATCACGTAATTTTCAAAATCAAATCAATACTTTATTCAAATATGTCACAATATGATTAGTAATTTCTGTAACCCTAACGTAATTCAGACTGATAAAGTAGGTATTAAAGTTACTTGGTAACTATAAAAATCCAAATTCTATAAACGAAAAGAAAGTCGTAAAATAAAAGGGCCACAATCTGAAAATGGGCAAAAATAAAGTATAAAACAAAAGAAATTTGTATTTTCTTCGAAAAATAATCAAGCTATTTGTTTACTACGCTAAAAGGTCGAGTTCAAAATCCTTATGAAATTAATATTCCAGGCAGTTGAGAAACAAACTTCCTATTATAACTAAGCTCTTCTCTAAAAAAGTTCTTTAAAAACCTAATATTTCATGACAAGATTTGACAATTTAGAACAAAAAATCTAAAACTTTTACTGTCTATATCCGCAATACTTATAATATTGTCACTCGAACTGCTTCTTATGTCATCGTTATAGGTTGATGAAATCATAGATATTATTTTGGTAGTTGTAAAATATGCGCCATTGTTTTGCAATCTTGCGGCAATGTTTGTTAGATTAGAACGTGTTTTTCTGTGCTCGCGAGCACAACACGCGGCAAAATGTTGTCTGTTCGTTGAAAATTTAATCCTACGAATAGTTCGGCGAATGGTATGTACACATATGCGCGCTGCGGCATTCGCGCGGCATGTTCGTCAGATTAGGACGTGTTTTCACTGTCCGCGCGGCAATTTACTCGATCCATCTCCTGTGGTTTTTCCGAACACTTTGAAGTGTTTGTGTCTCTGTTCGTCAGATCAGGACGTGTATTTTTGCTGTTCGTTGGTTTCTGCGAACATGAGTTATTTATTTTCACTGTCCGCGCGGCAATTTACTCGATCCATCTCCTGTGGGTTTTTCCGAACACTTTGAAGTGTTTGTGTCTCTGTTCGTCAGATTAGGACGTGTATTTTTCCTGTTCGTTGGTTTCTGCGAACATGAGTTATTTATTTATTTATTTTCTTGAAACTTGTGAGTGCTCGAAGTAAGGTCTAGCATTAACTTCAGCAGTTTTCTTTTCTTTATCTATTGGATTTTTTGCACCACTATAACTCTGGAACGAAGTAAGGTCTAGTATTATCTTCAGCAGTTTTCTTTTCTCCATCTATTGGATTTTTTGCACCACTATAACTCTCGAACGAAGTAAGGTCTGGCATTAACTTCAGCAGTTTTCTTTTCTTTATCTATTGGATTCTTTTGCACCACTATAACTCTCGAACGAAGTAAGGTCTAGCATTAACTTCAACAGTTTTCTTTTCTTTATCTATTGGATTTTTTGAACTACTATAACTCTCGAACGAAGTAAGGTCTAGCATTAACTTCAGCAGTTTTCTATTCTTTATTTATTGGATTTTTTGCACCACTATAACTCTCGAACGAAGTAAGGTCTAGCATTAACTTCACCTTTTTTTTGCAGCAACAACAACGACATCAACGACACCAACGACGACATCATCCGGCCTAGATCTTTATGTCGGGAGGGAGGGGGGGTCGATAAAGTAAATCGTTACTTATTTAATAATAAACCCCCAGGGGTAACTGATGATTAAGTTATTAGGGACGGGCGACCCCAGGGCCCGAGCAAGTGGTTGATGATCCCTGGATAGTTACAAGTATCAATAACGTCCCAGGAAGTAGTGTGGTAACATTTTAATACCACATGAACATCAACTGCCAATGGAGAAAAAACGATTTTTATTCAGACCTGTGAAAAACGCCACCTCCTGGGGGCAGCACTAGGGCACCTCTGGAGCATCCGCTAGAAGTGACAGCATGCGAAACAGTCTCACCAACTTTCCGCCAAAAACTACACCAAGCGTTTGTTGTAGAATACCCCAGTGTTACGGTTACTGAACAAAGAATTGCAGATCAAACCAAACTATTGTCAATAATAAACTTTTAACCGATGAATCTCTAGAGACAATCCAGAGAGTAGTGCGCGAAAAGTTGGAAAGAGTTGGAGTTACGTCAACTGAAACCAACCAAAACAACACAATGGCAGAAACTCAGTGACAACATAAGAGTTATCGACACTCAAGAAGTTACAGAAAATATCGAAACGAGAATAGAATCAACCAATGACAGAATAAGCGCCAGCGATGAGATAACTCTACAACTGAAGGACTCGTTTTCTACAACTCAAATTAAATACAAAGGAATGGATCCAACTAAAAGCCCGCATATTCTAAAGCAGAAAATATCAATCAAGTTTGATAAAACTGTTGATACGTTAAACATACACGTAATATCTGAGTTCCTTGACATTCAAAATTTTACTAATCTACACGATCTGTTGTATTAACCATTCCTCACCATCCGCCACTGCTCATCAGTATCCGACGTGAAAGATCCAGTCCAAACACAAACACGAACACCGCAACGTCCACAACATACAATTTCAACAAAATGCACTCACCTACACTCATAGCAGAAATAAATAACACCGACTGGAATGCACTTGATTCAGGACACACATCCGACGAAAAGATAAATTACTTCTACGAACGGTTGTGTGAAATTTTTGACAAATGCATTCCAAAAAAACAATTGAACAAAAAACACAAATTCCCAAAATGGTGGACTACGAACACTTTAAAAACGTTTAAACGAAAAGAAAGACTAAGAAAAATCAAGAAAAAGTCACACAACCAAGAAAACGAATATATTATACTGCGAAAAACATCCAAGAAGAACATTAGAACCGATTTCCAAAAATATATCGCTGAAATTACGGAAAATATAAAGAAAGGAAATAGTAAACCATTTTGGGAATACACCAAAAACAACAAAAAAACCGACACACAAAAAACACTCACCTACAATCAGGAAATTCTATCCGATATACAACAAATCACGGACACCTTTGCACTACACTTCAAAAACGCATACAACCCACAAATTTCAAATTACCAAATAAACACAAACAACATCAA
>CM022885.1:16664243-16709235 GCA_012654025.1 Pachypsylla venusta
CTCATGTGATCTTTGATTGCAATGCCCTGCTCAATTGGAGAGTGAGAATCATCGGGTCACTAAACCCCAGAGAGGAACTCGTCCAAAACAATATGGTAAGAAGACTGCTCAAACTCACTGGGCAGTTGAACCTTGACTAGAGAAATAAGCTTAACCCAATACACAAAAAGCCCAGGAGGTTGAGGTGTAGGGATCCCAAACCTAAGGGGTTAAAGCTTAATGAAATGAAATGAACAATGAAATTCATTGATGCAAATTGTGGTTCGCACCAGGCAAAATGGCCTTATCGTCCTCTCCACCAATAGAAATCTATGATACATTTTATTTTATTTCAAAGAGTGAGGGGATAAATTATTACTAAATTGTAAAACTTATTTTTAAATTGTGTCTCAATCCCACACACTGAACTCGCCAAAAATCGCGCTTACTTCACGAATTCATGACGCTCTTAACTCTCAAGTGTACAGATCCATTCATTGAATGGCCGACTTTTGACATGAACAATATACAATATCACAATGACTGACATTAATATGATTCATTCTGAATTAAGTGTACGAATCCAATATGCTAAAGATAAAACACTAACATCAGACAGTCTAAAATAATAATTGATCTTTTGGTCTATGTTCCACATGTATATTTTTTATTATAGCCGTGAATAAAATAATTTTAAAGGTCATACGATTGATCAATATTATACAGTAAGTCCCAGAAGTGCTAGCGAAAGCCCTAACTTTTGAATGGCTTGGAATTTTGTTATTCTGATTGCCAGGTTCGATCCCCGGAAATGGCATTTTTTGAACAATAGTTTCGGTTTCTCAAGAATTTCAAATAGAATGGTACCAATTTTATTTTTTAACATAAAAGTTGGAATAAAATAAGGACTAACATTCATTTACATTTTTTTAAAGAAAAAAAAAATCGGGGGCGGAGATAGAGGGGTCTGAAGTTTTTTTTTTTGTTACACCCTGTATAATGGCCTCGGTTTCGAGCTTCGATGTAAAAGTTCGATGATTGTGTTCCGAAAAAGGTTTGTCATCTACTGAATCATCAAGAGTGCACATTTTCATTTTTATCATTGTCGTAGACTGTCAAAGTCAAATCTAATTTTTCTTCAAGAGCTTAAAATCAGGCCGTGTAGAAAACGGGCGTTTTCGGGTATAAAGTTTGAAGTAAGGTTATGGTATAGTCAAACAGTAGAAAATAACTTGAATATGGAAAATTTTTAGCAAAAATGACAAAACATTAAGAGACAAAGGAATAAGAAATTTTCAATACAATTGAATTAAATTACATAGTGAATAACTCGTATTCCAAACCTATTTATTGAAAATTTCTCATTCCTTTAAAAGAAATGAGACGGCAAGGGCGTAGCCAGCATCTGTATATTACTATATCAGACGACCCGAAACAGACTCAACAGCTTTCCGCTGAAAACTACACCAAGCGTTTGTTGTAGAATACCCCAATGTCACGGATACTGAACAAAGAATTGCAGATCAAAGATGAACAATTGTCAACAACAAACTTTAACCGATGAAGCTCTAGAGACAAAAGTTATGCGCGAAAAGTTTAAAAGAGAAGCAGTTGCGTCATCTGAAGCAAACCAAAACAACACAATGGCAGAAACTCAAAGTGACAACATAAGAGTTATCGGCACTCAAGATGTTACAGAAAATATCGAAACGAGAATAGAATCAACCAGTGACAGAATAAACGCCAACGATGAGATAACTCTACAATGAAGAAAACCATAATATAATGCGTGAGGAACAGAAAGGATGCCGAAAGGGCGCTAAAGGATATAAAGAACAACTTATCATAGACTGAGTAATAATACTCAGAGAAGTCAAGAAGAAAACAAAAAAACTATCTTGTTATTAGGTGGATTACCAGAAATCTTATTACAGCGTACCCCATCAATGGTTAATTAAGATTAAGGTCTTGCAACTATATAAAGTCCACCCCATATTGATGGAATGTCTTACACCTAACGACAAAACAAACATCTATAACCAGTGAGATTCCTTGAGTCCATTGTGGTTTTGCTTAGCATTAAACCGCTTTCCAAAATGTTCAATAGAACGAAAATAGGATACACCTTAAAAAACCAGTTATACATGGATGACTTGAAACTATACGCGGTATCCTATTATCAACTGAAAGAACTAGTCGGAATAGTGGAACAATTCTCCAGAGATATATGTATGTAGTTTGGGCTTGAGAAATACAAGGTGAAAAATATCGATAAAGGAAAGTGCCAAACCGGCGAAATTCAACTAGCAGAAGGAGGATTGATTCACTCAATAAATGAACAAGATTTTTATAAATAACTGGGATATCAGCAAGCTAGATCAATTGACAAAAAAAATACGAAAGAGACTTTAACTGAGGAACACATTAATAGAATACATAGAATATGTCGAAAAAACAAAGAAAATAATGTTGATTTTACAATGGAAAAATAGACGGAAAACCGAGAGAGAGAGAAAAAAAAAACAGATTGAAACTATACGTTACAAACGTTTGTTATTTTTTTTTAATTTTTCCACCAAATTTACCAAATGTGATTCAACGATTCGACAAGGTTGCCACAGTTATATTTGATTGTTCACAGTGGCGCTGTTGGATTAGGGACAAAATGTGGCATTTATCGTATTTCGGTACTTTTGATGACTTTTTTGCTTCCAAGAATCATTTTATTTAGTGTAAATCTAAGATACCCTTTCCGTGCTGCATATACTTTAAAATTTCTAGGGGGGGGCAGCTGCCCCCCTGCCCCTCCTTCCTACGCCGATGTGAGACGGTTAATATTTATTATTTTATGCTAAAAGGATTACATAGTTAAGTTACTTTCTACTGTTTTACAAAATGATAACCTTAGATAATAGATAAACTTACTTCAGACTTTCGACCCGAAAACGCCCGTTTTCTAAACGGCCTGATTTTCACCTGCTGAAGAAAAATGAGTAGTCCACGACAATGATAAAAATGAAAATGTGAACTTTTACATCAGAGCTGGAACTAAGCCGACCAAGATTCACGCATCAAAATAGTCGTTATAACGTTTTCTTATTTCTAGGGAAGGAAAATGAAGAATTCTTCACTTTATCGAGACTCTACTTCTAAACTATAATTAGATATCTAGTTTTAGTCTTACCTCCGAGGATGTCAGATAACAGAGACGAGAGTCTGTGCTTTCGATTGAAGTTTGCTGTGTTATCCCATATCGCGACTCCCTATCACTTGTGTAATCTGAGCGTAAACTATCTTGTCTGAAAAAAGTAAAAGGCTATGGAATAGTTTAACAGTATAGTAGTTGTTGTAGCGGCAATCATAGGCCAATAAAGACTGAAATCATTGATATTCGTAGATTTCTTTTCTTCATTACAGAAAATCATCTCCATCGTCAGAGAGTAGACCCAGAAACTCTGCAACCTTGTTCAGGCTCTTCCATGAATCTGGGGTGCTTAGAGTTGTTGAAAGATATCATTCGTCATCATTAAATATCTAATCTTGGAACTTCATAATACATATGGGTCCCTCGAACAATTTCAATCAAAGTAATATAACTACGTCAGTGATCAAATATGATGAGTTAAAGAACATAAAGATATTACAGAGTTCCTATCTGTGTTATTTTTTGTTTCCTTTGACCTCCGTGATCGATGGGTCGTGATTATTTTGTATTTATATATTATGAATAGGTACATTATGAAGCGTTATTTGAAGATCAAGAACCAAAAAATTGAGGGGCGCCGGCGTACTCTAGGAAATCCACCTATGGCCATGGGCGTATGAAGGGGTGGGCAGCTGCCCCCCCTAGAAATTTCCAAAAGTATGCAGCACGGAAGGGGCAACTTAGATTTACACTAGATAAAATGATTTTTGGAAGCAAAAAAGTACCGAAATAGGATAAATGCTACATTGTGTCCCTAATCCAACAGCCCCACTGTGAACAATCAAATGTAACTGTGGCAACCTTGTCGTATCGTTGAGTCGCATTTGGTAAATTTGGTGGGAAAATTCAAAAAAATTCACAAACGTTACAAACTTATAGGTTCCATTTGTTTTTTGTTTTGTTTGTTTTGTTTTTCGGCTTTCCGTCTATTTTTCCATTGTAAAACCAATATTATTTTCCTTGTAACTGTAGTTCCTTCAGTATATCACAATAGGTATATCTCACGTGTTGATGTCTTTGAAGAGGTGCTTATTGTTTATCTCTGATCGACATATTCTATGTATTCTATGAATGTATTCCTCAGTTAAAGTCTCTTTCGTACTTTTTGGTCAATTGATCTAGCTTGCTGATATCCCAGTTATTTATAAAAATCTTGTTCATTTATTGACTCAATCAATCCTCCTTCTGCTAGTTGAATTTCGCCGGTTTGGCACTTTCCTTTATCGATATTTATCACCTTGTATTTGTCAAGCCCAAACTACATACACGTCATATCCCTGGAGAACTGTTCCACTATTCCAACTAGTTCTTTCAGTTGATCATGGGATACCGCGTATAGTTTCAAGTCATCCATGTATACCTGGTGTGAGATGGTGTGTTTCACTTGGTTGTTTAATGTGTATCCTATTTTCGTTCTATTGAACATTTTGGAAAGCGGATTTAATGCCAGGCAATGGACTCAAAGAATCTCCCTGGTTATAGATGTTTGTTTTGTCGTTAGGTGTATGTTGGTGTTCCAGGATTGCATGATTTGTTGAAGGCATTCCGTCAATATGGGGTAGACTTTGTATAGTTGCAAGACCTTAATCTTAATTAACAATTGATGGGGTACGCTGTCATAAGAATTCTGGTAATCCACGTAACAACAAGATAGTTTTTTGGTTTTCTTCTTGACTTCTCTGAGTATTAGGTACTGAGTCTATGATAAGTTGCTCTTTACATCCTTTAGCGCCCTTCCGGCATCCTTTCTGTTCCTCACCCATTATATTTTGGTTTTCTTCATGTTTGTTTAAGAGATGAGTAAGGCATGCTGTCATGATCTTATAGATAGTCAGCAAGCACGTGATTGGCCTATACTTCAAGGGATCTCTGGTGAACTTGCCTTTTGGTAGTAGATATGTTTTGCCTTCCATTATAGATGGAGGAATCTGGTCTGGGTTTTTAATGAATTCATTGATAAACTGAGTTAGCTGGATGTGAGTGTTAGTTAGTTTTTTATACCAATAGTTGCGAATTTTATCACTGTCAGGGCTTTTCCAATTATGACTTTTCATAATTATTTCTTTTAGTACTTCTTCTGATACCGCTGGTTCTGTGATAGATGTTATATTGGTATTTTCTTCTTCTCTCTTTATCCAGTAAGTTTCAAGATCACATGGCGTCTCTCGGTTCCATATTGATTCCCAATATTCTGTAATTTGTTCTCCATTGGGTATGTCTGCAGGCCCATCTTCATTCGTTGTTTTTGTTTTAATCTTTCTATAATTTTTTTTCTCGTTGTTCTGAAACTCGCTGTTTTCTTATTTTCTCCTATCACATTTCGTATATCTCTTTAGTCTGGAACTGAACAGAGATAACTTTTGTTGCAAGGTGTCTAAGAAGTCTTGTGGTACAGTATTGGGGCTATCTATTGTTGTGTGGATTTTATATTTCTCAAATATATTATTCACCTTTTTCATCAACTTATTACCCATATTTCCATTTGTATATTCTATAAGTCTTGCTATCCCAACTCTTTTTATTTCAACTTTATTAATTAGTCTCTTCTTCCACGATGGCGGTTTGATTCACATTAGCTACCGTTAATACACCAGGTCGTGCAGATTAGTAAATGTTTGAATGTCAAGGAAATCAGGTATTACGTGAATGTTTAACGTATCAACAGTTTTGGCAAACTTGATTGATGATTTCTGCTTTGGAATATGCGGGCTTTTAGGTGGATTCATTCCTTTGTATTTAATTTGAGTTGTAGACAACAAGTCCTTGAGTTGAAGAGTTATCTCATCGTTGGCGTTTATTCTGTCATTGGTTGATTCTATTCTCGTTTAGATATTTTCTGTAACTTCTTGAGTGTCTTATGTTGTCACTTTGAGTTTCTACCATTGTGTTGTTTTGGTTGGTTTCAGATTTCCAACTTTTCGCGCACTTCTCTCTTGATTGTCTCTAGAGTTCATCGGTTAAAAATTTGTTGTTGACAATAGTTTGTCTTTGATCTGCAATTCTTTATTCAGTAACCGTAACATTTGGGTATTCTACAGCAAACCCTTGGTGTAGTTTTTGGCGGAAAGCTGTTGAGTATGTTTCGGGTCGTGTGATATAGTAATATGTGCGCATGATGTATGTGTTAATATCTAGGGTCTACTTCTTACGCACTCGTTTTCTTCCTGCTAAGGTGGTCTCAGGTAATAAGACACTGCCTAATTGAGGAGCACTCCTAGCAGTCACATTCCTTCTAGATGTATTTTGACTGTTATCATTTGTGTCGGCATTTTGATTGTTTTCGGGTACCCCGGTCGCAGTCTGTCGCATTCTTATTGTCTCCCTGCGATCACTTCCAGCGGTGGCTCCAGAGGTGTCCTGGTGCTGCCCCCCCCAGGAGGTAGCGTTTATCCGAGGTCTTAATAAAAATCGTTTTTTCTCCATTTGGAGGTCGCAGTTGATGTTCATGTGGTATTAAAATGTTACCACACTATTTCCTGGGACGTTACTGATACTTGTAACTATCCAGGGATCATCAACCACTTGCTCGGGCCCCTCCCCAATAACTTAATCATCAGTTACCCTTGGGAGTTTATTACTAAATAAGTAACGATTTACTTTATTGACCCCCCTCCCTCCCGACATGAAGATCTCGGCTGCCCCCCCCCCTAGACCAGATGCTGGCTACTCCCTTGCCTATGGCGCCTACTGTGCTAAATATAATAACTCAAAAACAAAAGGAAATGACTCATAAGAGTCCATTTACCGGAAAAGTTTATACTAATCTGCACGATTAGGTACAATACTTTAACTCCTATAGAAAAATGAATGTTTGCATACCTTTGTTCCAAGGAATTTGTCCGAATAGATTTGTATCCACTATCATTAAGACTGTTTTCTTGACGTAAAGATGGTAATGAATCCCATGCGGAAGATCTTTTACTTCGAGAATGATCGGAATGATAATTTGAAACACTGAGTCCAGATGTTGCACTTCCCATTGTTGAGCTTCCTGAGCGCCACCCATCACTATGACGAAACCATTGAGCGCGGGCTGATTCCCCCAAACATGATGCACATCGATTGTACTCGTTTCTCATTCTAGAAGGCGTAGTTTTAAACATATCTTAGTGGTGATATAATTATAATTGTTATTTTATTTTTCTCATCTTATAAAAAAAATTAACACATTTTATCTAAACTGTGGAAGATTTTTTATTTTTTAAAAAAGGGGAGTACATCTGGATGAGTAATTTTCCCATGATTTCAAAATCTCTGATGATTCGTTCTTTAAAGATATAGTACTCGTAACTATTTCAATCCTGAATTGCTTCATTTAGACTTGTTAGGTAATTAGAAAATAAAAAGTGTAACTGTCGTGAATATGATTGTTAGGTAATTAGACTTGAGAAAAATGTAACTGTCGTGAATATGATTGTTAGAATTAGACTTAAGAAAAATGTAACTATCGTGAATATGATTGTTAGGTAATTAGACTTAAGAAAAGTATAACTGTCGTGAATATGATTGTTAGGTAATTAGGCTTAAGAAAAGTAGTGAATATGATTGTTAGGTAATTAGACTTAAGAAAAGTGTAACTGTAGTGAATATGATTGTTAGGTAATTAGACTTAAGAAAAGTGTAACTGTAGTGAATATGATTTCACCGATTTCAAGTTTCGGTTAGAATGTGTGAACATAGAATGTCCCTAAAGCTGAAAACTCCGAGGTTTAGGAAATAATTTCATATGAAACAAACAGAAAACCCTAGGTTTAGGAAATAGAGTCATATCAAATAAACGAACTTTCCATCTGGGATTTCTTGCGTTCACATATGGCCTTAACATGAGATATGGCCATGTTTGTGTTTTTATTTTTAAGTTTTACATTAATAGAAAGACAAGAATTTTCAAATTTTTTGTTATATGGTTGTCAAAATGGTTCTGGGAAAAGTAGTAATGATTGACCGGATGCAAAATAAATTTGAATATTTTTAAGAATTTTACTAAAACTATTAACTGACCGGAACTATTAAATTTACCTTGGTGCGTTTTGATCACTGAGGTATCCTCTCTCCCTTTCTTTGTCACTCATATATCCTCGTTCTCGAACTAATTCATTGCGATCGCTGTAGTAGCCTTCTCTATCACGGATTGCTGCACTACTAGCGGGTCTATCGAAACTATTGTTCTTATTTGACGGGAGAGTCTGATATTTTCCTAATGTTCCATTAGGTGGTCCTAGGGCAAAAGAGAAAAGAAATGTTTACTAAAACTGCATTCAACCACATGCAATTAAGAAGGTTTTAAACGAAATGTTTCTCAACCATATGTGCTTTCAACACACGTTGTGCTTGTTGTAACAAAATATACATGACTGCTAAATTTGATATACTCATTTAAGTTATTCATATTAATTTTTCACTTTCTCTTCCTATAGAAGAAAAGTATTGTAATCGTGCAGAAATTTTGGACATTTTTTGGCCCAAAAAATCAGAAACCCAAAACCAAAAATAAAGATCGAATATGTCATTTCCTATTGCTATTGGGCCATATTTTCACTATTTCGGTCCATTTTTGAAGTTTGAAAATATTTGGAGCCATGGGGTCCAAAAAAACGATATTTCCGACGTTCCACGTATGACGTACGTACGGAATCGTGTGCAGAGCTCTCGGAGCCAAATCGCTCGTCCGATTTTGCTGAAATACGTGATCTTTGAGCAAAAAGCCCGAACCCTATTTTTCTTTTTTCGATATCGCCCCCAGGGGCGGTCCTAGCCCCTCGAATAGGTTTTTTAGAACCGAATCTCTAAAATCCAAACCACATAACCAATTTTGATGAAATTTAATATCAATAATTATGGAATCTTTTTATCTAACACAAATTGTCTCACGCGGGCGTATCCCTGTCAGGGGCGCCGCCAGGGACCAAACAAGGTTCTTAAAATGGAAATTCCTTTTAAAATAAAACAGATCAGTAATTTCACATGAATTTTTTTAAAAAATAATGTCTAGAGCCGATAGGGATTATTCAAGGTATTGGAAATTATTTCACCTTATATATATATATATAAAATAATGAGCCCATGTGGGTGTGTCTTTCTCAGGGGCCCAGTCAGTGGGGCCCAATAAGATCCTTCAATTGACTAACGCTTTTAAAAGAAAACGGTCCCTTTTATTCACTTAAAATTCAAAGCAATTGATGTCTGGAGCCCAAAGGGATTATTGGACTCGTTATATTCACTGTTTTGCAGCTTTTAGTCAGAGCCCCCGCCCCGCGGTTCAGGACCAAGAACTTCGTAATTGGACCAAATCTCTAAAATCCTAACCGCATAACCAATTATGATGAAATTTAAAATGGGTAGGTAAATAGAGTATTAGTTTATTTATATAAAAAAATGGGGCAATGTGGGTGCGTTTTTGACAGGGGCTTCGCCAGTGCTCCCCGGCAGGGGTCCACAAATGAAAAAAACATAAAAATCGTCCGATTTTGATAAAAGTTCGTATGCACAGCCACCCAAGTATTATATTTGACTATTTTTGGTGTTTTGTAGATTTTTTGAATTTGTGGCCCAGACAGGGCCCCAAATGTGAAAAAAACATAAATTTTATCTGATTTTGATAAAATTTGTTATGCGCAGTCGTGCAATTAACAACTTTTGGTATTTTGTAGTAATTTTGGTTTTGGGGCCCCGGCAGGGGCCCACAAATGAAAAAAACATAAAATTTGTCCGATTTTGATAAAATTTGGTATGCTCAGCCACCCAAGTACTATATTTTTTGCTTTTGGAAGCCCCGGTAGGGGCCCACAAATGAAAAATCATAAAAATTGTTTGATTTTGATAAAATGTGGTATGCACATTGCACAGTCACCCAAGTATTTAATTGACAATTTTTGGTATTTTGTAGAAATTTTGGCTCCTGAAATTTGAAATTTGCCGCCCTTAAATCTGCCACTCTAGGCTCTAGCCTACTCAGCCCCTGCCTTTTATAATTCTAAGAATATAAAAAACTCTGCTAATGAGACATTAAAAAAAATACTAGCACTAAAGAACAACGTCAGCAGCCGTAGGCTACCAAATCTTTTTGAACTAATACTATCACTAAGAGCAATATCCAAAGCAGAAGGCTGCGAAATCTTATTAAGCTCATAGTATTATTAAATAGCAACGTCAGCAGCCGTAGGCTGCCAAATCTGTCACTAAAGAGCAATGTTCACAGCCGAAGGCTGCGAAATCTTTTTATAATAATACCACCTCTAAAGAGAAAAGTCCGCAGCCGAAGGCTGCAAAAGCTTTCAAAATAATACTATCACTGAAGAGCAATGTCCACAGCCAATGGCTGCCAAATCTTTTTACGCTAATACTGTCAGCCGAAGGCTGCAAAATCTTTCAAAATAATATTATCACTAAAGAGCAATGTTCACAGCCGAAGGCTGCACAATCTTTTTAAAATAAAGATTAACGTCAGCAGAAAAAATTATAATAATAATATCACTAAAAGACTTCAAACTTTAGAAGAGCAACATCTACATTCGATGGTAGTTTGACAGAATGTTTAAGAAAGAGAAAGTCTAGTACAATTTTCCGTACCATTTATTTTTTATTTGGAATGAAGAAAATATAAACTTACTTCTCCTGATTGCGTACGGACTCCTAGTGTTAATTGGTGGCAATTGTTGTGCAAATTCTGAAACAAATCATAAATTCGTGTGACGAATTTTTATGTACCTAGGTATTTCTCTTATAACTTGCGATAGAACTTAGGGAATTCGGTCAACAGTATTGTATAGCACCACGGGTTTTTCTTATGTTATTTATCAATTTATGAAAATTGGCTATCTATATTAATTTATACTAATTGTAGGGTACTAGCTGTTTACCTGTGCTTTGCTACGATTACGAAATTCAAAACAATTTCGAGATTGAGACATTAGATCTTCTCAAGTTTGGATTTTTTTGGAACCGACCCCCAGGAAGAGCACAGCTCCTATTTAAAAAATTCAATATTTTACTAAGGATATTACTTTTTGTACTGCGGAATACAATCGTATTACATTTCAGCTTTCTCGCTCATCCCGAAGAGGCACTTGTCAATTATGGATATTTGTTGGAACCGACCCCCAGGAAGAGCACGGCTCCTATTTAGAAAATTCAATATTTTACTCAAGGATATTGTACTGGGGAACCCCTTCCTATTAAATTGCAGCTTTCTTGCTCATCTCGAAGTGGTAGTTCTCAATCATGGATTTTGGCGTTGAATTGCTTCCACTTGAACTTTCGATTTTTTTCCTTTCTACCTTCATACTAAAAGGGATCTGTGTGCCAAATTTCATGTCTCTAGCTTAAGCCATCGTGGAGCTACGTTGATTATCAGTAAGTCAGTCAGTGAATCAGTGAAATCAGTTACTAGCTCAGTTGGGCCAATCCGTTTGCCCTGAGGGTGTGTATCAATCTGCTTCGGCAACGGATAAAGCGGAGGGGCAATTCTAATGGAGGCATCAATTTTCAATTAATTGTACCTACATGCAGTGGCGCACCCAGGATTTTCATTAGGGGGGGGGGGGGTCCTATCGACTTTTCATCAGAAGTAAGATGAGCGCTAACCGTCAGAGCTATAGCCAGTATTTAATTTCGGGGGAGGAGGGGATTTTATCTAATTCTCAAGGTCAAATTTCCGTTATTTTGAGGGTCTGGTTCGGCCAAAACAGGGAGGGGGTTGAAATGTCTTTCATTAATCCAGTCATACCTATTCCTAAAGTCGCCAGTATGGTGCGGGCAAAACATGGGGGGGGGGTAGAAATTTCTGGGATTTTTATTCCCCCTCCCACATGCCTCCTACCCCCTCCATATTCAAACTTCCCTGCCTTCTATAACTTTTTGGACAAAAATGGAACAGAGAATAGTTTAGTTGAGAACAAATAAGATTTTAAAATTTGAAATGCGTGTAAAAACCAGGTTTTTGGGCAAATAGTGGTAGTGAGGGGTATTTTTTTAAGATAAAAATATCAAAAGGCGCACCCGTCCACAAGATACAGCCAAATGAGACATCTCCGATCAAAATCGGTTCGGTAGTTTTGGCTGTAGCCTCGTTTAAGAAGAAATGATGAAGGAGACTAAGACAGTGCAAAAATGACACTTTACAACCTTCAAGAAGAAGAAGATGAAGGAGACTGAGACAGTGTAAAAATGACACTTTTTTTTTAAAAAAAAAAAATTCTCAATGTCCCCATAACTTTTTTTTCAAACTATTGATTTTATCTCATCATCGGAAAAGTGTACTTTGTGACGTGAAGTTATATATCACCTGTGCAAGGCTCATTGCATTTGACTTGCTCTTCAATTTAGGTCGAAAAATCAAATAAAAAGCCGTAGATCGCTCAATATATGAACATGTCCAAACCTCGCGTTGGAGAGTTATCGTGAGAGCAAAACTTTCTTTGTTCTATTAGGTAATAAAAAGTAAATGCAATGACATGGTTTTTCAATATCACTTACCTAGGTTTTCCATACTTTGTGTAAGCAGTGCTTCAAATGTGTGCAGACTATAGCTTTCAGCATCCATTCCTTTCGCTAGTGTGTTACGTAAGTGCATTTCATACTCCAGCAAAAGTCGACTGGTAGGTGAACTGGGTGTACTCACAGTTTCATGGTAACATCGACCTGCACAAAGTTATTTTTTTCAAAATTATTTACGTTCTGATCACTCCGGAAATTACTCAAAGTATTTGCTTCTAGGTTCCCAGTATTCCAGAATACATAGTTGTAGAAGCTGTCAATTTATTCTACTTATTATACTTTCAAAGTCTGAAAAAATAGACCCTTTTACGTATAATTTGTCTTTGAAACCAATTTCGCAATTTTTATTGAGTAAAAGCAATTTTTATTTAGCCTTTTCGAATATTTTTTTTTTTTTTTTGGTTATGGAAATAAACTATAGTTCGCATTTTGGTTTGAGTTTTTTTCGGCATTCTTCAGAGGTATACAGGCTGTAACAGGTTGGTGTACCCAACGGTATAGATGCTAGAATATGGGTAAAAACAAACTTTTTTTATTCTATTGATTTTTGATTTGAGCTTCATTACAAAGATACAGGGTGTTTTGTGTTATTTTTAAACCGGTCATATCTCCCTTATTACAGCTCTGATTTCGAAAAAATAAAATGATTTGGAGAGCGTAGTATGTATAAGTACTACAAAAATGTTGTCCAATTTGAGATCATCAAAAATCAATCTAACAAAATAGCCATTTGAAATGTTTAAAGTCGATTTTCTCAAAATCCAACCCATGAATTTAGATTTTTTCCTCTCATTTGATAGAACATAAATAACAAAATAACTTTTGTACCTATAAAATTGTCAAAAAATCAAGTCTAATGTCGTTTTTTGGTCGCACAATGATACACGGTCAATGATGAATTCATAAGAGACATATTATATTACCAGTACTTACTATCTAGTTCATCTTTGGTTCAAATTTCCTTCCGTTTTTACCTCTACCTTCCAAACAGGTGGATAGATAGGTGTGGTCCACACCCTGGATTCTGAGGTCCTAAATTAAATCCTTTTGATTATTACTTAACTTATGGGGCCATACGAATATCGGATAAGCTATTGTCTATCAATTTGCCTTTAGCTGTACAAATACGACATGTCCCTTTTTTCTTAATTTGACCACAGATGCAAAAACAATGAGTTTTTATAAATTCATCATTCAACTTGTATCACTGTGTGCCAAAAAGGGACATAATACTTCAATTTATAGTTATTACACTGTTTATGTTCTATTAAATGAGAAGGAGAAAAAAATAAAATTTATGGGTTGGATTTTGAGAAAATCGACTTTGAATATTTAAAATGGCTGCCATTTTGATATTTGATGATCCCACATTGAAAATGTTTTTGTAGATTTTTTTTAAGCTTAAATCATTTTAGTTTTTCTAAATCAGAGCTGTAATATGGAAGATATGAACGGATCAAAAATAACACAAAATACCCTGTAACTTTGTAACAAAAGCTCAAATCAAATATCGACAGAGGAAAAAAGAATGTTTGCTTTTCCCCCATATTATAGCACCTATACCGTTGGGCACAATAACCTCTTACACACTGTGTGAGAATCGCCTTATTAAAACTTTATGCAATATACTGTATGTACGTTCAATAAACTACCCTTTTTTATCTTATTATGGCATATTAATGATCTTCAATAGACTGAGTTATTCAAAAACGCGAGTATTAAAAATAAAAAAGTTATTTTTTTTCAATTTCTTGATTAATTGGAGATTCAAACCGAACTGGATTAATTGAAGATTCAACCCATACCGTGAAGATTCAAACCGTACTGGAAAATAGACAACGTTCTTTAAAAAAAGCTACGTAGCACACTAATTGTGCGAAGTACCAAAATATGGAGTGCTAATTTACTATTAAAATTACCCTACAAAGTAATCAAGATTTCCTATTTTTCGTATTAAAGATAAAATTTAAATAAATGAAACATGTAGCTACAAAATGTATCTTCTATTCGGTATTCCTAACGTATTGAATTAGAAAATTTCAAAGGGGCAAATACAAGTGAATGGAGTGAGTACATCAGAGTACAGGATCAAATAATTGAATAAAGAGATTTGTAGATCTGAATTGCGGATGAATTCAAGTTGGTAAACAGAACAGCACCTTCACATTATACGCATGATTTTATTAACCCAGTAACCAGAAATTGATAAAATCAGGAATATATCATTTTATTGTTAACGAAATCTATTGGCAGACTATAGTACAGGAGGAGTGGATATACAAAATATAATTTTAGTTGCTCGGTGATTTATACACGAAAGAGTTAAGAATAACTGAAAGAAACTATTGTACAAAGGTCAAATAATGAGCTATCATGAAAATCAGGGGTGAATTGGGAAATAAAACAAATGCTGAAATTTGGTTAAGTTGGGTGATTTTACTGTCACTCTTATTCACCTCTGCCTGCTCTCTGTGTAGAATGTTGTTCCAAGTCAGAATTACCGTTACTGGAGCTTGGTGTTGTAGCGTAACATTGGTTGTCAAACAATACGTTATCAGAGGGGGGAGAAATATCACCAGGTTGTCTCTCTAAGTCCAAATACATGTTACGACCTCCATGGATTCTTCCTATCTCATGAGATGATCTAGAACCTGTGGGGAAAATTTAATATGGCCACATAGCGGATTACGGTGAAAACAAGTTTGTAAAGATACAAAATACTACGTACAAAAATCAATAATATCAGACCATTTCCGGAAAGCACCAGTGTATCTTTACACGAAGTAATTCACCGAGTTTTGTACACCGTCAGATATCCGGTTCTACCAGGTATAGGTCATTGAAATTTTGAACATACATTCCGTCACACGGGATAAACTTCAAAAGTTAATGTTAACCCGGGTAGGAGATATTTAATTACAAAGTTTGCACTTTTGGTTACTCACTGACTTACTGACTGACTGATTCACTCGTCATCAAAAGTTTCAGGTACTTTCCGTATACCTAGAGGGGTAATTTTGCATGAAGTTAGCAATTGGCATCCAAGCAAAGGGAAAAATCCGAAAGTTTGAACTTCTTAACTCTAAGCGCTCCAACGTATTGTAATGTAGTTTTAACTGATAAAACACTGAAATCTTGTTAAAGGTAGATATTCAAATGCAACTGAACGAGAAAATATTTATATTCCAACTCTTCCACTCCCTGTGCTCCAAGACGGTTCCACTTTAGGGAAGGAGATGCACGAAAACTAGCTTAAATTGCTAGGACGTTGAAATCTTGCATGAAGGAAGATAGTTACATTCAATTAAATGGAAAAATATTTATATTCAAACTGTATTTATATTCAAATATTCATTTTGAATATTTATATTCAAAATGGTTCCGCATTAGGGAAGAAAATGCACGAAAGTTAGTTTCATCTGATAGGACCCTGAAATCTTGCTTAGACACTTAAAATTAATTAAACGAGCATATATCAAAATTCAAACTTTTTAACGTTCCGTGTTATAACTCTAGGGAAGAAGATGCACAATAAAATACTGCAGTTTTTATTTGCATATTATTTTGACATTTGGGTCTTTTGAACCCAGAGTTAAAAATTAAAATAGAACAAATGACTCACTTGAAAATCTATTGAGTTTCTGTCTCATTTGTGCCTCATTTGCACCATGAGAGTGGTTGTTATAATAGTTATTGTATCTTCGACGATTCATTTCTGGTGACGTCACTGGACTTTCAACTGATGGAACAGGTTTCAGCATTTTCTTCAAAGTAACTGGATCCAAATTTCCGACACCTTAAACGGATGGAGAATAATTTTGTAGTTCATTAACTTGGTTATTATAATTGGTCAAGAGTAACTCTTCCATATAATTTTGTTTCCAAATACGTATGTGTGTACCTATCTTATGCAAATAAAAAATAGTATGTTTGTAAACTGTAAAACTCACTAAAATAATGAGAACCCATGAGACCCCCTGGTGAGCCAATATAAACTAATAAGCTACACATGAATGATGAATGCCCATGTCAAATTTCATCAAAATCGGACAATGCGTTTGAGAGTTATCGATGAACAAACAGACGTTTCAAGAAAAATCGTGGTGCTAAAAATAGACCCTTGGTCAAATATTTAACAAACGACCATCAGATATTCTTAAGTTTCGTTCAAGTATAGTAACAACGGAGAAATATTGAGGGTACATTTTTAAAAAAAATTGATTCAACAATGTAACAACTTAACAATGGATATTTATATAACAAAAGAATGGCGGTATAGAGCTATTACAATTTGAAAACCCCCGTGGACCGCGAGAAAGATAACAGTTTGAAGTTAAAGATTTTCTCGTAAACTGTTCAAAGTATTATGATTTGTAGTCGAGATCTCAATTCTTGAGCACAAATCATTACTATTAAAAACATTCAATTGACAAAAAGAAATTCTATTTTTGATTTCTTTTTAAATAAAATCAAAACTATTTATAAATACCTGCTCTCATTTCTTGGTCTTTTGAAGACATCCTTGGTAATCTGGTTCCAGTACTATTATATTCGTCACGTGATTTCTGAGACATCATACGTGGAGTGCATGTTCCGGTGGTAGTTTTATCTGAAAGTCCTGTCTGAACACCCTCATTCTTACTTCCTTGCTGATGTTGTCCCTAGAAATATGAAACATTAAATTATTCTTGCGTAAAATATGAAACAGTTTATTCCTCCACACTTTATATGGAACACAATAGATTTTGTCGTTTATTTTAAATAACAAAAGACGGGAAAAGGATAATTTTCAATGAAAATCTTCACAATTTTCATCTGAAAGAACAAGAGGTCCAAAGCCCTTGTTCCATGCTATTCGTATATTCGTGAGCTAAATTCCTCTTTAAAACTGTACAAGCCCCTGCGCCTAAGCCTCAACCTCTTGTGCTTGGAAAGTAGCCTGAATGCCTAGCTAAGTTCAAAGATATGAACAAGCGTGATCAGCCGTTTGGCTGGATGTCAAGCCTGGGATGTAGCTGTCTCATGCTTAGTGTCTACGCAAGTCCGTTGCAATAAAAACTGACGTGAGAAGCAGTTTCTTCATCCTCCACACAGATTCTACATAAATCCCGCTGACAGCCCATAGCGTGCAGATGTTTTCTCAGACCACAATGACCAGCCATCAGTCCAGGGACTAATCTGATATTTTTCCGACTGAGGGCAAGGATCCAGGGGGTCCCTGTAATATGGCCCTACTGTGTTCTATGCTAACTATACTTTGAAGTGGAGTCACTATTTACGCCCATTCAAAAAATGTAATTTTAAATATCTTCCAGAACGACTTTTACTAAAGAAGTTGGAAATCAAAATGTATTAAAAGTTGTTCTTTGCAAGCAAAAGTGTTTTTCTTTTATTTAATAATATCTCACAAAAAAATTATCATTGAAAAAAGGCCAAGTTCCTCCCACTCTTCCAAAAAATTCCGTCTATGAAAGTAGTGATATCGATTATTGGGGCCAAGTTTATTGTTGCTGCTGTATATCCGCACTTAAATTTATTATTGCACGTTCTTCTGTCTCAATTCTCTTAAAATAATACCGACTTATCACTTGGTCAGTTTTTTTAAGGGGATTCGTAAAATTTTACAAACTGGCCAAGTGTAAAGTCGGTATTATTTTAAGAGAATTGAAATAGAAGAACGTGCAATAATAAATTTTGGAAGAGTGGGAGGAACTTGGCCTTTTTTCAATGATAATTTTTTTGTGAGATATCAATAGTTTTTGTAAAGATTACTATATGTAACTGATTTTTTGGCCGTTTTTTTTCTTTATTTCTTCTTCTTCTTTTCGATTACACAACATATCGGAAACAAGGAAATTTCTGTGTAAACCGGACCCAAATGACCAATAAGATCTAACACCAATGTATTAATAAAGTAATATAATATACACTACAAAGCAAATCAAAACTGAAGTTATAGCACTAGAGTTAACGAATTTCAATTTTGACATTTGCGGGTTTAATTGAATTTAAATCTCTCTACCTTCATGCAAGATTTCGGCGTCTTAGCAGTTAAAACTAGATTTCGAGCATTTTCTTCCCTGAAGCGGACCCTTTTGGAGCACTGGTTGTAAAAGAGTAAATATATTTATTTTTCCATTTAATTGCATGTAAATATCATCCTTCATGCAAGATTTCAGCGCACTACCAGTTTAAAATAGTTTTCGAGCATCTCCTTCCCTAAAGCGGAACCGTAAGAGTTAAATATAAATTGATTCCTGCTAAATTGCTTGTAAATATCTAACTTTATGCAAGATTTCAGTGTTTTATCAGTTAAAACTACATTAAACTACGTTGTATTGTATTCCCTAAAGCGACACCGTTTTGGAGCAGTTAGAGTTAACCCTAGGATTGCCAAGCTCTATTAAATTACGTGCATTGCCAAGGGGGGGGGGTACAAAGTACCCACAAACAAAATAAAGGATAAAATGATTTTTTATTACAATAAGTCGCTATTACTTTATTATAAACTAAAAAAATATAAACTAGATCAATTATTATCTTACATAAAAATAAAATTAAATCCCAGGAATAAAATAATGCAAATGAAAATAAAAAAAATCGCTAGACCCTAGGAAATCTATTCTGAACCAGAACTTTGTCCTTCCTGGGATGTCACCCACACAGACACTTTAGACAATTTATGGTAGCTCTTAATGGTAGCTTTAGACCATCAATGTATTGGTTACATGCATTGTATACAGTACCCGCGCTCAAAGTTTGCCTTCAAGATCATCCCTTAGAAGGCTTGGAACATACATATTTTTATATACTATGATGGAAAATATTGTTTGTGACAATTATTAAAGGTCTCATTAAAANTGCACCCCCCCCCCTTGGCAATGCTAGGGTTAAAATGTTCAAGTTTTCAGATTTTTCCCTTTACTTAGATGTCAATGGCTAACTTCATGCAAAATTTCCCCTCTAGGTATACGGAAAGTACCTGAAACTTTTGATGACGAGTGAATCAGTCAGTCAATAAGTCAGTGAGTAACCAAAAGTGCAAACTTTGAAATTACCTATCTCCTGCCTGGGTTAATATTAACTTTTGAAGTTTATCCTGTAGTATTGTACTATACTACGGAATGTATGTCCAAAATTTTAATGACCTATCCCTTATAGAACCGGATATCTGACGGTGTGAAAAACCTGTTGAATTGCTTCGTGTAAAGATATCTGGTGCTTTCCGGAACTTGGCCTGGCGCACTGCCGTGCGCTCAGATTACGTATCGACTCCATTTATATACAAAGTCCGGTTCAAATAAAACTAAATAAATAAATGTCTGTATAATAGGTATATATTTTGTTGTATAATAGGTATATCTTTTCTTAATTTTTCACTCTTAATGAGTTGATTGCATCCCCACATCCCGCATTCAATATATCAACCAGGAGTTTGTTCAGTTTACTAACCTCTTCCGTTTGTGAGCCAATTCCAACAGATGAAGACATAACATATTCACCAACTTTACCACCCGGTGTTGCAGTTTCTCTATCTCGCATTTGAGAAGATGCAGTAGTTGTGCATGCATTTTGTTTATTGGCATTTGCATTACAAGAATTAACATTGTCGTATAGTGAAGTACTAGATGTTGCTGCTGTTACCTTGGATCCTGGTCTAAGAGATTCAATAGTGGTGAGTTCAGTCAATCGGTTTTGAGCGCGAGGTAAAGTAGAAGATCCTGTAAAGTAAAAGTGAAATATAAATTTGTCATATTAGGTTGACCGGAGTGAAGTGTCAACTACACGATTTTTCTTTTAAATTTTATTTGTCCATTAACCGCCTAGTCCGATTTTTTTTTTTTTTTGAAAATTGTTATTTAAATAAAGGGATGTACAATTCACAACATTTCACTTGACATCGAATTTCAGCATTCCCTTAATTAAGTTGAAAGATGATAACGAGAACTGATAAAATTTGTCTTACAAACCTTACTTCGTTCCCTCTAATTTCGTTTTTAGCCATATTGAACTACCTGGAACCTTTTAACGGCTCCTTTCATGTCTCCTTTTTGTATAACACATTGCATCATATTAAATTGAACTGAGTAATACAAGGTGTACCTACCTACACAAAAAAATATTTTAATCGTGATAATATTTGTAACTTCTCGGTTTTTCCTATTAAAATAATATGAAGACCTCGATATGTTCACGGATCTACTTAATATTATATGCTGCAGGGAAAACTGCTTCTTGGGACAAACTAGCTTTTCCAAACGCTCTCAGGAGTCAGTATGAGCTAATTTGTATCCAACGCTCATCTAGTTCTTCCTAGGACGAACTAGTTTCTCTTAGTATAAATAGTTTGCCCTGAAATAAATTAGGTAAAAAAGGAAAAACCCGTTCGGCCTGGAATAGTTTAGCCTATAGGAAAAAGTTTGTCCTATAAACAGTATTAATTGCCTGCAATACATAGATAATATGCTGCACATTGTTGACCGTCTCAAAAGCAAATCTATAAATAATTACAATAGAAACCTTTTTCCGGTTAATGTTACTATTTGATATACAATCATTTTTTGTTTCTTCAATCCCCCCCCCAAGAAAACACTACGTGTGCAAAAAAAAACCGCCAAGAAAATGTTATCAAATAAACATTAAATTCATGTGGTTCGTCTCTCCCACAAAAAAAATCTCCTGAAAATTGTAGGCACAAAGGAAGTGATATCATATAAATGCCAAGTTTATGTCACCTCTAAACAAATTCCCCACAAAGGAGGTCATATCATATGAGCGCCAAGTTCTTGTCAACTGAAAATTATTAACCTCCAAGCATTATGCGAGAGCTACACACAAAAACTACAATCAATTTTTTTACCCCTGGCACTTGGCGCACATTTTAACTGAATGGCCCATACTTGCAGTGAATAGTTATTAGACAATAGACAGCCATGAATCAGCTTTCAAACAATCAGAACGAGAGATATAGAGGGTGCCGCTAAAGCGACACAAGGTGTCCGCGGGGATTTTTTTTTATGAAAATCTAGAGTTAAGGCCAGAAGCACCCCATATATAAAATCCCGCCTCTTAGAGTTCAACACAGTGGCCGTGGTAAGCGCGCGGTGAAAAAAAGAAAAATATGAATTTTTGACAATTTTTGGGGTGCTCGAAAAAGGCGTTTCCATTGACGAAAACAGGTAAAATAAAAGTTAAACTTCATCTATTGCACGTGCCAACGACGAATATGAAAAGAAAAATTTACAAAGTTTAGTTGAAAACGGTCAGAATTTAATGTAAAGATACCTACAAACTAGGTTTAGCGTACTTATACCACGCTCGTTTTGTTTTTCTTGGCGTTGCAAAACAAGCAGAGGACACCACTTTATTCTCATCACTTTGAAAGAATTACCTCTATTCTGTAATCTGTAAATGTAATATATAAAATTCTCGTGTCACGGTGTTTGTTACCATACTCCTCCAAAACGGCTTAACCAATTTTAATGACATTTTGTATGTACATTCGGTAGGTCTGCGAATAGGTTTTTATCTATNCCCGTTACTACTCTCTTCTCAAACAAAATTCTTGAAACTTGCTAAAAAACCACCAACAGTGCAGTAGACTCGTTCTACACAGCTTAACAACCCGTTACTACTCTCTTTTCAAACAAAATTCTTGAAACTTGCTAAAAAACCACCAACAGTGCAGTGATGTTCGGCGTACGGATTCATCCGTATTTGTACGGAAATTCTGAACTGGGTACGGCATACGGATATAAGTCTGATCCGTACGCGAAATGTACGGAAAACTAAGGATTCTGGTGCCTAGAGACTGGGACTTGAACCCAAACCGCCTAATTACCCATGTTCTCTCATCTTCCGAAACGAAGTTCGGGTACTCGGCTAGTACCACTATATTTTTATCAAATGTACTTTTACTTACCTCGAAATCTAGGGTCTTGTTGAGCGCGTAGCCTAGCATATTGTTCAGGGGTCATACAAGTACATTGAGGTTCTCTGGAGCGATTGGGGGATGCAGGAGTTGAAAGAGGTTTACGTTTGGTCTTTATTTTATTACTTTTACTAGGAGGATCAAGTTTGAGAGAGTAAGAAGAAGAGGCTTTTCTTGAAAATTTGAAAGACGGTGACTGAAAGAAAGCAAGGATTATTATGACGAGACAAATGCTAGTCTGGACGAATGATAGAACATTTTATATGCAAGTTTTTTATACACAATATAACAAAACACACTGCTGACAAACTTCATACAAATTTTTAGTTTTTTGTTCTCTCATGCCTCTCTTATCGGAGATTGGAAATTATCATTAGTATCTTCTATCTTCCTTGACAACTAGGATTAATGGCGGAACACACTGTCAAAAGTAGTGTGCTTAAACATTGATATGGCAGAATTTGTGAAACTTTTTTGAAAAAACATACAAAAGGAATTAGTTTACTTTGAACATATTTTTGAGAGAATTTCCAGACATCTAAGTAGCTTACAGTATAAAATTTGTATTTTTAATTTAAAGTAAGTAGGTAGTATAAAAAGAGTGAACATTTCTTTTTATTATTATTATTTTTATTTTTTTTGAAAACATTTTTCACTGTAGAAATATGATCAGTTCAGAAATGGAATGAGTTTTAATAATGTTAATGTATAAATTATTTAATTTAATTGAAGATAAATATGATATTTGTTGGCTCTCTATTTTTTTAAAAGAATTTAGTGTTTTTTCCTCTTCTTTACATGGCCGAAGCATGTTCCGTATAAGTTAAAAAGATCTGATGTACAATAAACAGTATTAGATACCCACCCAAAAAGGGTGACTTTGTTTCAAAATTAAAGCTGGTCTTACACGATCAATTATGGAAGAAAACATATTGATTCTGTTAGCCTGGATTGGTCAGGGCGTTAAATAGTATGTAATCATTTAAGATGAAAAGTGAAGAAGATTCTCGTAAGGACAATAATTTGGTTTCGGGGAATCATGGTATTCATATTGCCAAATTTAATTCTTTTGAAATACCTCAAATTCAAAGGTTATAGTCCGCAACCATAAGTGGTAATTGCTAAATAGGTAGCACAGGGATATTGCAATGTAAGTCAAATGCTTACTAAAATTGTGACATAATAGCACCCAGAAATTTAATATACACATACCTACATAAATAATGACAATTAAACTTACGCAACACTCCCGGAACTGTCTCGCATCAATTGGTGAAGTGAAATTAAGTCCCCAAGTATCATTTGTATTCGGATCTTTCCAGTACACAAAACATTCTGACGCTTGGCCTATTCTGGTTCCTGAAATTAAAAAAAGGCAAAGGTAGAAAAAAATGGCGTAGTTCTGATCTTTTAATATGTTGTTGGGATACATGGGAGCAATGTAAAATCAGGTTTGCTATTTCGAAAGACTTGTGCTCGCTGCGCGGTGGTCGAAAACGTTCAATTTTTTCGGATTTTTTTCAGATTTTCGAACAAATCTTGAAAACCGTGAATTGCAGGGAAATAATTTTATATTTGCAACAATTTGAGTCCAATTGCAAATCTGTGGCATTAATATATCGCGAGAAATTGTGCACTTCGAAAATTGACAATTTTTTTTAAAAAACACAAAATTTCACTTTGAGCCACTTTTTGAGCTATATATCTGCTCCAATATTCATCCTAGGGGGAAGTCATGAAAAGGAAGTTGCATGTAGTCTATTTAGTTATCTGTCATTTAAGCCCATGAGGAAGGATTTAGGCTAATTAGTATTATTTTATGTCAAAATAACCGAAATCGCTTACACAAGGCCATTTATTTAATATATGCGACATTGCTCATAATGACGTAGTTCTGAAATGTTGTTAGCATACATGTGATCAAGTATGTTGTTAGCATACATGTGATTAGTGTAAAATTTCGATTTTTTTTGGATTTTTTTCAGTTTTTCGAAAAAATCTCGAAAACTGTGAATCGCTCGGAAATAATTACTATAAGAAGCTAAACTATGTTTCATGACTTCCCCGTGGGATGAGCAGGTATTAGGGGCTAAATGATGTCAAAAGATGACTCAAACTGATTTTTTTATCTCTTTTCGAAAAAAATCCACAATGTTCGAATTGTTATATCTTATGATCTATTAAGGCTACTTGGACTCAAATTGTGGCAAATATTATTTACTCTAAAACAAACTGAGTAATTATTTCCGTACGATTGACAGTTTTCGAGATTTTTTCGAAAAAAATCCAATAAATCGAAATTCCATTCCGCAGCGAGCACAGGTCTTTTGAAATAGGTAAAGTGGTTATACACTAATCGCATGTATGCTAAAAACAGCAAATTTCAGAACTAACGACATTTTTGGCATTATCGCATATATTTGATAAATGGCCTTGTGTAAAAAAATCTAATTTCTGATTATTTTGACATAAAAAATAATACTGCTGGGCCAAAATCCTCCCACATGGGCTTAAATGACAGATAACTAAATAGACTACAACTTCTTTTTCATGACTTTCCCCTAGCATGACTATTGGAGCAGATATATAGCTCAAAATGTGGCTCAATTTTCGAAGTGCTTTATCTCGCGATAGAACTCAAATTGTGGCAAATTTTATTGCTCCAAATATAGGTATCGAAAATCTGAAAAAAGTACGAAAAAATTGAACGTTTTCGATCACCACGCAGCGAGCACAAGTATTTCGAAATATAGCATACTTGGTTTTACACTGCTCTCGTGTATCCCAACAACATATTAAAAAATCAGAACTAGACTAATAACAGAACTAGACTAATAGAAGACTAGACTAATAACCTCAGCCCTATTACGAAAATAAAACGTTTTTCAAATTTTCAGTTTTATTTACGTAGATATAAAAAAATCACGGTCATGAATTATCTGAATATCTTCGGAATAGGAAAGCACTAGCACTTGGAACTTTGATATGATTGATTTCCAGAATACTAATAAATGAAATAAGTACCTGTGTTTGAGGACAGGTAGCGTTATTAAGAAAATATGTAATTCGCATCACCTTGTTCTATAAAGCTCCTAAAAATCAAAGTTTCATTTGACCTGACTCCCTTATACCTATTTTATTCTGTTCCCTAATATAGAAATATTGACTCGAGGGAAAAAAATGAACTCAAAACGGAGAGGAATTTTTGACGGGTTAAAGATGTAATAGAAGTACTGAAGAAAAGTGTGTAGTGTACGAGTATTCTTAAAAGAAGATTCTTTTGAAAAGTGATAAAAATACCAATTCTCAACACAGATACGTGTGATCTGAGCACGCATGTATTTAAGTTCGATGAATTGCAGTTTATGAAATATTAATCCAATGGTTGCAATCATATTTACCTGGTTGAACAAGCTTTACGTCGAGAATTTTATCTACTTGGCTATTGTATGCTGTGATGAGAAAGATACAGTTCGGAGCATCCTGAATGCAAGTGATGTTAACAGGAACGAGATCTTCTGAAACTTGCTGCCATTTAACACTGCCAGCTCCACTGGCAGAAACGTGAAATACTTCAGCCCATAACCTATCAAAAAGAAAATCCAAATTTGACCAAAATATTGCTGCTTCGTATCTCTGTCTAGTGTGATGATCATAGCAATAAAATTATTCACACATTCTGGTAGAAGACTAGTACAAAGTATACAAGCACAAAAAGTCCTGTAGAGGCTTAGTTGCAAGGGCTTTTATACATCTAAAGAGGAATTTGAAAATATATGAATAGAACCAGTGTACAACACTAAGAACAATATCGATGTAAACTTTATCTCACAAAAAAATTATCATTGAATAAAGGCCAAGTTCCTCCAATTCTTCCAAAAAATTCCGCCTATGAAAGTAGTGATATCGATTATTGGGGCCAAGTTTATTGTTGCTGCTGTATATCCCGCACTTAAATTTATTATTGCACGTTCTGCTGTCTCAATTCTTATAAAGTAATANTCTCTTACATCTTCTATATCAACGAGACATTCTTCTGTTACTTACGTACTTGCAAGGAGTGGGGTGGATTCCCATCGAGCAAGGCTTCTAGTATTTAAATAGTTAGAGCAGAATGAAGCAATTCATCGAATATAATAAATAATCTCTTACATCTTCTATATCAACGAGACATTCTTCTGTTACTTACGTACTTGCAAGGAGTGGGGTGGATTCCCATCGAGCAAGGCTTCTAGTATTTAAATAGTTAGAGCAGAATGAAGCAATTCATCGAATATAATAAATAATCTCTTACATCTTCTATATCAACGAGACATTCTTCTGTTACTTACGTACTTGCAAGGAGTGGGGTGGATTCCCATCGAGCAAGGCTTCTAGTATTTAAATAGTTAGAGCAGAATGAAGCAATTCATCGAATATAATAAATAATCTCTTACATCTTCTATATCAACGAGACATTCTTCTGTTACTTACGTACTTGCAAGGAGTGGGGTGGATTCCCATCGAGCAAGGCTTCTAGTATTTAAATAGTTAGAGCAGAATGAAGCAATTCATCGAATATAATAAATAATCTCTTACATCTTCTATATCAACGAGACATTCTTCTGTTACTTACGTACTTGCAAGGAGTGGGGTGGATTCCCATCGAGCAAGGCTTCTAGTATTTAAATAGTTAGAGCAGAATGAAGCAATTCATCGAATATAATAAATAATCTCTTACATCTTCTATATCAACGAGACATTCTTCTGTTACTTACGTACTTGCAAGGAGTGGGGTGGATTCCCATCGAGCAAGGCTTCTAGTATTTAAATAGTTAGAGCAGAATGAAGCAATTCATCGAATATAATAAATAATCTCTTACATCTTCTATATCAACGAGACATTCTTCTGTTACTTACGTACTTGCAAGGAGTGGGGTGGATTCCCATCGAGCAAGGCTTCTAGTATTTAAATAGTTAGAGCAGAATGAAGCAATTCATCGAATATAATAAATAATCTCTTACATCTTCTATATCAACGAGACATTCTTCTGTTACTTACGTACTTGCAAGGAGTGGGGTGGATTCCCATCGAGCAAGGCTTCTAGTATTTAAATAGTTAGAGCAGAATGAAGCAATTCATCGAATATAATAAATAATCTCTTACATCTTCTATATCAACGAGACATTCTTCTGTTACTTACGTACTTGCAAGGAGTGGGGTGGATTCCCATCGAGCAAGGCTTCTAGTATTTAAATAGTTAGAGCAGAATGAAGCAATTCATCGAATATAATAAATAATCTCTTACATCTTCTATATCAACGAGACATTCTTCTGTTACTTACGTACTTGCAAGGAGTGGGGTGGATTCCCATCGAGCAAGGCTTCTAGTATTTAAATAGTTAGAGCAGAATGAAGCAATTCATCGAATATAATAAATAATCTCTTACATCTTCTATATCAACGAGACATTCTTCTGTTACTTACGTACTTGCAAGGAGTGGGGTGGATTCCCATCGAGCAAGGCTTCTAGTATTTAAATAGTTAGAGCAGAATGAAGCAATTCATCGAATATAATAAATAATCTCTTACATCTTCTATATCAACGAGACATTCTTCTGTTACTTACGTACTTGCAAGGAGTGGGGTGGATTCCCATCGAGCAAGGCTTCTAGTATTTAAATAGTTAGAGCAGAATGAAGCAATTCATCGAATATAATAAATAATCTCTTACATCTTCTATATCAACGAGACATTCTTCTGTTACTTACGTACTTGCAAGGAGTGGGGTGGATTCCCATCGAGCAAGGCTTCTAGTATTTAAATAGTTAGAGCAGAATGAAGCAATTCATCGAATATAATAAATAATCTCTTACATCTTCTATATCAACGAGACATTCTTCTGTTACTTACGTACTTGCAAGGAGTGGGGTGGATTCCCATCGAGCAAGGCTTCTAGTATTTAAATAGTTAGAGCAGAATGAAGCAATTCATCGAATATAATAAATAATCTCTTACATCTTCTATATCAACGAGACATTCTTCTGTTACTTACGTACTTGCAAGGAGTGGGGTGGATTCCCATCGAGCAAGGCTTCTAGTATTTAAATAGTTAGAGCAGAATGAAGCAATTCATCGAATATAATAAATAATCTCTTACATCTTCTATATCAACGAGACATTCTTCTGTTACTTACGTACTTGCAAGGAGTGGGGTGGATTCCCATCGAGCAAGGCTTCTAGTATTTAAATAGTTAGAGCAGAATGAAGCAATTCATCGAATATAATAAATAATCTCTTACATCTTCTATATCAACGAGACATTCTTCTGTTACTTACGTACTTGCAAGGAGTGGGGTGGATTCCCATCGAGCAAGGCTTCTAGTATTTAAATAGTTAGAGCAGAATGAAGCAATTCATCGAATATAATAAATAATCTCTTACATCTTCTATATCAACGAGACATTCTTCTGTTACTTACGTACTTGCAAGGAGTGGGGTGGATTCCCATCGAGCAAGGCTTCTAGTATTTAAATAGTTAGAGCAGAATGAAGCAATTCATCGAATATAATAAATAATCTCTTACATCTTCTATATCAACGAGACATTCTTCTGTTACTTACGTACTTGCAAGGAGTGGGGTGGATTCCCATCGAGCAAGGCTTCTAGTATTTAAATAGTTAGAGCAGAATGAAGCAATTCATCGAATATAATAAATAATCTCTTACATCTTCTATATCAACGAGACATTCTTCTGTTACTTACGTACTTGCAAGGAGTGGGGTGGATTCCCATCGAGCAAGGCTTCTAGTATTTAAATAGTTAGAGCAGAATGAAGCAATTCATCGAATATAATAAATAATCTCTTACATCTTCTATATCAACGAGACATTCTTCTGTTACTTACGTACTTGCAAGGAGTGGGGTGGATTCCCATCGAGCAAGGCTTCTAGTATTTAAATAGTTAGAGCAGAATGAAGCAATTCATCGAATATAATAAATAATCTCTTACATCTTCTATATCAACGAGACATTCTTCTGTTACTTACGTACTTGCAAGGAGTGGGGTGGATTCCCATCGAGCAAGGCTTCTAGTATTTAAATAGTTAGAGCAGAATGAAGCAATTCATCGAATATAATAAATAATCTCTTACATCTTCTATATCAACGAGACATTCTTCTGTTACTTACGTACTTGCAAGGAGTGGGGTGGATTCCCATCGAGCAAGGCTTCTAGTATTTAAATAGTTAGAGCAGAATGAAGCAATTCATCGAATATAATAAATAATCTCTTACATCTTCTATATCAACGAGACATTCTTCTGTTACTTACGTACTTGCAAGGAGTGGGGTGGATTCCCATCGAGCAAGGCTTCTAGTATTTAAATAGTTAGAGCAGAATGAAGCAATTCATCGAATATAATAAATAATCTCTTACATCTTCTATATCAACGAGACATTCTTCTGTTACTTACGTACTTGCAAGGAGTGGGGTGGATTCCCATCGAGCAAGGCTTCTAGTATTTAAATAGTTAGAGCAGAATGAAGCAATTCATCGAATATAATAAATAATCTCTTACATCTTCTATATCAACGAGACATTCTTCTGTTACTTACGTACTTGCAAGGAGTGGGGTGGATTCCCATCGAGCAAGGCTTCTAGTATTTAAATAGTTAGAGCAGAATGAAGCAATTCATCGAATATAATAAATAATCTCTTACATCTTCTATATCAACGAGACATTCTTCTGTTACTTACGTACTTGCAAGGAGTGGGGTGGATTCCCATCGAGCAAGGCTTCTAGTATTTAAATAGTTAGAGCAGAATGAAGCAATTCATCGAATATAATAAATAATCTCTTACATCTTCTATATCAACGAGACATTCTTCTGTTACTTACGTACTTGCAAGGAGTGGGGTGGATTCCCATCGAGCAAGGCTTCTAGTATTTAAATAGTTAGAGCAGAATGAAGCAATTCATCGAATATAATAAATAATCTCTTACATCTTCTATATCAACGAGACATTCTTCTGTTACTTACGTACTTGCAAGGAGTGGGGTGGATTCCCATCGAGCAAGGCTTCTAGTATTTAAATAGTTAGAGCAGAATGAAGCAATTCATCGAATATAATAAATAATCTCTTACATCTTCTATATCAACGAGACATTCTTCTGTTACTTACGTACTTGCAAGGAGTGGGGTGGATTCCCATCGAGCAAGGCTTCTAGTATTTAAATAGTTAGAGCAGAATGAAGCAATTCATCGAATATAATAAATAATCTCTTACATCTTCTATATCAACGAGACATTCTTCTGTTACTTACGTACTTGCAAGGAGTGGGGTGGATTCCCATCGAGCAAGGCTTCTAGTATTTAAATAGTTAGAGCAGAATGAAGCAATTCATCGAATATAATAAGTAATCTCTTACATCTTCTATATCAACGAGACATTCTTCTGTTACTTACGTACTTGCAAGGAGTGGGGTGGATTCCCATCGAGCAAGGCTGCTAGTATTAAGTATTTTTCCAAGAATTGAAATTCAATAAAAAAAGTTATCGTACTGTTTTTGTTAAAACGTTAAAAGCACACTTAAAAAATATTTTCGAATTTGTATGGGACTCGACGTAGACAACAACAGAGGTACCGGTTTGGAATCATGTCCGGTCGAAGTTTGAGATAGATTTTTTCGAATATTCTGCTTGGTCTGATTTTGAATACAATTGAGTAGCTACGGTAATAAGCGGTAGCAAATGTATGCTATATTGGAATGATCATGTCTTCTTGTCTTGTGAAGATATTTATGATGTGTACTAAAAACTGTGATATGATAAAACCAAAGATATACTCGTATGCTTTTAACAATGTTTTACTACATTTTTGAACCACACCAGTAACAAATACATAAAAATACGACGTTCGAGATCCGTCCCAAGCTCGACAGTAGTGCTCTTTTCTGTTCTTTTTTATTCATTGGTTTGTACTAATGAAATTAATCATAAAAGTCTATACCTTGAGTAGTTCAACGAATTTATTTTTGTTAAAAATTATGTTTTGTCACAATGCACTTTCCCATGATATTAATATTTTTATGTCTTCGCATGGATTCGAAGCAACAGCCTCCTAGTTACGAATCCCTCACTTTTACCAATAGAGCTACTGAGGTTGTGTTCTAGATATTAATGTAATCTTAGAATAATTCCGCATAGGTACCTGAGTAGATGACCATCTCTTCTTTTGGAAGTTTGCCATGGGGAGTCTTCATAGCGGTAGGCTTTCCGCATAAGAGGTGCACATGAACATGCACTCAATTTATTCCCCATTAGGTCAGGCGGGGCTTCTCGTCACCAACTTATATTCCGGCTGCTGCCAAAATGCATCTGAAAGATAATAAATTTACATGTGGGTTTGAATTATTATTGAACTGGATAGTCCAAAAACTTTTAAATGGGATGCAGATGAAAACGTTTTATTTTTTTAAATATACACCTAATTAGGATGCGTGCAGTTTATTAGGTTCCACCACATCTGCTGGTAAGAACATTTTAGACTGGGTTCTATTTTTCTTTCAATAACGCCTCTTTAACAACTATAGACATTCAATAATCTGGAAACTTACATCGCGAGGGCTCAAATCTATGTGGTCACCCACCAAGTAAAACCTCACTGGACGCTGCTTAACGTTGCCCAGCGATTTTATAGGAACTGATGTATTCATTGAGGCTGGCAAGTTTTACTTTTTAACATCCAAAACGGAAAAATTCACATGGGCTTCTATAGGCTAAATAAAATGAATGAGGAAAAAAGATCATAAAGACGATTTGAAATACTTTGGACCATGCAGATCATGCATAAAAAAAACGGAAAATTATTTTTAATCTCGAGAATTTCTCAAGATTAAAATTAATCAAGAGAACCTACCCTTACATATGGAAACCAACGACCATGTCTTAGTCTCTAGAAGAGGATATTTTCGTTATTTCGTTGGGTATTTAACGAATAATTTTCCGTTTTTTTTATGCATGATCTGCATGGTATTTAACATTCGTTAAATACCCAAAGAATATTAAACAGTTTTAATATTCTTTGAGAATTTATAATTTTCTAGATATTTCTCGAACGCAAATAAAACTTTGCATCAATACGAGTGTCAATCAAATCAAATCTATTGAGATATAAATCCTGGTATTAATATTTAGTTAATGCATTCCAGACATTTTCATTTAAGTTCACACTTTCCTCTCATGTTTTCATCTTAGGATGCTTAACTCCTCCCTCCCATTACGTCAGCAAATGATTTACTAGATTGCGACTACTTCCAAAATCGTTTCATCTTTTTTCGTTATAAAATAAAATAATACATGATTTTCAAGACTTGTAAACAAATAAATGTTTTAAAAATAAGAGAAAAAGAAAAAGGAAAATAATTAAATATTTATAAACAAGAATAACTCTAGCCTAGTTGTTTATACCTACAGCATTGATAGACAAAGTTGGGGAGTTGTCCGTCTATTTTATACATCAAATTAGTTTATTTACGTCTGTAAAGAAAATAAGTAGTATGGAAATAAGGAAATTGTTTACCTGCTCATGGGTTGAGCTTTGGCGAGAATTAAAAAACTTCGCCTGCTGGGCTGAACTTGTGTTGGCTCCCATATCTAAGAATAAACAGAAAAAAAAAAAAAAAAAAAAAAAAAAAANTGTAAAAAAAAAAAAAAAAAAATCAACACAACACGCTTTAATTTTCTTTTCAACACAAACTTAAATGTTGTCACACTAGCAAGTAAAGTAGGTAGTCGATTTTTCAATTTTCCGCTTGCAGCGCTTTTTCTTACGCATGGCTTTTTAGTGAAAACTCCTCCCGTTTTTATCCCCTTCTGAACCTTCATTGTTTTCATATTTTTTACTTTCTATTACCACATCACTTCAATAAGGATCTTTATGGTAATAAAATTACTCTTCACGCTCATAGAATTTGGTGACGCGACCCTTCTATGGATGATTGTGGTCCCTCGAGACAAAGAGTAACTTAATGTAAGTAAAATAATATGAATGAATATTTCGTTACGGTGATGATATTGTAAAAAATATCTAACCCTTATTTATTCACTTTTAAAATCAACGTTACTTTACAATGGCTAAACCTAGAAACTTAAAATTTGGACTCATATTCATTTTATAATGTAGATACGAAATCACAAAGGAAAAACTTGAAATATCAATTAGAAGGGAGTTATTACCAAAAGGACTACCTACTTTTTCAGCGGCACACTTACAGCTTCCAAAAGCTAAAGCACCCTCTCCAAAAGCGTGATTATTATGAAAAATGACAAATCCACTGTATGTTGGTCTATATCTGAATTATTTGTCAGCCAAAAGGAATAAAGTCACGCAAAAGGAGTATATGAAGTTTCGGGAACCAATTATATACCTGAAAGGATACGGATCGGCATAGGTTTACATTTTAATTTTAAAAGATAAAATACCCCCCCCCCANCCCCCCCCCCCCCCAAAAAAAAAGATATATACCTACAAGTAATTTTAAAATCTCAAGGAAAAAACGTTAAAATAAGAAATTTTATTCCAAAAAAATCGGCCTATGCGACACTCGGAAGACGCAATGGGCCCGAAACTGAAAATCTTAGGTATATTGTGCGGTAGCTCTCAGAAAATATCATACCAAGAGAAGTATTTCAAAACTCTTTATGCTAAAAAAATGATTTACAGTGTATAATCTACGGGGTGTTAATTTTTGTTAGATGGAAATGGATCTTTCAAAGACATCTGTCTCCATCACTTCCTAATGAAGATAAAGACGGATTCCTGAATATAAACTTTTCATCAAAAAACCTAATTTTAGTAAAATCGAAAATATTAGAATTTTTGTTAAAAAAATTACAAAGTTTTAAGTTCAGAAAACAAAATTCAAAAGGAAAGAAAATTGTGAGATAGGCAAATTGAAATGTTCTTTTTGATAAAGATTCGACTTCCTCACTATCCCGGAAATGAATAAAAAGAAATAGTTTGACTAAAGCAATAACTAGGTATACACGACGTTATTTTTGTTTCAAAATTAAGAAAACAATATTATATTTTAAGTAAATTTGACAGCTGCGAGCAGAAACAAGATATTCTTTATTAGATTCCTGTTCCCATAAAAACGGGGTTTTCCTCGGGCTGTTAAATTGATCTTGAAAATATTCTTTTTCCACGTATTTTGCCGAGTATAACATACCTCATTTTAATTCCTACTATACCTACTATCGAATTCTAATTGAATTTTAGTAAAGATACGGTTTTTTATTTCGATGACAAAGCGATCTTCATAGATGAAATATCGGGAAAATTTATCTCTCGCACGTTTGCAGTTGATAATAACATTAACCTGGTTTACCAAACTTTATATCTTATTGTTATTATGTCCCTTGAAACAGTAAAAAAGGTGCTTAATACAGTTGCTAAAATGGGCATAATAATCAACAATATAGTAATATAGTATTAGCAAATATGAGGTCACTGCCGAGTGAAATAAAAACAGTGATAGATAGTTATCGCAAAGCTAATGGTAACGAGCGAAAATCCTTCGATAGGATATTAAATATTTTTTATCATAATGCTAGGTTCACGACCTAATAATGTAGTAATTTAGTTTAATATTAGCACAATTTTACTGTTCAATGAACTACAATTTTCTACATATGCCGAATATAGCTAACCGTTATATTAGGCTATATTAATATAGCTTTGGGCAACACTCTTTAACAATTTTAACGGATTGCTACCACCCCGATCTAATGATTCAGCATTAATACTCTTTTTGTTCATTTGAAACACGTTTTTTTTATTTAGCAAATGTATAAATAATATTCTGAATACTTCGCAAATATTTGAAATATTTTTAGTTTTTTATCTGACCCATTTTTAATTAATTTCAGCAAAATGTTTTTTAGAGTTTTTTTTATAAACAATGGCTTTGTTTTGTTTATTGTAGATAAATAAAAAACAAAAGATCGAAAAAATATAACACATTACTATATTTTTTCGATTGGTTATTTTGTGTCTGTAAATATAAACACATACTTCAGAGATCAACTAAAAAATTGATCAAAAATTGCAAAACGTTAGAATAAATCTCCTGAATTTAAAATTCTAATGAAACGGTCAAAGAAATCATTGAAATGAAATTAAGATATTTCGGTTATTATTTTAAAAAAATATTCTTTGGAATCGTTACAAAAAAGTATTTTCCCAAAATTTAATATTTTATGGTTCAGGGTAGGAGAATTCAAAAATCGAATAAAAAATCAATTTTCCGCCGTACACAATGATAGGTAACGCTCAGCATTGACTGATTTGCAGATCTTTGGTACATCGATTCCGTTTGGAATCTAATGGCGCCCTGAACTTTTGGGTGCAATCGAATATACCGTTGGCGATTTTTTGCGCTTTTTAGTGGTTTTCAGTATTCTCGTCTAAAAAGAGAATGTTAAGTGCTAGAGATACGTATGTAGGTCATAATATATTGGCTCTAATTGTGCCCTGGACTTTTGGGTCCAATCGAATATAGCGCAGGCGGTTTTTGCAACTTTTTAGCGGTAGATGAATGCAAAGATCTTTGGATTCTACGCTTCATTTAAACGTAACACATTTTTTTTTTTGGGGGGGGGAGTTTTTTTAAGCCAGTAAAATAATAAACCCATGTGTCACGTTGGCAGAGATTTTAAAATTTAAACTGGCAGCAACAAATGTTGAGTGTAAAAAAGACAAATAAAATTACATAACATGGAATAGACAGCATATTTCAAAACTGGCCTTTAAGGTTTTTCCTCACATAACTTTGAATAAACTTGCTATCTAGTGCCGTAGTTTGCAGGGCCGGATTAACAATAGTAGCACTTGTAGCACATGCTACGGGCAGGGCCGTTCAGAGCTTTCCCGGGCCCGGGCACAAAGTCCTGCTCCGGGCCCTCCATTTTTTTTTTTTTTTTTTTTGCACCTATTTGAAGTTGTATTTGACATATTGTTTTAATTTATTATTTTATCATCAGTAAAAAAAATCGCTGGTCCAGGGCCCCTTCAGGAGCCCGGGCCCGGCACATTTTGTGCCCTTTGTCCCCCCCCCCTCTGAGCGGCCCTGGCTACGGGCCCCGCGCTTTGACAACTTACACTAAATATTTCGACATTTCTGGATTGACAATTAAAAAAACATATCATTTTGGCGGGCCCTCAACTCTTCAAAGTATGTAGGAAAATCTAGTTTAGGAAAGTACAAGTAGGTACCTACTACCTAGGAACTTAATAAATAAACGAGTATTGCAACATAAGCAAATTGGTCATGGGGGTAGGAAGGGGGGGCAGCTGCCCCCCCCCCTAGAAATTCTCGAGAATATGCAGCACGGAAGGGGCAACTTAAATTTACACTAGATAAAATGATTTTTGGAAGCAAAAAAAGTCATCAAGTACCGAAATACGATAAATGCCACATTTTGTCCCTAATCCAACAGCCTCACTGTGAACAATCAAATGTAACTGTGGCAAACTTGTCGCATTGTTGAATCGCATTTGGTAAATTTGGTGGGAAAATTCAAAAAAATTAACAAACGTTACAAACGTATAGGTTCCATCTGTTTTTTTTTTTCGGCTTTCCGTATATTTTTCCATTGTAAAACTCCTCCTGCTACTTGATTTTCGCCGGTTTGGCACATTCCTTTATCGATATTTATCACAGGCCCTGGGGTCGCCCCTCCCCAATAACTGAATCATCAGTTACCCCTGGGGGTTTATTATTAAATAAGTACCGATTTACTTTATCGACCCCTACCTCCCGACATGAAAATCTCAGCTGCCCCCCCCCTAGGCCAGATGCTGGCTACGCCCTTGAAATTGGTTAGTGTAGGTACACTTGGTACCCTCTTACTACTTTTTGGAGCCAGTACAAAAATTGATTATCTTTTGGCCTTTTGGTCTACTAGTTTACCTTCGGAAAATTTAATTTATTTTTGTCGTGAGCTTTGTTTGTAACTTTGGAGAAATTATTTTATGTATACAATATTACAATTTCGGCAATAAAAAGTACTATTTACCATGCTACATAAACATGGCAGGAAGTCGGAGAGACATTGGCTGTAGGTAATAGACCAAAAGGCCAAAAGATAATCAATTTTTGTACTGGCTCCAAAAAGTAGACTACTTAGACCGCGCCGGCGGGAGGTGGGTTGTGGAGGGGGCTCCGCTCTGTCAAAGTGCTACGATCCCCGCGGAAGGTTAATCCGGCCCTGGTAGTTTGTAATAAATTTATTGCTTCTACCTGTATTTTTCAATAAAAATTTTATAGTGAGTGAAATTATGTTTTGTTTTTTTATTACCGCAACCGCCACCTTTTCAAATCACCCCCTTATATCCGCAATGAATAATTTGCATGAATAAAAGAAGTCTTAAATTTTTTTGTTTGCGGTAACTCATCTCATTTTGGGTACAACGAAGGAGTATTTCTGTGAACGGTAGACCTCACTTGTTTAAAATGGGCAAAAAAATTTGGCCCAATAAGGCCAAAAATAATCACCTGATGAATAACCATACCAAATTTTATCAAAATTGGATAAAACGTTAGAGAGTTATCGTGCTACAAATAGACAACTGAAAGAAAATCGTTTGGTGTTAAAAATAGACATTCACTTTGTTCAGTCAATGTAACATTTATTCTATTCTATTAGTTGCTATGGATGAACAAATGGACATCGTTGCTCTCCTTTTCCGTGTCCTACGGAAAGGGAGAGCAACGGTCAGATAGGGTATATCTTGAAACTTGAAATTTGTTCGATTTCTTTTTTTATGTTTAGAAAACGTTTTATTTAATTTTTTATACCTACATGGGTTCCTAAATTCCAATTTTTTTCAAAATATTATATTTTTTATACATAAAATGAGGAAAGGAAGAAATTAAAAAAAATCACTTGCCCCGTTGCTTCCAAATTACGCTTTTAATTTTTTTTTTTTCAATTTCAACATGCAGTTATTTGTAAAAACTCTATACGCGCTCGACGCTAGGCACCACAAACTCGAGTACGAATATACAACTCGCAGGTGCCATGTAGTTTTTTCATCCCACAGGGCCCTATCACACAATGTTCTACTACCTAACTAATAATATGTAATTATGTAAAGTGAAATAAATGTAAAAAAAATTATTTTACTTATAATAGAAGTTAATAAAACTGCAATACAGGCCTCTTATGCTGAAATGATTTTTTTTTCTTTCAAATTTGTGTATAATTCAGTATGTTTGGAATCTTCGTGAGCTATTTCAGGCGTGGCGATATAATTCAATTCTAATAAATGGTACGGATTGTTTTTTCACACACTTCTGTTGTCGTTGCTGTTCTTTAGTATTAAAATATTTATTGAATTAGATTTGACAGCCTTCGGCTATTGTCACAGCTCATCGCTAAACGACTGTTGTCTCAGCTCATCAGAAAAATATTGTTTCTATTAGATTTGGCAGCCTTCGAATGTTGTCACAGCTCTTAAGTAAAATGTTAATTTAATTTACTTTGGCAGTCTTGGCTGTTGTCACAAATCTATTAAATTAAATTTCATCAAAATTGGAGCTCTGTTGCCAACTTTAGAGGAGTGACCCGAATTTCAGGTTTGGTGCCCTAAAGGAACCCCAGATTAAGATAGCCCCATGAGAACCAAAATCTGTCGATAATATGTTACAAAGAGTTTTTGTTTTAATTTTCATCAAAATTAGAGCTCTATTCCCACTTTTAGAGGATGGACCCGAATTTCAGGTTTGGTGTCCTAAAGGAACCCCAGATTAAGATAGCCCCATGAGAACCAAAATTTATCGATATTATGTTACAAAGAGTCTACGTTTTAAATTTCATTAAAATCGGGTTTGCCGTTTGGGTTCACCCCAAAATAATCCCTTTTGACCCATAAATGGACCCCAGAGGATACTATGTCCGATGTATAAATAATCTTTTTTTGTTGTTGCTTAACGTCTGTCTACGCCAGAACAGCGTATTCCGGCCAATGATTGACCTACGCGAAATAGACGATTGAAATGTTTGGCCATTGTAATTTTGGATAAACTTTCATTCTTAATCGAGTTCTGAAAACTATTACATAATTTTCTAAATTATATTTTTATTTAAAAATATTAATTTTTCTTTGAGTCTATTTGAGTTAATTTATTCTGAGTTATATTTGAGTCCTTTGAGTAATTGAGTATATGAGAATTAACATGGTCCTTCGGAAAGCTGGTGAACATTGATTTTTGAGTCTTTGAGTAAATACTTTAAAGAATATGGATACAAGTAAAATAAAGAGAAAATTTGCGAGGTTGGTTAGCAATATCAGCATAAATTTCAAGAAAATAGAGAGAAGAGGAGAAAAGAGTATTTTGGATTTCGATGTTGAAATTGACAGTCTCATCAATCTGATTCAAGAAATAGAAGAATTGTACGATGTAATTGATGGAAACGAAGAAATTGGCGATTTTCACCTTCGAGAGCATTTCGATTTGGTTTCTCTAGCAAAAAATGCATTTTTCACATGGAGAAAAGAAAGAAATCAAGTGGAAGAACTTGAAAAACGAAAATTTCAAAAAGAGAAAAACAATAGATTGAGAGAGAGGATCTATGAAGATTGTTTACAATTATGTGCGAAATCAAAAGCCGAAATAATCGACGTAGAAGTTGCTCGTATGTTTGAAAAGAACTTAGAGAAAACGTGGGAGAAGTATGAACAAGTTCAATTAGATTTTGATTCTGATTATCAACGAACAACTGAAGAGTTACAAGAAAAAGAAGCGGAGCGAAGAAAACTTCTAGAAATAAAAGACTCTGCGTTAATTAATTTGACCAAAATTATAAGTAGTTCAGAAGAAAGCAAAAACAGAGGCTTCTCTACATCGAGCGATTGTGATTATCAAATAAAATTACCAATTATTAATTTACCTAAATTTAGTGGAAATGTGCTGGAATGGACTTGCTTTAAAGACAAGTTCCAAACACTTATTCACGAAAACCCAAAACTACGAAATATTCAAAAGTATCATTATTTGGATTCGTTACTGGAAGATAGTGCCAAAGAAGTTGTCAGTCATTTGTCAGTGACGGAAGACAATTATGTGATTGCGTGGGAGCATTTGAACGATGTGTATTCCAATGACAGATATTATGTGCGAGCTCACATCAAGCAGATTATGAATATTGAGTACGATAACAAAAATTCAATAAATTCGTTGAAAAAACTGATTTCTGTTTTCAAGACTAATTTAACTACACTTAAAAAAGTACATTCACTGGAATCCATCATTGATCAGTTTCTCATTTACATAATTGAATCAAAATTAGACAAGTACCTCCTTCAAAAGTGGTCCGAAAAAGGATCAAAAAAGAATTTAAAGAGTCTGGAAGAAATGTTGACGTTTTTAGAAGATATGTGTCATGTTTTTGAAATGACTTCCGAGCTGAGTGACCTGCAATTTCCAAATAGTAAAACAATTAATGATGATATGATAATTAATTTAAAATGTTGTTTTTGTGAAATGAACCATAAAACTGAAAATTGTTTTCTCTTGACCAAAGCTACTGTAAATGAGAGAATTGAGATGATTAAAAAGAAGAAGCTTTGTTTCAACTGTCTTAGCAATAAGCATGGCGCTCAAAATTGTGCAAGTCAAGTGCGGTGTAGCATGTGTAATAAAAAACATAACTCCCTGATACATTTCGAACAAACTCTTCTTCAAACTTACAACGCAAATGATTATATGTCGATTATATGATTATATGATTATTATTATATTATATAGATTATGTAAATGATTATATATACTATTATAGGAGTCAATGTCGCCTTCTGAAGATAAAAGAGTAGTCTTGGAAAATGAAGCAGACAATAAAGAAAGTTCATATTTTAGTGCTGTTAGTCAAGAACTTATTTCAAAACTAAAAAACTCAGTTGTCCTTTTACCTACTGCTGTGGTTTATATTAAAAACAAGTTTGGTGATAGTGTTCCAGTGAGAGCCTTGTTAGATGCCGGATCACAAATTAATCTGATCTCTCAGAAATGTGTTGAACTCCTTCAGTTACAGCAAAACTCCACTGAAAGTATCAAAATTTGTGGTATTGGAAATATGTGTGTCAAAGCATCTAAATTGGTCAACACAACTGTTCATTCAAAAACCAAAAGATACATCCGCAATTTAACTTCCATTGTACTACAAGACGTGACATCGAACACACCGCCTACGACTTTTGACACATCTCATCTTACTTTCCTGAAACAGTACGAACTTGCTGATCCTAAATTCAACACCTGTGACCGTATTGATATTGTATTGGGGGCAGAAGTTTTCTATGAAGTCCTTACTACTGAAAGAGTGGTGAATCTGTTTGGAAGACCTGCTCTACAGAATACTGTGTTTGGATGGGTAGTGGCAGGACGCATGTCTATGGCCTCAAACAATCTGCAGCCATTTAAGTGTATGCATGCAACCACCATTCAACAACTTAGCAAGAGTTGGGAAACTGAAGAAGTGACAATACCTGATGTGAAGATACCAGAAGGAGAAGAAGAAGAAATAGAATGTGAAACGTTTTATGATTTCACCACTCAAAAAAAGGAAGACGCGCGTTACGCAGTACAAATTCCATTTAAAAAAAAAACATTGATAAAATTGCTGACTTCAAAAAACAATCAATACAAAGATATTTGTTTCACAAAAGATAACTGATTGAAAAACGACAATTAAATTGCCCAAAAGCTGCTACCGCCACATTGAGAGACTTTTATGTTGATGATTATATGTCTGGTGAAAATGATGAAAAAAACTGCTCTTGAGTTAAAAGTTTACAACGGCGACTGCATTTCAAATTCAATTCCAAACGAACACGCAGCATTGGATTTTAAAAATTTTAAGTCAAGGAAAACTATCAAGAAACCAGGACTAGCATATTTTTTATTTTTATTCAAAGCAAGGAGATTTTATCAATAATTACCAAACGTAATATTTTATTGGGAATTGGAAGGTTGTTTGACCCTCTTGGTTTGATGAGTCCCGTGCTCATTTCAGCAAACATGTTCCTTCAAGAACTTTGGTTACACAACTATAAGTGGGACGAGGTGCTCGGAAGAGAAAGAATAAAGAAATGGAAAACTTTTGCAGCTAACCGTGTAAGTGAAATTCAAGCTGTTTTAGTTCCAAGTGTCTGGACGTTTGTCAGGTCCGAAGAAAAACCAGCTGATTTAGCCACCCGAAGTTGTACCCTCAGTATAGATCTGAAAACAAATATGTTATGCCGGGAAGATCCGAAATGGTTGCGCCAAAAAGAATACTGCCCAGAGAAAATAGTTCCAGATTTAAAAAATATACCCGAAACAAAGGTTATAGCAATGGTTCGAATCAACGTATATTGCAAAAGATTTATTTCCAACAGTAAATTAAAAAACATTAAGAAGTGTTATAGTACGACTCATCCCCCTACCTACTCAGGAGTTTTGAAGTATTGGACTTCAAGAGGGGGCAGTATGTCTACGCCAGAACAGCGTATTCCGGCCAATGATTGACCTACGCGAAATAGACGATTGAAATGTTTGGCCATTGTAATTTTGGATAAACTTTCATTCTTAATCGAGTTCTGAAAACTATTACATAATTTTCTAAATTATATTTTTATTTAAAAATATTAATTTTTCTTTGAGTCTATTTGAGTTAATTTATTCTGAGTTATATTTGAGTCCTTTGAGTAATTGAGTATATGAGAATTAACAACGTCTCTTTAACATCCATTGGTCATTCAAGACGTGGGTTCTACCGTCCATTTGCTGGAAACTTGCAAACCAGCTACCTACATTGACCTCACACAGCCTGGGTTGGGCCGGAAAAAAAAGCCAGCATCACGAGGGCGCGAACTCACGTGGACACACACATGGTACAACCTCACTAGACCCTTAACCTTCGATGATCTAATGGGAACTGGTGTATTCATCGTGCCATAGACGCTGGCTTGATAGATAATCTACCTTTTTAATGAACCACATATGTAATATTGTTGTAAGTTAATGCAGATCAGTACAAAATGAATCATTTTTCTCTAGAGGGACTATTTACATGTGAACTGTGATTATATGGTATAAAATTATATTGGCTTGTAGTTCTGTGAATTGTAATTTCACTTAGTTATAATAGTCGTCATGAAGCCTCGGGTGGCCTAATAGAAACCAAAAAAATGATCGGTAAATTCCATGCACATAACAATGAATATCTATAAAAATTTTCATTAAATTGGACAAGACGTTCGAGTTTAATTTTAGAAGATCATAAAAAACAGACGTTTAAGGAAAAAGCATGGATTTAAAAGCAAAATTCACTTCTGGGCGGAGCGAAGCATAGCCTTATACTCCCCATGAACTGCAAACTTTTGTTACCTTACTCCTCCGAAACTACTCAACCGATTGTCACCAATTTTTTTCCATATTCTGCATATACCCAAGGGTGCATAAATACATTTTCAGAAAGATATTTGGGAATCGGCCGATTTTTTGACCGATTTTCCGATTTTTTTTTTTACCAAATTTAGCAAGTCAGGTTTCGATATCTTAAATTTTATATCGACAACACATCTACGCGATCAAAGCGATAAGGTTTTAGATGTTATCCTAATTCTGAATTTAGGACATAGGTAGTTTACAAAAATATGACCAGCCATTTCAGAGTTCCAGTTTCGAATGGGAGATCTGGCAAAATAAAATTTAAAAAATACAAATTGTTTAGCCAAAATATCAACCATTATAGATAATCTACCATTATAGATAATTATAGATACCCCCACCCCAAAAAACCTTATATGTTCATCTTAAGGCAGAAACCAAAAAATCTGGTGTGAACGGTACATTCGAATTTAATTGAAAGATTCGTGGCGCGGTTCTCGTGCCGAATCTGGCGCGTAATTAGACCCTAAATTTGACATAACTACCAAATTTGAAGTCTCTGGCTCTTACCATTCTCTTTTTAGGCAAGATTAATGAAAACCGTTTAAAGCGGTAAAAAACCCCAGCAGTATATTTGATTGAACTCAAAAATTTCGGAGCTAACTGAGACTCCAAATATGACACACATACAAAATTTCAAATCTCTAGCTCTTACCATTCTCCTTTTAGACAGCAATAACGAAAACCGGCAAAAATCGCCAAGGGTGTATTCCCAAAAGTTTCGGGGCACAGTTAGAGCCCAGATGGGACCTATATACTAATTTTCATCTAAATCGGTCAACGCTAAGTGGCAAAAGTGCCTATCACGGCGGACGGCGCGGCGGACAAACGGATTTTTTTTTATTCGATTTTTGGATTCTACGTACCTTGAAACGTATAATATCAAATTTTGAGGGGGGGTA
>CM022885.1:16719401-16732060 GCA_012654025.1 Pachypsylla venusta
TTATCAGCTGCGGATAAGTGATCAACAGGTGTCGCATTCCAAATTATGCTATTAATTAGTAAATCGTAAATATCGAACCATAAAAAACGAAATATTTTATTCAAAACGAATTATTTTATTCACCCAAAACGTTTTTTGGTACTGTATGTATGCTTTCAAGGAAGAATTTAGAGCATACCTATTTTAATATTAAGCTTTTTTTTGTTTACAATTTATACTGAATAATTTTTACTATGAAACACTATATTTATTTTGTGCAGCATTGCATTGTCGTAGTTATAAACACTCGCGCGGGTAAATTAGATTCGAAACTACCGTTTCAATCGCCCGAATAAAAATCTCCTTACAGTAGGTAACATTTGAAATTTTATTTTGTAACTACCTACTTGAAAGTAAAAAAGCAACAGGTAAAAAGAGATAAATGTTCTACAAAGATAAATTTACTTGCAAGTAAAAAACTCTGCCAAGTGACACATGGGTTTATTATTTTTCTGGCAAAAAATAAATTTGGGGTGGTTCTCGTGACGATTCCAAATCTGGGGCATAATCAGACCCTAAATTTGACATACCTACCGAAGAATAAAAATATTTTTTATCTTATCAGCTGCGGATAAGTGATCAACAGGTGTCGCATTCCAAATTATGCTATTAATTAGTAAATCGTAAATATCGAACCATAAAAAACGAAATATTTTATTCAAAACGAATTATATTATTCACCCAAAACGTTTTTTTGTACTGTATGTATGCTTTCAAGGAAGAATTTAGAGCATACCTATTTTAATATTAAGCTTTTTTTTTGTTTACAATTTATACTGAATAATTTTTACTATGAAACACTAATTACTATGAAAAAAAAAATTAATGAAAACCGCTTTAAAGCGGTAAAAACCGCCAGCGGTATATTTGTTTGAGCCCAAAAGTTTTGGAGCTAGCTGAGACCCCAAATATGACATACATATAAAATTTCAAATCTCTAGCTCTTACCATTCTCCTTTTAGACAGCAATTCTGAAAACCGGCAAAAATCGCCAAAGGTTTATTCGATTGCACACAAAAGTTTCGGGGCATAATTAGAGCTCAGATGGGACCTATATACCAAATTTCATCCAAATCGGTCAGCGCTAAGTGGCAAAAGTGCCCATCACGGCGTACGGCGCGGCGGACAAACGGATTTTTTTTATTCGATTTTTGGATTCTACGTACCTTGAAACGTATAATATCAATACCCCCCTGTTTTTTTTTTTTTTTTTTTTTTTTTTTTTTTTTCGTGACGATTCCAAAGGTTCAGTATTGAAAATAATAAACCAAAAGCAAGAGGTAGAAAGAGATAAGTGTTCTACAAAGATAAATTTAAATTTTCTTTGTGTTACAGTTTTAAGAGTTTTTTATAATAGGCGAGTGATATGATGTGAGTTTTGATATGAATTTTTTCATGGATATTCATAACACTTTCTGTTTGTTAAGTTCACTCTAAAATGGTGCCGCTGATCACTTCTCTTTGGCTATTACATTGTCTTTTTCAAAATCAAAATTACAAATTCCTCTAAAATAATAATTGTAATATTGTTTTATGGGTACCTAATTTAAAATTAATTTAATTGGTGGATACTCACTCATTCAAGGGATGATCTTGTCGGTTGTAGAAGGCAAAGGTGAAAAAAATTGAATAAGGCGGTGGCTACTTTTTTCTTTCATAGCATTTTATTTATAGATAATAGGTAGTTTCGAATTTATTTACTCTCGCGTTTATACAAAAGACATGTATTACAAAATGATTACTGATCATCGTACCAATAACCTTGATATTTATGTTGATGATACTTGTGTAGGCATAAATTATAGCGAGATTTTCCTGGCCTGAAAAGGATGTCTTGGGGACTTATAATTAGCTTACACGAGATGTCCGGTTGTCTCCTCATGAGCAGAAAAAAATAAAGTGAGAATGATCTCTATAAAAAGTTAATTCTATCTATCTTGGAAAGAAAGACATGTCCTTTTTTCTTTTATCTTAAAACCTCACTAAATATCTCAAGAGAGTTCTTTTGTTTTAATTTGAAATAAGACACGAACAATTGTAAATTTTAAGGTTCGGTATCTTTTTGTACAATCGCAATTTTTAGGGCGTGCTTTGAGACCCTTGTAATTTTATACACAGCTGCAGATTTATCTTCTAGAATGATTTTGAGTAGGTACCCAAATTTTGTTTGAAGTTTTATGAAAATTAAAATATTAACATTTAAATTTTTAATGAATACATTGAGTAAGTCCATGCAGAATGATTTTTTTGTGTTAATATGAAACAATTATTTATATTAAGAAATTTTGTGTTAAGAGAAACTTTTTCATATTATTAATATCTCTACTATTTTTTATTTTCCTAAAGAGGCCGGCCGAGTTATCTCCCCAATTATTCAAGAGAGCATATGAAATTATAAACCCAAAATTTTTCAATTCACTTGGTATGGAACTTGTATGTTTGAGGTACATTCGAAGTATGATTCATACTAGTACATGGCGACGATTATTATATTAATTTTCAAAACGGTATCATCATTTTCTTTTTAATATGTTTGAAATCACGTCGTCCTATTATCCAGAAACTTATCATTATATAAAAAAGAGAACATATCACTTTGTGTAAATTTATAGACTGGTAACAAAGGGCGTGCGTACGAACCCAGCCAATCCATGGAATTTTATCCTTTAAAATTTGAGATATTTGCCACATAATAATAGCACCCAAAAATTGCCTGTTTCAAGGGATTCTTCAGTCTTATTCGGGCAGTATGAATAAAGAACTATTATTATATATATTCGATTAAAGACATAGCGTGTTTTTCTTGTCTGCGCCACCTGACAAAAATTTCTTATCATTGCTACCAAACCTTTTTTGCATGATTGTAGGCATAACGGAGAAGGACATAGGATATCTTTTATATCAATGTAGAGAGGTTCGGGCGAAGCCGAGACGGTGCATGCTAGTTTTTAAAGTTAGGAGTTATAAATAATAATTCAAAATCACAATTTTGTAAACTATTTACAATGGCGATTTTTTTTTTTAATACCAAATCTGAACTCAGTACAGTATTCTTGTTTTTTATATTACTGCAGAAAAACTGAGAAATGTCTGTTTGAAATTTCAATGTTATGACAGAATACATTCTTTCTGTTACAAATCTTAGTAATTTACTAATTTTGATGTATTTTAAAACTGAGAAATGTCTGTTTGAAATTTCAATGTTATGACAGAATACATTCTTTCTGTTACAACTTTTAGTAATTTACTAATTTTGATGTATTTTTAATTAAACATATTAATTTGGAATGTTAAATGCATATCGTATGTAATACAATTTTTGTTATGTGCAATAATTTATTGATCGAATGAAGTGAGATATGACTTTAAATGCATGCTCTTTCTTTAAATGTCTGTTCGTTCCACGATAACTCTCGAACCATTTGTCCGATATTGGTGAAACAATTTTATGGAGAAAGTTTCATATATATAAATAATAATTAAAATTTATGTTTTTTTTGTTATGTTCAAAGAAATTTCTGTTACTTAGACTGCCAGGGTTCTCATGGTGGTCATTTCAGCTGAGTGAGTTATACAGTCCATAGAACTACGAGTTATTTAGTAGAGAGTTTATCTGTCTACATGTAAAATATAGGATATTTTAGGAATGATGTGTCATATTTGGACTTTTCGCAATCGCAATCTTCTTCAAGATGTCAATGATTAGCCTTCAAAATTAGATGTATGAAGAAAAGTTTAGCAGCATACAACAACTTGTTCAGAACTGTAGTCTGATACATTGATTGACAACTCGTATTCACGAGTAATATATTCATTTTGGTTGTTTTGCATTGTATGCATCTACTTTCATCAGTTAATTATTTGGTTTTGTAAAATGATTTATTCAAAAGTGATCTTATAATTTTTTATCTAAAATCTATTCATTATAAATGAAGGTTAAAACACACCACTTTGACATTATAGTGAAAAATTAATTCAAACATTCGAGAGTTAATGTGAATTTAAAATCTTGCCATTAATCCTTATGGATTTCATATTTCTCCTTTTACGAGGGGGTCTCCTCGTTTATTTGTATTAACAGTGTGGGAGGTCGAGACGAAAATATTTTCAAAAGGGGGAAGATATGAGCAACAATTTAGCTAACTGAAAACATAGATTTGATTGTTAAACCTATCCTTAATAGGCAATTTTGAAACCTCTGGGGATTGCGGATCAAATGAGTCTTACCACATTAATGGCATTTCTAAATATTGACTTCAGAAGGTGTAATTTCTCCCAACCCAACTAGGACTTAATTTTATGGTGAACTACATCCTCACGGGCCGAGTCCGCCTGAGAGGATGGTGTAAAATAATACTGAAAACAATTCTGCAATAATATTATGTTACTAACGTAATTATATTACAGTGATTGACATGGTTCTGTAGTCCCATGCCAATTATTAGACTCCAAGATTAGATGTATGAAACCAGTTAAAAACTTTAACAACAAACGACGAATTTTTGGAGCCGTATTCTCATACATTTGGCCATCATCTGAAACGATTCCTATTATCCGAGTAAGAAACGACTAAATTATTCCTTTCAACATCAATACAACTTGGATGTAACTATCTTTATTTTATGTTGACTGCTAAAATTCTTATCTCACATTGGACTGATAGATCAAATTTAGAACGTTTTTGAAATTTTATTTGCGAGCCGAATAATATGTGTTATATTTGATCTTCTTGCTCAATCAGGGATTCCGGAATTCATAAATCCCAAAAAAATATTCTCTAGGTGAATCAGTTTAAATCTATGCCAGATATGATCCAAGAATCTAAGGCTTTCCTTCTTTTATAGTTGATAAACCCAGCCATTAGGAATTCATAAATGCCAAAACATCTCATTTGTTTGGTTTTACAAAAATATTCTTCTGTGTGACTGATCTAAGAATCTGAGCCAGAGATCTATCTCACTCGTACTTTTACAGTAAAATCAGGTACTTTTAGTAATGTTGGTAAGTTGTCCCACTTTACACTAATAATATCCGTAACTTCTGCACTTCAAACAAGCATCTTGAATTTAAGTTTCACAACTAAAGAAGAAAGATATTTGCACTACTTATGCTTTTCAATGTTCCATTGCTTTGAATCCTCTCTAATAGCTTTAACCTTCACCAACCAGTATCCATTATTGATGATTTGAAAAGGAGGCTTGTTCAAAAGAATGTAACAAATTCATTCTAAAACTAATTTTTATTGTAATAATAATGAAACAAAGGAATGAATAAGAAAAATATAAATTAAATAAAAACAATAGAATTGACAGAGAAGTCTCCTGGATTGCTCGTTGATGATTCTCCCACCCATATTGTTTTAAGAAGTTTCCCTAGCTTCATGACAGGATGAATGACTCTTTAGTGTAACACATTGTGTTACTCCTAAGATTTATTTTATTATTATTTTCTAACGAAATCATATATTATTCATACCTTACCCTCTTCAGAGGATCTTTTTCTAGGGAACAGAGTATCTCATTTTTTTTTATTAATTTTGTGATTTTTTGGTGCTTTCTTAAAATATCTAGATTCATTATAATTTTAAGTCCACTGAAAGTCTAAACAAAACTATTTTTCCCACTTTTAAAAAGACGTATTAATTAAAAATCTTATTTTAATGAATAAATAACAACATTAATAAAAATCTAAATATTAGTTTATATTTTATTATTTGTTCATTAAGATCATAACATATAATTAAATTCTACAGTGTTTTTTTTTTTTTTTTTTTTTAATTATTATAGCCAAGGAAACATGAGTGAAATTTATAGTCTCCCGAAGGAAGATAACACAAGGGATGACTACGAAGATCATGAGAATGATGAAAATATAGACAACATCAAATCAACAAATGAAATCATTCTTCAAAACATGAACACTGAGAGCAATCCACCTTTTGTAACTGAATTTATTTACGTTCATGAGAAAAATAAATGGAAGGAAATTTTCCAACGTGAAGCTATTGATCTGTGCGGATCTATTGTTAAAACAGAGAGATTTGACAATCAATTTTATTGTCAATCTGAAGATACAGATATACTGCCGAACAAAAAACGAAAAACTCGTACGTTCTCATCCTCCTCGATATCATATTCAGGTGAAATTCAAACCAAAAGAAAATATCCACAGACTATTAGAGAGCTTCACAACCAAAGAGTATTAGCCAATGTCAGGGAGAGACAAAGAACGCAAAGTTTAAACGAAGCTTTTACTGCACTCAGAAGATTGATTCCAACATTACCGTCTGATAAGTTGTCCAAAATTCAAACTTTGAAGCTAGCATCTCGATATATTCGCTTCTTATGCCAAATATTGCAATGTTCGGAAGATTCTTCTTCAAGTGCCATAGAGTACTACCCCAGTGATAATGAGCTTGATGTGCATCACAACTGCATAGCAGGTAATTCATTTTAGTATACAGATTGACATTAAACTAATTTTAGCAAGTTTAACATGACATAGAATTAAGACCTTCGAAAATAGATAAATATTTTTTACTATTATGTCAATATCATACGTACTTAAAATAAATTTAAAACTATATTTCAACTTGCTATTTTGTCAAAACATTTAGCAGACATCACAGCTTTTTAAGGTGCTTCAGAAAATTGTATGCTCATTTCATATTGTAATGATATCAATTGGGACTATTGTCATAGGTATCGATAGAGGCGATTTTTATTTATATTCAAATCATGAAATACTTTGAAAAAAACAACTCAAATACTTATGAAACGCAAAGACCAATTATACTGACTAACTGATAATCAACGTAGCTCCATGATGGCTAAACGTAGAGTCTTGAAATTTGGCACACAGGTCCCTTTTAGTATGTAGGTGCGTGATAAGGAAGGAAAAAAAAATAAGTTCAAGTGCGAGCAAGTTACCGCCAAAAATGACGCTATTTAGCGGGCCTTTTTGCAATTTTTTTCTGGGCAAACTAAAAGAGATAACGAAAAATGACCGAGACCCCCCCAAAATAGTATATAAGGACCTCATAAAAAATATAAAATTTGAAAATTTCCGGTTTTTTCTTGATTTTTGGATGGTTTTCACCATCAATTTCACCAGCAAAAAACGGAATTGAGAAGTACCACTTCGGGATGAGAAAGCTGAAATTTGATACAAAGGTGTTCCGAAGTACAAAAAGTCATATCCTCAAATAAAATATTGAATTTTCTAACTAGAAGCGGTGCTCACTCTGGGGGTCGGTTCCACCAAAAACCCATAGTTAAGAAATATCACTTCGGGATGAGCGAGAAAGCTGAAATTTTATACGAAGGTGTTCCGCAGTGCAAAAAGTAATATCTTTGAGTAAAATATTGAATTTTCTAAATAGGAGCCGTTTTCACTCTGGGGGTCGGTTCCACCAAAAAACTAAAATTCAGAAGATTTAATTTCGCGTTCTCGAAATTGTTGTTGAATTTTGTAACCGTAGCGAAGCACGGGAAAACAGCTAGTATTTCTATAATCCGCCTTTTGTATTGAAAAAGTAAAATAATTTATTCAAAAAGGTTAATAAGAATCACCTTAGGCTATCTCCAACAAGACCAGATCAAGTGCCAAAATCAAAACACACAATGAGTCTCAAAATTTTGACCGGACTGCTGAAATATCGACCGATTTTTTGTTAGTAATGATCGCTTTAATATTTATAAAACGAGTTTGTAAGGTGGACCGGGTATCCTCTCCGCTCCCCCGCAAAGGCCTTGTCTCCATTCAGTAATGTTCCTCATAATTAAATACTATAAGTCATGTGCTAACTGGGTAGAAATTTCCTTGTTCATCACCATCCCCAATATTATTTGCATTGCCCGATTTCATTAGCGTCCTTTTTTTACGTTCCTTCTATAGAAGCAAAAGTATTTATTTTTTCAATGTTTTAAAATTACCTATAATTTTATGTTATTCGTTAAATTTAAGTTGAATTTTAGTGTTTTGCATTTAATGAATAATAAGTTGAGAATTTAATTTTTTAAGAATAATTTTTGGTTATATGATTTTCTTCTTGTTTTGTTATAATAAGATTATCATCGGTAGAAATTATTTGCCCATTTTTAAACGATTGTAGGGGGGGAGGTCATATAAATTTAAAAATATCAATGCAACAGATATCAGGAAGGAGTTCAAAGATAAGAATTTGATTTCCTGACAATGTCCTGTGACAAAAAATATTTTGAAATTCACAGCAATCCTGCACTCGGAGGAACCGTGTTCAATACCCGGCGGAGTCGGAAACAAAAATTGTGAAGAGGCCGTGCTTACCAGAAAGAAGCTCTACCTACATTAAAATTTTTTTTGGAATTCTTTTTTGATCGTGGTTGTTAATTTCACTTGTTTCAGACGATGTCCCATATGATCATACCAATATTAAATTTTCCATAGATGATTATAAAATGGTACATGAAAAATTAAGCTATGCCTTCAGTGTCTGGAGAATGGGTGGCGAATTGTGCAATGACTCTCAAGAATGAACTTCGCACATACTAAAAAGCTCATGCGAAATGTAAATAATTAAATATTATTATGTACTTACTAAATTTGTGATAATAAGATACCTATTTATTATTTTGAATTAGGAAAAAATATATTTGTTACTGAGCTGATTATTTTGTTATGTATCGATCAAACTTGGATTATTAGGTATCTGATTACATGAAAACACAATTAAAATATGGATGTAACTTATGGAGAATATTCAACCCAATTTTATTGGGTTGAATATTCTCCATAAGTATCTTAATTTTATTATTCAAACTTAAGATAAAAGCTATTGGAGGACGAAAAAAATCATGGGTGAAATATTAAGACTCGAAAGTAGCAGCAAGGTGGAAATGTCCGGCGTTTTAATTTCATATTTTTATGTTGATTTTGGGAGGTACATAGGTACATAATGAAATTTATTTCGATAGCCAGCACATTTTTAGCTCAATCACTTCGATACGTGAGTGACACATGCGGTTTTATAGTCTTCAAAATATCTTTTATATTACAAATATAATTGTTGTTACAAATTTTGTTTCAAACCAGTTCAAGAAAAATCATCACCACAACCTAAATTAAGTATTGGAACTTTTTTTCTTGACCAAAATCTTATATTCAATCATTTGAACTTCTCTGTATTTCAATCCTCTCGATAGTGTAAATGTAAATCAACTGCATTAGATTCTACTCATTAGTGTAAGCCTCTCTCAAATTTTAGGCACGATCAGCATTTGAATCCATTGCTTCCTGCACGGAGACGTCAGTTCTGTATTTAGTAACTGTAATAAAGATTCATTTTCAAGTTGTTTTTATTAGCTCGATGTTGACTTACAATTGCAGAAGCTTAAGCTTCTCGTTGTAATTGAATTATTATTGTTGTAACATTTATTTTCTTTCAAGTATCTTTACAAAACCATTGATGATTTCACAAGACTTTTTTTTCTCATATTACCCGAAAGAGTCGTCTCAGAACATTAATAATTAGCTCAAAAATATATTTTCAAAATCTTAAAAAGGACATTATCTATTCAAAATAGGGAAAAGCTTATTTATTGATTTAAATTCAAATGTGGTAAGCCTCGATAACTCTTAGGCTGTCATAGGCTAAAAGCTATTGAGCTAAGTTTGATTTAAAGTCAATCAGTATTATTTTAATAGCAAATCTACCAAAACTCTTTTAGACTTTACAGAAAAAAATTGTATATGATTAATATACCTATGGTCCATTTCTTTGTATTATGTCCCAATTTATTTATTAAGTAAACGCCACTGATGCATAAATATGTGGCTTTTATCTAATTAACAATGTGTTACTCCCACTCACATTTCAAGTTAATATAATAGTACCTATTAAACAAATATTTGAGTCACTATGCAATTGTTTATTATACCATATCCATCATTCCTGGTGACAATTACCAAGACTCAATCAGGATCTTCAGCACTTTTAAATCAAAAAGTATATTCGCAAAAACCTCCTTCAAACTTTTTCCACACAACCGAGATTCAAAATATTAGAGCCCAGATGCTACCTATATACCAAATTTCATCAAAATCGGTCAACGCTAAGTGTCAAAAGTGCCTATCACGGTGTACGGCGGAAAACGGATTTTTTTTTTTATTCCATTTTTGGATTCTACGTACCTTGAAATGTAAAATATCAATTTTTGAGGGGGGGGGGGTAATTTTTTTTTTCTTGACGATTCCAAAGGTTCATTATTGAAAATAATAAACCAAAATATGGAAATGTAGAAAACAATATGAAATGTTAAATTTTATTGAAAATTGAACCCTTAAAGTTTGTGTGAAATAATAATAAAGTGGCCAACAGTTTTCTTCAAATTTTATTCACACAACCGAGATTCAACTCCGTAACTTTTTAGTGCTAACTGAGTCAGAAGATATAAAAAAAGATGAGAAATGTATGATTTTATTCTAAATCGAACGATTAAACGCTTTATCGTGTAAAATTTAGGATAAAATTTACTGTGTCATTTTCAAATAATAATAGGAAGGAGAACCAAGATAGGTACTTTCTTCATAAGAAAATTAGTGGCCCCTGGTGCTAGGTGGGGTAAAATTAGTTGCACTAACTGGGTTCATAAATTATTTTGAAGATGCATCTACTTTCCAATAACTATCATACATTGAGCTAAATCATTGATATAATTAACAAAAGAGTTTAGTGAAAATAATGCATAAATATAGATGGCGTCGTCTTCAGTCTTCTTTACATAAGAACGTCCGTGCTGTCTTTATGAGAGGACGAAATCGTAAAAAATGTAAGAATTAGACGATTAGAAAAAATTACATTCTCAAATACACATTTGGATCTCATTAATAACAAAAAGAGGGGTTAGGAAGTTGAAATGAAATAAATTCTAGATGGGCTGCTCTTAGAGAAGGTGGCTGACAGGAAGCAAGACCTCAAATGAAGAAGCCACTAAATAATATTTGTTATACAGCTTATTTTAATATTTCTTGTCTTTATCTTAGTGTGTGAGAGTCTCATCTACATCTTTGCATTTATAGGGTATACCCTGTTCAAAACATTACTTTTATATAAAAGTTTATGGAGTGATATGAAGCAAGAATCCCACGCAGTAATATGTCCCGTTCAAAAAAAAAAAAAAAAAAACTTCTGTAAACGTTACCTATACAGTGTTGATGATTTTTCGCTATTAAGAGCTTACACTATAAGTGAAAAAAAATACTTAAAATTAGTCTAGTAAAAACTCAATTTCAAAATTTTCCGATTCAAAGCAAAGCATGAATTAAACTTATCACGTCAACATTGACAGAAAACTGACAAAAATTTAAATACGTAAACTATTTTATTTTCTTCTGAAGTTTTTCACTTATTTTAGTTTGCTTTCTACTAATATAGTATTCAGTAGAGAGGAAATACCTGTGGACTTTGATATTTGTAGACAAAATATGAGCTATAAATACTTATAAAGAATGTGGTGCTTGATACTAATTCTCGTAATAAATAATGCATTATGAAGGTTGAAAATTACTATATCTTCACTTTCCAAAAAAATATTAAAATATTAAAGATCTTAAAGAGCTAACTAGTTTCGCCCTCTCCTGAGAACATCATCGGAGCTAGTGTCAGAGAAATAATCACATGAGGTATTGACACATACATATGCTCTCTACTCAAGGCACACTCCAATATCTCATAAGATTATTTCTCTGACACTAGCTCCGATGATGTTCTCAGGAGGGGACGAAACTAGTTAGCTCTTTAACATCTTTTATATTTTTTTGTCAAGTGAAGATATAGTAATTTTCAACCTTCATTATGGTTTTACTTGACATATTATCCCAATTTAATCAACTCAATAATGCATTATTTACCTCCCAATACCAAATAAGTTTTTTTCCCCATTACAATGATGGGGAAGCTTTTTCATCTCCGAATTGCCTTTCGGACACATGTGCAATTGTTCAGAGAGTATTATGATGTAAATGTGAGCTCAGAAATAACATCTAGAATAATTTTATATGCATTTAGAAACAAACTATACATATAGTTCACTAAGTGGAGTAAATTCATTAGCCTAATCAAACGCTTCAGTAAAAAACAACAAGTCCGTGGGTCTGAACATGTCCTTATGCTTATGCATAGATTTGTTGTGTGTCATACAATGCTTCACTGAGAATATTTGAGGCTGGTAAATTCTGAAAAATACTCAGGCGTTCCCAATGAGTCGACTCACAAAATATAGAAAAAAATTTGTTTTTGTGACAGCTTTAATAGCATCAAATATTTTGATATTTTGTGGCTATTTCTTTGGGTTATTATTTTACAACTTTTGGGAATCACAGTATTACAAAGTATTTTAAACAATCACTCTAATATCACTTATCTATATATACCTACTTAATAATTGTCACAATAAATCTAAACCCCCCAAAAATACCACTGCGTGCTATAAAAATTCCCCGCCAAGTCATCACCTCAAAAAAGACATGAAATCTATTTTGGGCCCCGCTATCCGCTCTTCCGTTCTTCGAAATACCTAATGACTTTAAATTCCGACCCCACCCAAAACGATTTCAAAATTTTAGTCTGATTTCCTCACTCT
>CM022885.1:16753532-16776493 GCA_012654025.1 Pachypsylla venusta
AAATCCTTTTTTGCCGTTTTTCCTGTGAAGAATAAAACTTTTTAAAAGTAGTACAATTCGGTACAAAACTTTGGTGCAAAAAAAATACAATTTCAAAATTGGGGGGCTAGCATTTCTATAGCCCCCCAACTAGAAAGGTATTTCCTCGGTTGCCTTTGAGGTACAATTTTTTATAAGAAGCACAATTCGGTACAAAACTTTGGTGTAAAAAAACTTACAATTTCTAAAGTGGGGGGGGAGGCTGTAGAAATGGGCCCATTTTTTTCATAAAGGAATCCAAACATTTCTTTGACATGGATTAAGAAAAACAATAGGATAGAAGTATAAACATTAAACAACATATGAATAACAAAAAGGTGCTATTAGTGGATCTCTTGATTTATATTTTTCCTGAATCTATAGGTATTTGATAACTTGACATATAATTTTCCTTGATATCAACTATTGCTTAATAATAAAAAAATGTGTTTAGGTATATCAAAGAGACTCACAATTTTTTGACATAAGCTCCCTCTGAGACCCTGCACTGGTAGGTAGTCAATCAGCTGATTGAACAAAGTTGTTCGCGAACAATGAATTTATTGCTTTTTCCTATTTCTAAGTTATCCTTATTCTGTGGTCAAAGCTATATTTTAGGTAAATACCTACGGAGGTATCCGAACTTATAAAAAATACAATATTTATAAAAAAAAGTTATTGAAGGGGACTAAATAATGGATCTGCCCCTGACAATATCGTGAAAATCATTTGGGCTGTTTTACTATCTCAAACAGTTTTCGGCAACAACGACAACATTTTCAACATAGTGTAGTTTTCCGAAAAATCTGCCATTTTCATAATGCACCACAACCAAATTTTTTTTTTTTTTTAAAAAAAATTAAGTATGTAGGTACCTACTTATATTCTCCTCGGAACCGAAATGTGACCTCTTTACAAGACCCAACGTTGTCATTATATTGATTAAATAAGATAAGTGCTCTTAAAATTAGAGTAAAATTGTTAGAGCCGAAGATTAATGGTAGTATGTAATGCTACGAGTATATAGTTTATCTGCCTGTTTCCAAGTTCGTGTTCTTCATTATCGTCGGTACACCACGTGCCGACGAAATAGCAACTGAGACCTAAGAAAATATTAAATTTGACATCAAGACTACTGCATTACTATATAATTGTTAGTTAAAGGTATGTTTGTTTATAATAATTTGTAGGAATCATGTTACAATATAATTATGTAATTTAATTTTATTGGATTTTCCTCTACCCAAAATAATTGTGTTTATTATTAATTTGAGTTGAGATATTATTATAAAGCTTACAGACATTTTGTATTAAGTACATGTCATTTCCTTTTGTAACAAAACATGAAATATTTTGATTCATTACTTCTCTGTAGAAATCTCGGGACTATGGAAATATATATTCGTGATCTGGAATCTGCAAGAAAAGGTTTTCCCACAACCAGACTGATTAGGAAATTAGGATATATTTTTACGGCCATGGCTGCCCCCCCCCCCCCCCCCNCCCCCCCCCCCCCCAGAATGCGATGTGGTCTTTTTTTCGCTCATTGAGCGATTTCGAGGTTGATTATAACATATTATACATAATAAATAGACCATATACCGATTTTTTCCGAAGTTTTTTCGAATAATTTCAGAATTCAGAGGTAAATAAAAATCCTTTTATGACCACCATAATTTTATTCATTAAAATATTATTAAATTTTATATTAAAATCACTGCCGCAGAGTAGCTAGGTGTCTTCCTAAATACAAATACCTAGGTAGGTACCTACTGTATTTGTGTATTCTAATAATAATCCATACTAATAATATAAATGCGAAAGTAACTCTGTCTGTCAGTCTGTCTGTCTGTCTGTATGTATGTTACGCTTTCACGCTTAAACTACTGAACCGAGTTTGATGAAATTTGGTATGGAGATAGAATAAACTTTAGGAAAGGACATAGGCTACTTTTTATCGCGAAAAAAGGCGCCGAAACTATAAACGGCCATGCCTATAAGGCGCCAAGCGAAGCGGGCTTATCCTGCTAGTTCTGTATAATTTATAATTCACTTAGGGTAAATTCTGATACAATGTACCTAATACAATATTTTAGGGTAAAAAAAATAAGGTAAACTAACATGCAACACTGCCTATCTGCTCGAGAAAGATTGGAGTAGGAGAGTTTACATTAATTTGCTCGCCATATTGCATATTGTCAGTCTAGGATATTATTTACCTATGTTTTTTAAATTTAAATGAAGCATTGACATATTAAAATTTAATAAATTCTTTTTTATCTGCTTGAGAAAATTGGGGCTGTCTCCCCTTCTGCTATAAGTCAAACCTTTTGGGTAAGTAAATTTTTTTCGAATGAACATAGATATCCTCTGACATTAACCAATCGTATGGGCTCTGTCTTTCATAATAGTCTCTCAAACGTGTCAAATTTTTTATATAGGTACAAAAAATAGTGCGAGGAGAAAACATTTGTATTGATAATTATTTTGGACTTAACTGCAGGCCCCTATTTTAAGACAAAATTAAAAAAATACACTTTGCTCATTTGTAATCTTTTTCTCTCTGGCTTAGTTTTGACTTTCAGACTTAAAATAACTACTTACGTTCTTCCAAAGTCAGTCTCATTAATGAATAAAAACGTCTTATGTAGACATTATATTGCTAAAACCTGAATTTTTGATTGCTTATGAAAACCCTTCTGCTATTAAGGTAAATGCACCAGTAGCTGACATGTAGTGCAAGTTAAATCTACTTTTCGTCTCATAATTTGGTTATTAAAAAAAAAAAATACTTGTAGGATGCTTGAGACAAGTTTAAAAACATATCTTTGAAAATATGTGCCTTCAAATAGCAATGTTTTTAACCAATACTTTTTTTTTTTTTTGTGTTCTTTGTTGAATCCAAACTCACCAAAAGCTGACAGGGTGATTTTTTTAAAGGACCAATACCTGACATCTTTAAGACCCAGTAGCTGACACTATATTTTAATTGCCATACAAAGCTGAAATTGAAGCAAAACTCTTGATGATATAAGTTTTATTATTATTATTTATTTATAATATTGTTCAAACGGAAAGCTAAGTAGTAACATATCAAAAAGAAAACACTTGTTTTCACTTGACTAGTATTAAGACACTTATTTATTTGAAGCTATAAGTATTAGAGTGAACCTAAAATAGATTCAAATTAATAAGTTTCTTAATATTAGTCAAGTGAAGACAAGCATTCATAAAGCTACGTAGTAACATATCAAAAGAAAACACTTGTCTTCACTTGCCTAGTATTAAGAAGCTCATTTATTTGAAGCTATAAATATTAGAGATTGAACCTAAAATAGATTCAAATTAATAAGTTTCTTAATACTAGTCAAGTGAAGACAAGTATTTGAAAAGCTACGTAGTAACATATCAAAAAGAAAACACTTGTCTTCAATTGACTAGTATTAAGAAGCTTATTTATTTGAAGCTATAAGTATTAGAGTGAACCTAAAATAGATTCAAATTAAAAAGTTTCTTAATACTAGTCAAGTGAAGGCAAGTATTTAAAAAGCTACGTATTAACATATCAAAAAGAAAACACTTGTCTTCAATTGACTAGTATTAAGAAGCTTATTTATTTGAAGCTATAAGTATTAGAGTGAACCTAAAATAGATTCAAATTAAAAAGTTTCTTAATATTAGTCAAGTGAAGGCAAGTATTTAAAAAGCTACGTAGTAACATATCAAAAAGAAAACACTTGTCTTCACTTGACTAGTATTAAGAGGCTTATTTATTTGAAGCTATAAATATTAGAGTGAACCTAAAATAGATTCAAATTAACAAGTTTCTTAATACTAGTCAAGTGAAGACAATTATTTATGAATTTATTTATTCAGTTTCTCAATTTCTGGAACTTTATATGTACCTCTTGCACTAATTTGTGTGGGAGGACTTATGACTTGTACAATATCTGATTCTGAGTACCACATTTTGTCTTCTTGGCCTGATTCACACCATTTCCAATTGAATCCACTCATTTTCATTGATGAAATGTAGTAATTGCCTTCTTTGATTTTCTCAACTTTACCTGGCCATAGTTCTTCTTCATACTCGAAAATAACGTAAGATCCCTCTTTGATTTTTTTTGACTGCTCTTCTTTGCCAGTTTGCTCCTTTCTCAAGGGAATACTTTTGTCTCCTTCTTGGTTGTTCTGATTTTCACTCCTAGCCGCATCAATTATCTCATCTAAATCTTCAAAGTCATCACTTTGTCCATCTGAATACAGTGATATTTCATCATCAGTAAAATCAGATTCACTAGATTCCTTTAAAATTTTCTTCTTTCTCTTCCCTTTTATTTTCTGAATATTCATTTTTTCTTTCTTTTTGCGCTCACGCTCTTCTTTTCTTCTCATTTTTGCTCTATTTTCCAAGTCTTTCTTCTCCAATTTTTTTCTGTAATATTCTTTGTATTCTTTGCCTGATACAACATACGGAATTTTTTCCTTTCTTCTTCTTTTACTTTTTGTCTGCTCTTTTTCAGGCCAGAGCAAGCATTTCTTAAATGGAGATGGAATCTGTTCTCCATCATTTAGAGAAACAGAATTGTGATTATTAATCACGTCCTGGTCGTTTAAATGATCATCAGTACTTGGCAGCTCATGGTTGTCCAAATGACCACTGGTACTTGGCTGCTCCTGATTATCCAAATGACTACTGGTACTTGGAAACTCATGATTGTCCAAATGACCACTGGTAGATGGTAGAGATGGATTTGGAGTGCTAGTTCTAATTGGAATCTGAAAGTCCATCATTGAAACATCTCTAGAGTTGTACACTGATTTATAAAATACAAACAATGATTTATCCTCCTCAGGTCCATCCCACACTTCTTGTCCTATTTTACTTCTGAATTCTGCAATCTTTTCACATCCAATCATATGTTCAATGTAATGCAAGTGTTCATTTCTTTGTTTTGGCTGTGCACTTTTCCCTTGTTGATCACTGTTCTCTACATTTTCTGTACCAAGTAACTTGCTTATATCAACATTTTTAATATTGAAAGGGTAAAGTCCACTTGCTTTGAATCCATTTGAAACGGTTTGTTTTAGATCAATGCTTTCTAGGGCTCTTTTAAGTACCAGACAGAATTGTTCTTGTTGAATGGTTCGGATATTGAATTCGCTTTTGAATGTATCAATTGCTTTTTTCCACGCACATTTGAGGGGATGAAAAACAGCAATATCCATTGGTTGCATTGCATGGGTAGAGTTCGGCAGCAAACATACAAGAATTACCTTCTTCTCTGAACATAAGTTGGAGAGGTGGTAAGTAACATGTGATACGTGTCCATCTACAAAGAATACAACAGGAAATTCTATCTTTTCTTGCTCTACCCAGGGAATGAACTTATTTGCTACCCATTCATAGAATACTTGTCCATTCATTTCCACCCTGAATCAGATCTGCCTGTACCCCATGAATCTGGTACACTGTTTGCTACTGAATACGGTACTTTTTTATACTGAAATACAACCATAGGGGGAAGGATTTCCCCACATGCATTGGCTCCAAGAAGTACAGTTAAGCACTCTTTCTCATCATTTCCAATCTTGTAAACACTATTGTCACCTTTTTTAGCTAGAACCTTTGTTCCTTTGGGTGAGAGGAAGAATGCAGATTCGTCAGCATGGAATATGCGTCTTGGATTTGTCATTACTTCTTCCAAATTGTTGTCAGAAAGGTATTTTTGAACCTCTACAAACCATGACTCTAATTTTTCCTTGGACACAGAACTTCTTGCAACTGTTAGAATTTGTGGGACCCTTTGAGTTATTTCAGGGTGCCTTTGGAGAAATAGCTTAACCCATTTCTTACCAGGCCTTCCATCTTTGAAAGCCGTTTTCAATTTCAAGTCTTTAACCAATCTTTTGACACTGTCAACCAACTGATCTTTACTTACAGGGAAACCTGCCTTTTGGGAAGTGATAATCCATCTAGACAAAATTGCTTCATATTCATTCGATAAATATGACATTGGCCTCATTTTTCTAGAGATGGGGTATTTTCCACTGAGTTTGTAAATCAGGGTTGTCCTTGGAACTTTGAAATGTTTGCTTGCTTTTGCTGTGGACCATCCTGAATCTTTTACTGCTGCAATAGCTTGCAGCATCTGGTTTTCATCATACTTCAAAATCTTCTTATCCATCTGAAAAATAGGAAACAACACTTATAAGTCCCCAGGAAAAAGAAGTACCCAAAGCCTGACACCCCCAAAAGTCCAATGCCTGACAGTGTGTTAGCTATTGGATCCACATGCCTGATTGAATTCAGATGGATACAAGCTTAAACATCCTGCTATATGACTTTAAGGAAATGATTTCTGAAGTTAAAATGCATAAATTGGCTTACCCCAAAACCTGACACCACCCCTGTCAGCTTATGGTTTTATCAGAAAATATAGTCCCTAAACCTGACATCCCCCTTTTTGCACATTAAAAAATAACATGAAATTTTTAAACTATGAATATGGACTCAAATATNAATTATTGCATTGAAACACCCTTTTTTTGTCTCTGACTACTGGGCTACTGGTTTGTTGAACAAAATTCAAAAAATTTGCGCCAAATATCGAGTTTAACATATCGATTTTCTTGAAACTTGAAATTACAGGGTTGCCGAATTATAAATTTGGCCCTAAAATAAAAATCGCTCATTTCGTATATTTAGGGACAAAGTTGAAAGTGTTGGGGTGTCAGTCACTGGTGCCATGTCAGCTACTGGTGCATTTACCTTAGTCAAGCTCTGTCTTTCATAATAGTCTCTCAAACGTGTCAAATTTTTTATATAGGTACAAAAAATAGTGCGAGGAGAAAACATTTGTATTGATAATTATTTTGGACTTAACTGCAGGCCCCTATTTTAAGACAAAATTTAAAAAATACACTTTGCTCATTTGTAATCTTTTTCTCTCTGGCTTAGTTTTGACTTTCAGACTTAAAATAACTACTTACGTTCTTCCAAAGTCAATCTCATTAATGAATAAAAACGTCTTATGTAGACATTATATTGCTAAAACCTGAATTTTTGATTGCTTATGAAAACCAATGATTTTCATCCTGCAGTATTCTCAGTTGTAGTCTTTGATAGATGAGTCCAGTTTTTTAATAGATTCGGGTATTGTCAGAGGCTGAGGGGACCTATAGACTCCTACTTGAATAAAGACATATTGACCTCAAATTACTTTTGTGATAATAATTGATCATCACAAACTGGCGGCTGTTGGAACTAAAGTTGGAATGAGAAGTCCAAACTTGAATTGAATTTTTATCAAATTGATGAAATTGACTGAATGAATTTACTGGTTGTTAACAACAGTAGATTGTTAGGAGGTTTCAGAAAACAAAATAAAACTAAAATTGAGAAGGTGGGTTACATGCAGATAAAATCGAAATTTAAAAGTTCAAATGCTATTGATTCGCAGGTACTATACTTTTTATTCAATCCTTATCTCATAGTCTAAACTTTATTCGAATGACATCAGTACTGTAGGGACACCAAAAATTCCCTTGAAAATAGCCATTTTTCATCCATCTCCAAGTTAATTGAATTCGTGTTTGGTTTAATGTATTTCCTAACAGAGCTATTAATAAATGGCCAGCTTTCTTCAAGATTCCTTGAGTAAGAATATTTTCATTAAAATTATTAAAAATAATTTATCTCTCTTTGACTTTTACTCAAATATAAGGAGACTTTTACTCAAATATATTTGACTTTTACTCAAAATAACGTCTGGCTAAAAATATTATTCTTTTTTTCAAGAGAAATTTTCTTTTTTGCAAACGTACATTTCTGGTTTGAGTCTTGCCCGATTTTAACTTCAAAATTCAATCACAGAAATGGGCGTTTACTTTGATTATTTTCAATTCAACTTTATCGTAGAGAATGCCGTCAAAATTGACTAGATTTCCGCTTAGGGATGTATTAAATGAATGCCGGACTGTTTAACTGACTTGTACTTCCTTGTACTTGCGAATTCGAAGCAGTACTTATTAGTTAAATAGGTTACGGTGGTGTGGAAAGCTAAAAATGAGTTTTTAGATTTCACAGGAACTAATTTTTTTGTTAATAAATACCAATAAAAATTGCTCTTTGTGTTCTTTTACACCATCGAGATGATGGTGAGATAGGTGAAATTTTCCGTGAAGATTTCACCTGCAAGTAACTGCTCACAGTCTGAAGTGTCAGATTATTTTCGTCGCAGAAGTAAAGTGATACATCAATTTCAAGAACATCTTTAACGTGTATAATACCAAAGTCGAGTGTACGCATTTACTGACCATCAGACTAAATGATGCCTTCTAATTATTGCATTTAATATTTTTTGAAGTATTTTATGTACCAAATGCGTAGATTATTGCAATCCATTTATGGCTTCCCAATACAAAAAAAAAGAGAAATAATTCGAAAGGGACCCTTGTGAGGTCGTTGTGTGTAAATGGCCTATAAGAGCTTAACCTGGGGGAAAGACTCACTTCGCGTAATAATATCAAATGATATGACATTGAATTATTTTTTTCATCTACATTTTTATAAATTTGATTTAAAAGACCTGAATAGGTTTCCCACCCACTACTAGCATGAAACACTTCATTCCTCACAAAGTTGACAAATTTGGCAATGAAAACTTTGAGCTTTCGAAAGGGTGATATAATCATAAGATGAATGTCATTCCATGGTTACAGGAACAAGAACGTTCCTGTAACCATGGAACGACAGGTGTACCTAACCACAGTTTTTTAATACCGGCAAATATTTACCCTAAAAATGATATGTTCATTGCACGGAACACTTATGTGCGGATTTTTTTAATGAGTTCATATTGGGATAATATAATTTATTCTTTCAATTTTCAGTCTTAACTGGTACTAAATTTTACTCAAGAAAATCTTTTCACTCAAAGTGAAATTTTAACCACCCACATTTAAAAATAATAGAAAATATACATATTACAATGGCAGAATCCATGAAATTTGGTCCAGAGTGGTAAGTATTTCATACTTAACGCTATATACGAGGGGGGACCCAAAAGTAACGGGAATTTAGTCATAACTTCTTTATTTCTTAATATTTTTACATCAAATTTTGATTGCCTTCAAAGTATTCTCTATTGACCGCAACGCAAACGATCCTTTCATTGTTCAAAACATTTTTAAAATTCACTTCTCGGGATGTTCTTTGGCCTTCCAGCGATTTTTGTTTTACCTCCTCCACAGTTGCAAAACGCTTTCCTTTCATGTTCCTTTTGAGTCTGGGGAACAAAAAGAAATCACAGGAAATACAGCACAACGATTCATCACCAGCAATCACCTTGGAATAAAACTCAAGGTTCTCATTGAGCTGATTTTGAAGCTCAAAACATGCCTGAAGTCGAATCTCCCTTTGATCGCCTGTGAGAAGGCGAGGGACAGATTTGGCTGCAATCCTTCTCATGTGTAAATCTTCAGATAAAATCCTTTGAATTGAACTCCATGATATTCCACACATCTCGACAGAGTTGATCAGTGGTTTGTCGACGATCTTCACGAACGAGAGCATTGATTTTATGAATGTTTTCATCAGTTCTTAACGTTAAGCGGCGTCCTGAACGGGGTTGGTCTTCAATTCACATTTCTCCATTTTTATAACGTAAAAACCACTCGTAGACTCTGGTTTTACTTAGAGCAGCATCCCCATAAGCAGTCTTAAGCATTACAATAGTTTCCGCGGCCGATTTCCCCAACAGGAAATAAAATTTTACAGCCGCGCGTTGCTCTCCACAATCTGCCATCACGTTTTTGGCGAAATGGAAAAAGGTGTTCTCCTAAAAAGATCTTACGGGCGAACTGATGCACTCACAGCGACACAACTGCGCACACTAACTCAGGAGGCATAACAGTAACGGTTACCTTGTCGGAAAATGGGTTCCCCCCTCTGTTTCCCCACCACAACACAGTTCCCGTTACTTTTCGGTCCCCCTCGTACATATCACAATGGCAGAACCCACTAAATTTGGTCCAGAATGGTAAGTATTTCATACTTAACGCTATATACATATTACATTGGCAGAATCCATGAAATTTGGTTCAGAATGGTGTTTCATACTTAACGCTATATACATATTACAATGGCAGAATCCATGAAATTTGGTCCAGAATGGTAAGTGTTTCATACTTAACGCTATATATATATTACAATGGCAGAATCCATAAAATTTGGTCCAGAATGGTAAGTATTTCATACTTAACGCTATATACATATTACAATCTCGCAAACCTCTTTTTTACGCCCTTTTTTTCGCAACTTTTCGCACTTTAAAAACTCACTTTCACACCTTTGGCGGTGTGCCTCCTTTACAACTCCAACTCGTTAAATGGGCACACCGCCAAAGGTGTGAAAGTGAGTTTTTAAAGTGCGAAAAGTTGCGAAAAAAGGGCGTAAAAAAGAAGTTTGCGAGAATTGTGAGATTTTTAAAATTAGTGAAATTAATGTAAAAAAGGAAGGTTGTAAAAGGGACAAAAAGATATACAATTGAGGCGGGCACTGTTTTGATTTCAGTGCTTTTTGTGAGTAATGACTTGGCGGGAACTTTTTACCGCAAAGTGGTTTTTTTGGGGGGATTTCAATTCTTTTTGATAGGGTCAGTTTATGTGTTCGTCGTAACTACAAACAAATTGTGATAAAATTAGGTTTTGTGTGATATAGGTAACGAGATGTAAATCAAGGATATTATTTTTGTACTAGCGGAACATCTTTATTTCAAATGTTAGCTTTCTTGCTAATCCCGAATTGTGCTTCTCAATTTTGGATTTTTGATAATACCTATCCTACTGAAAAAAATGCACCTATTTATTTAGAAAATCAATATTTGTTTCAAGGATGTTATTTTTGTTCTGCGGAACATCTTTCTTTCAAATTTCAGCATTCTACCTTATCCCGAATTGTACCTACTTCTCAATTTTGGATATTCGTTCGTACCTACCCTAGTGCGAAAACGTCTCCTATTTATTTAGAAAATGAACATTTTACTCATGGATATTATTTTTGTACTGCGGAACATCTCTGTTTCAAATTTCAGTTTTCTATTTTGGACTTTTGATCGTACATACCCTAGAGTGAAAATGGCTCCTATTTACTTAGGAAATAAATATTTTAGACAAGAATGATATTTTTGTTCGCAGGAACATCTTTTTTTCACATTTCATCTTTCTACCTTATCTCGAAGTGTACTTCTCAGTTTTTAACTTTTGTACGTACCTACCCTAGAGTGAAAACGGCCCCTATTCACTTAGAAATTCGATTTACTCAAGAAGGATATTTTTGTACTGTGGAACATCTTTCTTTCCAATTTCAGCTTTCCAGCTGATCCCGATGTGATTTTTCTCAATTATGGATTTTTATCGGTTCCAAACTCTAGGTTGGACATGGCTATTATCGACAAAAGATTATGTATTACTCAGGGGTATTATTTGACCACACATCAGTACTCTCAGTAGTATAATTATACACTTAGAATTAACTTAATTGATTCCTCATTTTTTAAAAATTTCCCCCTCCCACATGCCTCCTAATCCCTCCATTTATTTTTCGCAAGCATTGTTTATCTCATTCTATCTTTTAAACGAGATTCTATACAATTTAAAATTTTTAGATGCTTATTAAAAACCGGTTTTTGGGCAAATAGTGGTAGTGAGGAGTACTTTTTTACGATGCAATCAACGTTCGAGAAGAAGATCATGATGATGAAGGAGACTAAGACAGTTTTAAAATGACATTTTTCAAATGTCTTTTTCTCCGTGTTCCCGTAACTTTTTTCTCCAATATTCAACAAAAGTTACTCCACATATTTTTACCGAGACTACAGAGAGACCTTAAAAGGGCACTTTGTAACGTGTATATCACCTGTGCAACGCTTATTGTATTTAACTATTCGTTCTGAGCGCCGCCGCGCTCTTCAATATTAAGACCCTATTTGGAATATTCTTAACTTTGGTAGAGAATTTTTCATTCACCAACACATACACATATTTGGTCGCTTTTACTTTACTAGGCCTAAAATATTATCTTGTTTACTAATATTCAAATGCAACATCTGTAGAAAAAATGGGTGTGTGTACTTGTGAACGCGCGTGGGAAGTTATACTTCTTTTTTTTAAAAAATAAATAAATATTGTTAATTTCAGTGAACCACCAGTAGTACATAAAGCTGTTGGCCCATTAAATGAATGAGGTCTATAGTTCACAAAACCACAATAGTACATAAAGCTGTTGTCCATTTAAATGAATGAGGTCTATAGTTCACTGAACCACTGGTAGTATATAAAGCTGCTGGCCATTTAAATGAATGAGGTCTATAGTTCACAAAACCACCAGTAGTACATATAGCTGTTGGTCATTTCAATGAATGAGGTCTATAGTTCACTGAACCACTAGTAGTACATAAAGCTATTGGCCATTTAAATGTATGAGGTATATAGTTCACTAAACCACTAGTAGTGGTTTAGTGAACTATATACCTCATACATTTAAATTTGTTGGCCATTTAAATGAATGAGGTCTATAGTTCACAAAGCCACTATTAGTACATAAAGCTGTTGTCCATTTAAATGAATGAGGTCTATAGTTCACTGAGCCACTAGTAGCACATAAAGCTGTTGGCCATTTAAATGAATGAGTTCTATAGATCACTGAACCACTGGTATACATAAAGCTGTTGGTTGGCCATTTAAATGAGTGCGGTCTATAGTTCACTAAACCACTGGTAGTACATAAAGCTGTTGGCCATTTAAATGAATGAGGTCTGTAGTTCACTAAACCAGTAATAGTACATAAAGCTGTTGGCACTTTAAATGAATGAGGTGTATAGTTCACTGAACCAACCAAGACTAGTACATAAAGCTGTTGACCATTTAAATGAATGAGGTCTATAGTTCGAGGGTTCAGTGATAATTTTGTGTTACACGTTTTTCTGTATTTCTTTATTTACGTGAATTTTGTTTGGGCTTACCTTACCTTTTTTGTCACATTTTGTTTATTTAATCTTTCAGTTGAGAACCTTTTTATAATTTCAAGTAGGTCTCAAAACACAATTTTTATAGAGAATGGAGTGTTATGGGGGGGGGGGGCANATGGACGATATTTAACAAAATGAGACACGCCATTTTTACCAATTTTTGCACCGAATCAAAAATTTTGAAAAAAAAAAAAAATGGTACCACACCCCCACCTTCCTTTCTCTTGCCTTCCTTTTTTTTATCGCACTGTCCCTTTGAACCATCTTTCTTGGGATTATCCATCTTTCTTGGCATTCATCACTCTCTTATAATATTTTTTTTAAACAATTTACACGATCTAAAACTTTTTGACAACATTAAATTTGGTTTTCGCTTCCCCCATTCCCCAAACTGGTTCCATAAGCAAATAAGTATTCTTTACCTTGACTAGGTATAGATTCAGTTTCTGATCCCTCAACACTAGTGTTTACACTTGTACAGTTTGTATAAACTACATTGATTCCCTATTTCTTTTTTATTTACCCCTCCCAAATACCTCCTATCCCCCACCATATTCAAACTTTTCTGCCTTATTTAAATAATGAAAAATATCAAGCTTTTTTCGTCAAAATTCGTCTTTTAGATGAAAACCTATTCGATTTTTAAATTTTAAATAAGTGCTCAAAACCAGCTTTTTGAAAAATGGGGGTAGTGGGGGGTATTTTTTTTACCATAAAAATATCAAAAGGCACACCCTTCCACAAGATGCAACCAAATGAGACATCTCCGATCAAAATTGGTTCGGTAGATTTTGCTGTAGCCCCGTCAACATGCAAGAAGAAGAAGAAGATGAAGAAGGAGGATAAGACAGTAAAAATGGCCATTTTGAAATGTTTTTTCTCAGTGTTCCCGTAACTATTTTTTTCAAATTGTTGATTTTATCTCATCATCTACCAATCCGATTATCAAATATTCAAAAAAAGTCACTCCACATATTTTTCTCGTGGCTGTGGAGAGACCTGAAAAGTGCACTTTGTGACGTGAAGTAATATATAACTTGTGCAACGCTCATTGTATTTGACTTGGCGGGTGGAGCGCTGCCGCGCTCCTCAATGGCAGAATCCATGAAATTTGGTCCAAAATGGTAAGTGTTTCATACTTACGCTATATACATACTAGTGGATCAATATGATCTGGTGTTCACGTTAGTGTTGTACCTAGTCATTAATAGAAAAAAATATCTTAATCAAATATAAAAAAAAAGGGGGGGAGGGCCCCCAAATTTGTCAAAATCGAAAAGCCCTTAACACCAGTCATCATATATCAAAATTTGCGTTTCTATAATAAACTACTAAAACGAGAAAAAACATTTTCAAAAAACAAAATATTGGGGTCCTCCCTCCGGGGTGGAGGGCCCTCAAAATGTTCAAAATCGAAAATCTCTTAACACCAGCCATCACTTATCAGAATTTTACGTTTCTGCAACAAACCGCTAAAAAGTTAAAAATCATTTTCAAAAAACATTGTGCCCCGGGAGGGGGAAGGCAGGGCCCCCCAAAATACTATACAGCAAATTTCCTTCATACCCTAAACATGTATACAAAATTTCGTCTAATTCGGATGAAAATATACACATACAAGTGCATTTCGGGATGTATCTGGGAGTCAAAAGTGGAGTTCACTAACGTTCACAATTACAATGGCAGAATCCATGAAATTTGGTCCAGAATGGTAAATATTTCATACTTAGCGCTATGGGGTATCTGGGAGAAATTCAAGGCACTCTACTTGAGTTAGAGCCAGGCTCAAACGATCACTATTGTATGGTTTGATTAAGTTTATGCGGACATGGCTCGATTACATGAACATCAATTTCTAAAAACTGAAAATAATAATCGCAATGAGTTAGCAATGTTAGCTGTGATTTTCGAACATAAGAGCTGCATTACTCTTAAAATTAGCTTAGCCCGGTTCGCCCATTGTAGGATAAAGTTGATGAGATCAATAAACTGAAAAATAAATACGGTAAGATTATAGAGGTATGTGCAGATCATGACTAAACTCCGTGCATGAATTTCAAGAGATTTGACTTGGTTCGGAGGTTGTAGTATATTAAAATAGTCCAACCATTTGGCTAACATCGGAATAATGATAACATGGCTTTTATCAGAATTCATCTGGCTTTATTACCTACCTAATATAATGTGTTTTTTTTGTTTAGGCTACGTAATATGTCGCAGGATGGGAATCCGACTTCATCTTCTCCTGCACCTCTCTTAACATCAGTACCAAAGTATCAGCTGGCAGAGTATAGGTATGGGAGAGAAGAAATGTTGGCACTGTATGATGAGGCCTCTGTCCAGAATCCTCTCCCTCTCTCTGTTGCTGATCTAGAACCAAGTCTATACTCTGAACGGGTTCAGATACCTCTAGCTTTCATCCAAATGACTGAAGATGAGACGGTAAATAATAATTACTATGTATAAGCAATATGTAATGGATGGACAAGAAGTAATAGATACAACATCCACCCGACCTCATTGAAAAACCCTTGATACGTATTAAATTAATGTACAACGCAATTTCAATGTCTGACAATATTTTCATTAAATATTAGATAACTAAATTGAAATAAGTAGAACAATGGAACACATTTAAAGTAGAACGGTCAAATATCTGTTGTAGATAAAAATAATGAGGCAAAAGTTTAAAGATATCGAAGGGGGCATGACATGGTAACCTCCCTCATGGAACACATTTTAAGTAGAACAGTCAAATATCTGTTGTAGATAAAAATAATGTGGCAAAAGTTTAAAGATATCGAAGGGGGCATGACATGGTAACCTCCCTCATGGAACACATTTTAAGTAGAACGGTCAAATATCTGTTGTAGATAAAAATAATGTGGCAAAAGTTGAAAGATATCGAAGGGGGCATGACATGGTAACCTCCCTCATGGAACACATTTTAAGTAGAACAGTCAAATATTTGTTGTAGATAAAAATAATGTGGCAAAAGTTTCAAGATATCGAAGGGGGCATGCCATGGTAACCTCCCTCATGGAACACATTTTAAGTAGAACAGTCAAATATCTGTTGTAGATAAAAAATAATGTGGCAAAAGTTTCAAGATGTCGAAGGGGGCACGCCATGGTAACCTCCCTCATGGAACACATTTTAAGTAGAACAGTCAAATATCTTTTGTAGATAAAAATAATGTGGGAAAAGTTTCAAGATATCGAAGGGGGCATGTCATGGTAACCTCCCTCATGGAACACATTTTAAGTAGATCAGTCAAATATCTGTTGTAGATAAAAATAATGTGGCAAAAGTTTCAAGATATCGAAGGGGGCACGCCGTGGTAACCTCCCTCATGGAACATATTTTAAGTAGAACAGTCAAATATCTGTTGTAGATAAAAATAATGTGGCAAAAGTTTAAAGATATCGAAAGGGGCATGACATGGTAACCTCCCTCGTGGAACACATTTTAAGTAGAACAGTCAAATATCTGTTGTAGATAAAAATAATGTGGCAAAAGTTTCAAGATATCGAAGGGGGCATGACATGGCAACCTCCCCCTTGGAACACATTTTAAGTAGAACAGTCAAATATCTGTTGTAGATAAAAATAATGTGGCAAAAGTTTCAAGATATCGAAGGGGCAACTTCCCCCGTGGAACACATTTTAAGTAGAACAGTCAAATATCTGTTGTAGATAAAAATAATGTGGCAAAAGTTTCAAGATATCGAAGGGGGCACTCCATGGTAACCTCCCTCATGGAACACATTTTAAGTAGAACAGTCAAATATCTGTTGTAGATAAAAATAATGTGGCAAAAGTTTCAAGATATCGAAGGGGCCATGACATGGCAACCTCCCCCGTGGAACACATTTTAAGTAGAACAGTCAAATATCTGTTGTAGATAAAAATAATTTGGCAAAAGTTTCAAGATATCGAAGGGGCCATGACATGGCAACCTCCCTCATGGAACACATTTTAAGTAGAACAGTCAAATATCTGTTGTAGATAAAAATAATGTGGCAAAAGTTTGAAGATATCGAAGGGGACATGTCATGGTAACCTCCCTCATGGATCGCATTTTAAGTAGAACAGTCAGGTATCTGTTGTAGATAAAAATAATGTGGCAAAAGTTTCTTGAAACTATAATTATAAGTGTTAGATAAAAATAATGTGGCAAAAGTTTCTTGAAACTATAATTATAAGTGTTAGATAAAAATAATGTGGCAAAAGTTTCTTGAAATTATAATTATAAGTGTTAGATAAAAATAATGTGGCAAAAGTTTCTTGAAACTATAATTATAAGTGTTAGATAAAAATAGTGTGGTAAAAGTTTCAAGATATCGAAGGGGGCATTTCATGGTAACCTCCCTCAATAACCTTTATGGTTGACCTTCAGGCTCATTTCAAAGTCAACTTTGATTTTCTAAATTCATGCACTCTTCATCGCAGATTCTAAGTAAGGTTGGTCAATTTTTTTACCCAGACATCCATGCGTCACATATCTAATTATTAATGTGGAAAATCAACTGTTGAAATTATAGCAGGTGGCACCATTGCCGTAAACAACACCAAATACGGAAGTATTCTTGGGTATTTCACGGTCTGTAATTTCAAATCTTTAAATAACATGTTAATTATAAGTGTTAAAAAATATTAACTTTTAAATAAATTAAAACAAAACACCAAAACCACTATTTATAATTATTTATGAAGAAACTAGTTTCGAATCATCAGTCTAGTCGGGTCGAAAGATGAGTCAACTTCCATCTTTCGACTTATATAATTATAAATCCTCATATATAATTATAAATAGTGTTTTTGGTAAGTGTTTTATTTTAATTTATTTAAGAGTTAATACAGTTATTTTTTAATCTCCGTTTTCCTGTCTTGACTGTATTTTTTAATTTTTATTTCAGAGGATTTACAACAGAGGTTTTAACAGTCGGAGTTTTAGTAATCCATCTGTTGTTAGTACTGAACCTGTGAAAGCGTTTAACAATAAAGCAAGTCCTTCCACAAATAATTCTGTTCCTGCCCCGAATGGAAATACTTTCAGAAACAGGCCCACTGGTTTCGTAGGAAGAGGCCGTGGTACCACAGGGAATAGTTTTCATTCAACAACGCGACCAGGCAAAGAGAATCAAGATAACTATCCCATAAATAGTAGAAGTCGGTTCATCAATAATAGCATGGTATGTCTAAGTTACTAACTTCTGAGTCATGTAATATTTTTCCAAGCATTAATGAATAAACCTTTAATTAAAATCTTTTCAATTTCGGCTTGATTAGATAATTTATTATATTTTTAGGAAATGTCCACTGGAAGAGGTTGGTCAGATCGAAATGGTGTTCTAGATCCTGACTCGAAAAAAGAAACCCTGTACAATAGAGCACAAAATGGTAAGTGGAGAAAGTTAGTTAATAAAATCCTGAACACGTTTCAAGGTACTTAGAACTCAAATAATGAATCTGATTTTGAAGAAATTTGGTATGTAAGTTCCAGTTGGATCTAAAATTTTAGCATGTGCCGCTTACGGCGGACGATGTGCTGACTACGTATGTATCTTGAAATGTAAAATATCAAATTTTGAGTTGGGATATTTTAAGCCCGTAAAATAACAAACCCATGTGCGAAATTGGCAGAGTTTTAGTTTGTTTGGGTAAAGTGAAATAAAATTGTGTATTGTTTTTTTTAGCATCGGAGAGTAATTGGAGAAGATATCGTGAAGACGATGAGCCGTGGAGACCCACATACAATAGGACCAACTCAGCGGGAAATTCGGACAAATGGGGTAAATTATATTTTCAAAATTAAAATTGATTGCATACCTTTGGAAAATATATCTTTTCCAAGTATTTTTCAAAAACTATTTTCAAAAAATATAACTTAAGCACAATATTCTGCGACTAAATAAAGAGCAAGCTACAGAGGTAGCATGTAAAAAAAAATAATAGCTTAAATATTAATGAATCTTTCAACACCAGAGCTATAGTTGGAGAGACACCTAATACTTCGTCAAGAGATTCGAGATGATCACTTAACCGTTACTGTAGCAAATATGATGATATTTGTGCACTATTGTGGCATTTACTAACATTGTTAGGCTTGAGGCGCCTATAGATAACTTATCCACAGCCATCCTATAGTCGGACTTCACGGGCGATTGGCTCTAACTTTTCGTTTCGGCGACATCCCCCTGTATGTTTCGATTATGGAGCGGCTGATTTCAGCAGTGTAACTCAAAATGTTGACTCAAATCTGCAATTGAATCACATAATTAGCAAAAATGAACTTGAATCAATCAAATCATATAATTAATAAAAGTGGAGCTGGAATCAATCAAACATTACAAAACAATTGCCCTAATTACAGATCACAATAAAAGCATTTATTTGAATGCAGACCTAACTTTTTCTTTGTACATAAAATATAAATGGTGCGGAAAACCGTACTAGACTTTCTCTTCGTTTACCTATAATAATATGAAAAGATAAAAAAAAATCTAATATAATTTTCGGGTGACTCAATATACCAAATTTTATCAAAATGAGACGAGTTTTATATTTTTACATATATGTAGGCCCCTGCCAGAATTTCTCCAAAATACCAAAAATAATGGTCCACTCTAATACTTGGGTGACTAAGTATACCAAATTTTATCAAGATCAGGCGACTTTTATATTTTTGCATTTGTGGGCCCCCGCCAGGAACCCAAAATCAAAATTTCTACAAAATACCATAAATTATCCAATATAATTCCCAGGAGACTGAATATACCAATTTTATCAAAATGAGAAGACTTTTTTATTTACAAATTTGTTCTCCCCTGTCGGGGCCCCAAAACCAAAATTTGTTCACTAATACTTGACTGACCAAATTTTATCAAGATGAGACGAATTTTATATTTTCCCCAAAACCAAAATTTCTGGAAAATGCCAAAATTTGCCCACTTTAATACTTGGGTGACTGACTATACCAAATTTTATCAAGATGAGAGACGAATTTTATATTTTCCCCAAAACCAAAATTTCTAGAAAATGCCAAAATTTGCCCACTTTAATACTTGGGTGACTGACTATACCAAATTTTATCAAGATGAGATGGCTTTTATATTTGTGGGCCCCTGCCGTGGCTCCAAAACCGAAATTTCTACAAAATAACAAAAATTATTCAATATAATTCTCACGTGACTGACTCCAAATATCAAATTTTATCAAAATGAGACGAATTTTTTTTTTTTTTTATTTACATACAAAGTTCAGACGCTTTTATATTTTTGCATTTGTGGGCCCCTGCCAGGGCCACAAAATTAAAATGTCTGCAAAATACCAAACATTTTTACATTTGGTGACATAATGTCACCTTTTATTTTGCAAATTGATTTCAAAATAAGTTAGTATTTGGTTTTATACCTTCTTTTATTTTGTAAATACCATGATTCGTCGTTTTGTTAAGCGTAAGTCAAATAATGGTCAAATATACTGCGTACATTGTTACTAATTATTTTCCCAAGTTCAGGCATACAATTTCATTTGGACAACTAAGATCCATCGAAAAAAAATGTCATATTTCCTCCACAATGACGAATTTTGATTTTTCTAGGCCCTGGAGGTCGAAGCAGTTGGAGAAGTCAAGCAGAGCAGAATAGTCGAATAGATAGAGAGGACGAGAAATGGGAAAGAGGAGGTGGCTCCAAATGGGATGAAAGCAAAAACACAAATCAGTTTTCTACCTCTTCAAACAGTGCATCCAGACAAAGGCGTTTTTCCTGTAACGAGGACAATCTACCAGAATGGTAAGACATGGTGATTCTCTAATGTAAGGAGTGCGTCTCCTGAGGACAATTTGGTAACTATAACCATGGTAATACCGACATGTGGCAGCACTATGAGGTAAGTATAATTTTTAAGCATATCTTAGTGTTTTGGAGTTTACGTTTTAATTTATTTTCTGAATATAACTCTTGACTACATATAAAGACATTTTTGTTTAAAAACAACTACAAGCATCATATTGCCTAACATTTCAATGTATCAATAATTTCAGGGCGTTTGAAAACGCTACGGAAACACGTGGTGGCACATTTGATAGTGACGGACAATATCATGGAAACTCTGATGAAGAAAACGAAAATATGCATTATATATCAAAAGATCCGGACACTGCAAAAAATGAAGCCAATTCGAACGATAAGCGATATCATCGTACCAATAGTGGAGGTAAATTTCATTTCAGTTTATTTTGAACGCTGGAGGAATAAAAATTATAATTATTTATGGTATGGAACACCGTTCTAAACTTTATCCTTCTTGATTTGGATTAAATTTGGCAGTTCGGCTGTTTTCACAGCCCTATAAGTGAAGATATCATTTCAATTCGATTTGACAGCATTTGGCTGAGTTTGCCAAATTTTAATTACCTTGGACAGACGGTTTTTCTGTTGAAAACTACAGTAATTTATCTGTTTTAAATTTGATCAAAATCAGCCTTTTCCAAAGTTTTCTTTGATTTTGTGGTTGAGCCCCTAACCTAAAAGGGTTCCCATGAAAATATCCCCAAGTGGTCTAAAATGTGTCTTTTAATTTAATATTACACCAATTAGATCAATTTTGACCAAAATTAGACTCATTTTTTAGGCTCTAAAGATCCCCGTGATAAGAACCATTTGTGTAAAAAATCACGAGCCTCAGGAGAACCAATATATTTTGTGATAAAGAGTGACTGTTTTTTTTGTGATAAAGAGTGACTGTTTCTAATCCTCTTTGACGTCATACTCGTACATTATACCTTTTTTTACCTATTTTTTATCTCATTATGTCATTTGATTATTTCTCTCCTCTTTGACGTCATACAATATAGCCAGGGTTGGCATGTTTAAAACAAACTTTTTTAAACAAGTGTTTTAAACACTGTTTAAACATAGTGTTTTTTTTTAAACATTTTGTTTTAAACACCTGTTTAAAACATGTATTTTTAGCTGTTTTAAACACTATGTTTTTTTTCTATCTCGAAGGGTACCCCCTCTTACTAACAATCCGGATGACGTTAAGCGCAGAAGAGGACGAGTTTTGGTTTTGCTTGTGTCCTACCTTGTCCTTTATACCATGACTTGCACTATAAAATTATTCCCTAACGAGGAGGACAATTTGCTTAGAAAAAATATTTTGTAACGGTTATTTGGTGTCTGCTAAATGTCTAGCGAGGTGTTGATTCAAATTCATCCACTACCCGTGCCAACTCTCCTATATGTATTATTTTCTAATTACATATAATAATCCTAATAAATTTTATGTTGATTCAAATTCATTTAACATCAGTGCCAACTCTCCTATATGTATTATTTTCTAATTACAGATAATACTCCTAATAAATTTTACGTTGATTCAAATTCATCCACCACCAGTGCCAACTCTCCTATATGTATTATTTTCTAATTACATATAATAATCCTAATAAATTTTACGTTGATTCAAATTCATTTACCACCAGTGCCAAACTCTCCTATATGTATTATTTTCTAATTACAGATAATAATCCTAATAAATTTTACGTTGATTCAAATTCATCCACCACCAGTGCCAACTCTCCTATATGTATTATTTTCTAATTACATATAATAATCCTAATAAATTGTACGTAGATTCAAATTCATCCACCACCAGTGACAACTCTGCTATATGTATTATTTTCTAATTACAGATAACTAGGTGTGTCCGTGGACAAAAACGGGCGGTGCCATCCGTTTTACCTCGAATTTTCGGGCACCACATAAACTTTAGCATATTGCTCCATTATTCCGTTAAAACAAGATTTTTTGAGAATACCGCACCTTTCTTGATTGCATCATGCCGTTGAGTAGTAGGTCCTATTTAAAACGCAAAATAATCGGCCGAAAAATCGGAAACGGTT
>CM022885.1:16804166-16814737 GCA_012654025.1 Pachypsylla venusta
GAATCGAGATTACAGAACTGTACTCTATGAAGTCTAAGAACCGAATGATTTTGATTTCTGAGTAAAAATTTTTGCCGTCCAATTTTTTCAGATATTCTAACCAATGCTGGAAGTGGATTTTGGGAAGAACCTAGTACTAATTTATCAAGCAACAATTCTAAAGTAACAAGCACTAAAAAAATCACTAAGAGTACTAATAGTAATAATAAAAACGTCAATAATTTAGGAAGCTCCAATGCAAGTAGTTGCAATACCAAAAGCAAAAAAGAAGAAACAATCATCAAAGAAATTTTCACCACAAGTGCACTTAAAGAATCGTCAAGTACTGATGTTAAATTTATTAACTGGTGTATGAACTCATTAGCCAGTATGAAAGTTAATGATCTAGATAGTAAGTTTTCTTTGGTTCGTTATCATCTTGATGTTAGGACCTATGCTCTTCATTATCTCATTTGCTTTTCTTGGGGCAATGCATATCAGCTATGTTGAAAGTTCTGAACGATTAAATAGAGAAAATAGAAAAGAATGTAATTTCTAAAGGCGTAATTTGTTACAATCAAATTATGATGTGTTAACCTCGATCGCGAAAAATAAATCATACTGGGATTGTGAGAAGTAACTTGAGTGTGACATACTGACGAACCGAACCAAACTTAGACCAAGGTGTAACATAACACAGGAAACAACTCTGCAATATGTTTGTATTTGTGCTAATGATTTAATTATATCGCACTGATTGACTTGGTCAATTATTAGCCTCCAAAATTAAATGTATGATGACAATAAAAAATTTCATCAACTTATTTGACATCGAGAGTGTGAGCCTGCCCAAAAATATTACCAAAGAAAGGTCGATTCAAAAGGTTTTGACTGTTTTTCTGTTATTACAGTTCCAACGTTCATTGGTTTTCTGAAAGATATAGATTCACCGAAAGAAGTTCGAGATTATGTTAAACTCTACATTGGAGAAGGCAAACAAGCAACAAACTTTGCAAATGTATACCTTGAAAAGAGAAAAGCAGTTAATCAGAATGATGATAGTTTGGATAACAATAATATTGATTTTAAAACTACTAAAGGCCAGTCTAAGTCAAAACCAAATAGCGATTATCAAGTTGTCAAAAGAGTAACAACAACTACAGAATTCATAGAAGTAAAAGTAAGTATCGATCAATGGAGCTATTATAATAATATTGACAATGCTTTAGCACCAGCCATAGAATTCATAGAAGTAAAAGTAAGTATCGATCAATGGAGCTATTATAATAATATTGACAATGCTTTAGCACCAGCTATAGAATTCATAGAAGTAAAAGTAAGTATCGATCAATGGAGCTATTATAATAATATTGACAATGTTTTAGCACCAGCTATAGAATTCATAGAAGTAAAAGTAAGTATCGATCAATGGAGCTATTATAATAATATTGACAATGCTTTAGCACCAGCTATAAAATTCATAGAAGTAAAAGTAAGTATCGATCAATGGAGCTATTATAAAGCTATAGAATTCATAGAAGTAAAAGTAAGTATCGATCAATGGAGCTGTTATAATAATATTGACAATGCTTTAGCACCAGCTATAGAATTCATAGAAGTAAAAGTAAGTATCGATCAATGGAGCTATTATAATAATATTGACAATGCTTTAGCACCAGCTATAGAATTCATAGAAGTAAAAGTAAGTATCGATCAATTGAGCTATTATAATAATATTGACAATGTTTTACCACCAACTATGTAATTCATAGAAGTAAAACGAAGTATCGATCAATGGAGCTATTATAATAATATTGACAATGTTTTACCACCAACTATGTAATTCATAGAAGTAAAAGTAAGTATCGATCAATGGAGCTAATAAAATAATATTGACAATGCTTTAGTACCAACTATGGAATACATAGAAGTAAAAGTAAGTATCGATCAATGGAGCTAATATAATAATATTGACAATACTTTAACACCAACTACGGAATACATAGTAAAAAGAAAGTATTAACAAAGCTGGAGTGTGGTGGTTGCAGTACTTTCATTATCATCTATGTCCTTTTTGGGTTCCTCAAAAAGTAATTTTTGTTTAACAGGAAGGTTGTCTTTCTCTTTTATTTTCCACCTTTTCCATAACTTTTGCAGAACATTTCAAGATGTCTTAAAGAGAAGAAATTCAGCAGGAATAAATTATTCACAATATCTAATCTTTAGCTTTAAAATTATGCTAGGTATAATATTGTTGCAGACTTAGAGTTCGCGGATTAAGTTATCGTGAATTTAAAACGCGTTAACTAACTTTAAAAATAATTAAAATAAAACTTAAAATAGTATATTAAGAAAAATAAAAAAATAAAAATTACAATCAATAAATAAAAAAAATAGAACGTAACAGAAAAGTTCAATTACTTCTCGCCAACACTGAATCTAGAACGCCCAAAAATACACACGAATAACCGTTCACTTATGATATCGCTTCCAAACACGCTCCGTTTATCGCTCAAAGAATACTACTTATTTATCACTGAAACAATACTGACTTCGCTTCTCGCTCAAATAATACTAATACTCCACTCCTAGACGTGCCCTTCTATTTATATCTTCATTCAAAACGTTCTAGAAGGATATAGAACGTTCTAGTATAAAAGATTTTCTAGTACGCAATCAAACTACGCGTTTATAAATAATTAAAACGTAATTCAATGTAAACAAAGCTTTAAAAAAAATGAGGAAACAAAATACGACATAAAGAATTCTCCCTCCCTTCACTCCGACCATCCTCCCAGACAACCTAGCAGTATAGTAAACATTCATTGATTCTTATAATGAATAACCCCCCTTCACCCCGACCCTTCTCCCACAAGACTCATTGTAACAAAGAAAGACGGAGAAATGAATGGATAGGAGAAGCGTCGAGATATTTATACAGAATGTTTCATAGTAATATTACATACACAGGTCGTTCACTACAATATGAAATAACGTAAATATTCATTTATTTTTTTAGGGAAAAAATAAAAAGAAGCAAAAAGGTAAAATGCGTCACATTGATACAACACTTCTAGGATTCAGTGTCACAGCTCCACCTGATAGATTCAATGTAGGCGAACGAGAACTTCCAGAGTAATGTAAGTTTATTTAGAGTTGTTTAAAATTGAAAAAAGCACCCACCCTTTTGTGGATCAAGCAAAACGCTAGTTCTGCAACGTCAAGATAATCAAATCGAGCGTGTTATATTTTTCTTACACTAAAAATAAAATTAAAAAATACTAGTGATCGAAATCAAAACTTAGGGGTTCTCTATTGATTTTTACTAGCGGTCTTGGAGAACATGAATACCGCAAACTACTTACGGTTTCTTGAAAACTATAAATATGAAGTTAATCATGTTGTTTTTACGCGTGTTTGACTAGAAGTAAAATTTAAACTCATTCGTCTGAGTTACTGGGTTAGGTTTTGGAAATCATACCATCGGCACTCAAGACAGAGGCCTAAAATTTTACCACTATTGCATAGCTGCTAATTTTTATTTGAATTGACAATCAAAACTAATGTTTTTTTCCCCCATTGAAATTAGGAATAAAATAACTTTTGTTTACAATTTGGCTACCATGAGGTTGCCAATGAACTCATTCCCCAGGTACCATAGGTTGGTCCGTGGGGAATGATTATTGCATTGATCTTGTTTGTTTAAAGTATTTTTCTAACTGAGGTTTCTCACACCCACTAAAGTTTCATCTAACTTGTAACCTGTTCCCAGATAATTATAAACCCTAATAAATAACGGTAATATTGTATTTAGTATCTTATATGAACCGAATTAATTATAATGTTCTTTTATTATTTGTTTCAGGTTTGTTAAATGCCACCACCTAATTTAAATTTTAGTAATAGATAATTTTATTTTCTCTGTTTTGTGTTGGTAAAAAAATCGACTTACTTTTCCCTCGTACTTTTATTTAATAAATTTTCATAAAACTGTTAGGAAAGATCGCATCAACTCAATTTTAATTTTCGATATATCTGGAAGGCATATATTCGTAACTTGTACATCTTTAACATTTAATTGATGAAATTGTTTACCTCTGTCGCACCAAGAATAGTCTGTATGAAACCTCCAAGCTATATGGATGGAAAGAAAATTTTAACACATTGAGTCCATATTTCAAATTATTGCTATCCAAAATTAAAAGTCAAGTTCAATTTTAAATTAAAATACATACGCAAACTCTACCTACATCAATAGTTTAATAACTATTCAAACCCGTTTTCAACGTTGTACTAATAAATCCAACTAAGTAGTAATAAATAATTTATTTATACTTGTAAATTTATTTACATAGTATGTTTACTATAAAGATGGCAGTTAGGGTTTATGTAACAATTATGAATTCTTTAAATAAAAAATAAATTATACATTATTGATCAAAGAAAAAAATCCTTTAGGACACTTGGCAGAATTATCAAATACAAGAAAATGAAAGTGATGAAAAAAAACTTTTTTTTTTTTTTTCATAATTTTCATTTCTTGGAATTTTAAATGTTCTAAAATTTTGGTGAATCAGCTTCAAATCAAGTTTAGGTCTCTAGCGCAATACTCATAACTTAAAATTGATTTCAAGTTATTCACAAAATATTTACGAAATTTATATTTTTCGCGATAGTTCAAGTTTTTTTTACTTCCCAAATGGTAGAATTTTCGGGGTACATTAGTTTGAAGGTTTCTAGTTACAACTGCCCATCCAATTCTCAGAGCATATCTTTTACGTTTTAGTGTTTACAGTGAAGTTGAGAGTTGTTGAAAATATCTTTAATTTACCTATGGTTTAATGAGGCGTTTTTTTTTTTTTTTTTTTTTTTTTTTTTTTTNTTTTTTTTTTTTTTTTTCATTTTTTAGTAGCGACTCAAAATAATATTTCTCATAATAATGAGAACCTAACTTGTAAAGAGCGTTAATTTGTCTTTTCTTGTTATTCTGTGAAGACAGTTTTCACATTATTTTGTTCAAACTTATGAATACCTGTATAATGAAATTTTGTTTTAAAAATGGACTTTTTCATATAAATGTGAAATAATTATTTATCAAATGAATTATTATAAATAAATGTTTTTAGTTAAAAACTTATCTTCTTATTCCTATTTCTCAGTTTTAAATTCAATATTTCGCAAAGTGTATCTCTTGGCTGATTTCTAAGTATTTGCTAACTAGAGGAAACAACCTCAAGCCATATCTCGGAAGTTTTTTAAGTCTTAATTTTAAATGATACATTTTAAAATTTAATGCAGAATTCCGAACAATGTCAATGTTTCACTTTTTAATTATTTTGGAATAAAAATATATCCGAGACACGAGAAATATCAATAGTGGCATCGCCGTGTCCAATAGTAATCGGATGTATGAGACTGCAGCCCTAAATAACTGGTTGCCTGCTGATAAAATTGACATGGGGCAGCAAAACCATGTCAATCAATGTAATTATTTTACACCTTCAGCTCATGTAGATTCGTATTTTCAGGATGTCCCCATCAGGTAAATTCTTTCTATCCCAAGCATGATTCATTTTTTTGTCGTGGAAATTAGTAAGTCATATTATACAGTATGTCCCAGAAGTCCTGCTCGGTGTCCAGAACTTTTGAACCGCTTGGAATTTTGGAATTCTGTTTGTTTCTGGGGATAGAAAAGGGCCCATGGCCATTCGAATGGTAATATCAGTATCCAGGTTCGAATCCCGGAAGTGGCTTTTTTTTTACACAAATATTTTTTTGAAAAATAAAAGTGCCAATAAAATAAGGAATAATTCCATTTTTTTTTTTTCCNTTTTTTTTTTTTTTCAAAAAAAATAATCAGGGGCGGAGCCATAACGAAAACCGAATATTAGTTTGATGTAGAAATTCATTAAGAGTGGCTCAAAAAAGGTTTTCCATCTACATAAGTAATTAAAATAACAGCTTTTAAGTTTTATCAGTGCCGCAGGTCGGGAAAACCAAATCTCGTATTTCTTTAATCTCGAGAAAACCAAATCTCGTATTTCTACAATTAATATGTAGTAGAAAACGTCCATTTTGGGTTAGAAGGTCTGGAATAAGTATATGATTTAAGACTTAAAATGGGGAGTGGCCTCAATAAGGAACCATTTTAGCCAAAAAAAAAAAAAAATACTAACCCTCACACTCATTCACAACAGGGCCGTTATAATGAGAGAATTTCAATAGAAAAACTACATATTAATTGAAGTGTTCTTAATATGCAGTTTTTCTATGGAAATCTTCTCATTAATACGGCCCTGTTGTGAATGAGTGTGAGGGTTAGTAATTATTTTTTTATATAAAATGGTTCCTTATTGACGCCACTCCCTATTTTAAGTCTTAAATCATATACTTACTTCAGACCTTCTGACCCAAAAGTTTTCTAAAAGTCGTCATTTTAACCTCTGGTAGAAATAGTAGATTTGGTTTCATGATCTACGGCACTGATAAAAATTAAAAGTCGTTATTTTTATTACTTATGTAGATGGAAAACCTTTTTTTGAGCCACTCTTAATGAATTTCTACATCAAACTAATATTCGGTTTTCGTTATACAGGGTGTAACAAGTTTTGGTTTTGAACCCATCTGGCTCCGCCCCCGATTATTTTTTTGAAAAAACAAAAATGGGACAATTCCCTATTTTATTGGCACTTTTATTTTTCAAAAAAATATTTGTAGCATTCCATTTAAATTTTCCGAGAAATCGACTCTTTGTGTCAAAAAAAAATCCACTTCCGGGATTCGAACCTGGATACTGATATTACCATTCGAATGGCCATGGGCCCTTTTCTATCCCTAGAAACAAACAGAATTCCAAGCGGTTCAAAAGTTATGGGCACCGGGCAGGACTTCTGGGACATACTGTATGCATATGGAGTACAAGAAATTACCCAAATTTACAAATGTTTTTTTTTTTAAAAAAAAAAAAAATAAGTATTTTTAGGTTTCATATTTTTTTAAAGGTCCCAGTTTATTGTTATGGGAAGTCCATAGCTATCCTTTTTTCGATATCTCTTACCGTTTTGGCCAAACAATTAGTGATACATAATGACATCTATTGTTACATTGAGTTTTATTATTATAAATTAAAATGTGAAACATCTAACATCTCAGAATTTTTATTTATAGCGCATTAATACTTGAAAAATTATGCAGAAAGAATAAGAATTTAAAAAAAAAATCAATTTAAATCGGTGATATTTTAAAGGAAACCAAGAGTTACGCTAGAGGATTTGAACTCTTATTATAACTTGGCACTGTGCGATACCAGCGTATGTCAACCTATTGTTGTGTGTCCACTGTAGTTACTGATGATGACAGTCTGTTACTGCTGAGAGCCCACCAATTTAAATTTTATTTTTATTATTTACTCGTGCGAGGGCGTGTGGCCCTCGTAAATAATCGCTGAATTATGGACACAATTGTGATTATCGAAATGAAAATCTAAAAGCACCAATGTGATATAAATGTTAGTATGAAGGTAAAAATTTCCCCTAATGAATGGAAACTCTAGAATATTAATATTTTCTTTATATTAAAACCCGTGTTGAAATCAAATAATTGTTTTTAATAAAATGTTAGAATAAAATTCAATCAACTGTATTTTCTATATTATATTTGTAATAGATTTTTGCTATAAATAAAATAAATTTTATTAAAAAGATTTTACATTGTTTTAAATGCTTGTAAACTTCCGTCATTTTGTCAACAAGTGCGTTTTTCCTCTTGAGAATTGTGCTGAAAATATATGTTTTGTTCGGATTGGGGTATTATTAAATGAATTACGTATCAAGGTGTATCACTATATTGACCCTGTTTCAGCGAAAAATACGGATACGGAAGTTTGAAGCAAATCTAGATCACTTCCTTGGGTGGAGTCTGCAAATTAAAAGGAGTAAATTGTGTTGCTTAGTGCAGCAATGACCAAGATGGGCTTCACACGCGTGAACCAAGATCACATCTCGGGATATAAATTGCACATATCCATGTTGCACGTGGATTTGTTTCGGCTCTCAAAGGAGGACTTTTGAGAAGCAATTTTGGCAGTGCCACAATTCGATCAAAAAAATTGAATAGATGTTTGTCGAGAAAAGTTGATGGCTCAATATTGTTTATAGGTTCATTATTTTCAGTAACGAACCTACAAACCTTGGAAATGAATCATGAATCTTGGTATCGGTCACAGGAAAAAAAATCCCCCACTCAAAATTGATGTACAGAGATCTATCATTACCAAAAAAAAATGAACCTTTTGAATCGACCTCTGGTCAGTATTACGCACCAGGATGTCCTGGAATGCATACCATCAAAGTTCCAGCCACGGGACATCAAACATTTTTCGGTAACCTCATAAACTCGTACTATCAACATGTTTCTACCATTTTTCCATACCTGAATATAGAAATGAGCTCAGTTGATTTTAAGAGGAACACCACAGACTATACCAAAATAAAAAAATGAGACGATGAAAACATATTTAAACTGCATTTTTGTCTCACCCCGCTAGCAGTCGTTTGTGGTATTTGAAATAGGTGGTCGTTTTATATGGCCCTTTTTCTAAAGATTTAAACTCTTTTACATATTTAGTTCAGTCATCTAAGACATCGAAGGTAGAAAAAACATCATTTCTAATTTTTTAATATGTTGTTGGGACACATGAGAGCAGTGTAAAACCAAGTTTGCTATTTCGAAAGATCTGTGCTCGCTGCGTGGTGGTCAAAAACGTTCGATTTTTTGTAATAGATCGCGAGATATAGCTCTTTGAAAACTGTCGACTTTTTCGAAAAAATACAGAATTTTACTTTGAGACACTTTTTGAGTTAAATATCTGCTCCAATAGTCATCCTACGGGAAGTTTTAGTTTATTTATTTATCTGTTATTTAAGCCCATGGGAGAGGATTTAGGCTCAGTAGTATTATTTTATCTGAAATTTTATTTCTATAATTGTCGTATCAATGAAAAGTTGAATCCGACCGAGAGCTGTTCCTTCCAAAATCAGGACGGAAATAATCTAATGTCGGGGAGGTTTTGTCCCCGCCATTGAACAGTCGACAATCCTTTAGGTATATATTTTTTTTTACTTCAGCTTTGTTTTCACTTAAATCGCTTCGATAGATTTCTCTGACATCTACAAGCTTCTACAGACTGTCATTAGGATGTAGGAATGTTTTTCACACAACTATTAGATGTTAATTTTTATCTAGTAAACCCAATGAGAGTTTTATCCTCCTGAATAAAAAATCAACACCTACTAGTTGTGTCAAACACAATCCTACTTCCTAAGGACAGTCCGCAGAAGTAAAATCGACCAACGCAATTTATTTAAGTGAAAATAAAGTTTAAGTGAAAAAAAAAATCAATATTTTTACCCTTAATGGGTTGTCGACTTTTTCTTCGTGGCCCTTCAATGGCGGCCTTGAGGACAAAACCTGCCAATAGATTATTTCAGTCCTGGTTTTTGGAAGGAACAACTCACGGTCAGAATCACGTTTTCTTTGAAAGACATTTTTTAAAGGATAGCAGGAAACAAAAACTTATTTAGAGCTGCAGTCTCTTAGATCTGGCTAATATTATCGACTAATAGGGGCCTGATAATCTCTTAAAATGTCCACCTTTTCTTTGATAGTGAATTATAAAGCATAGCAGGAAACATAAACTTATTTAGTAGAGCTTCAGTCTCTTAAATCTGGCTAACACTATTGATTAATAGTGACGGTTAATAGGAAACCCTCAGTTTACGCCATTATGCGATGGGCAGTTTACACCAGTTGAGCACAACTAAGCAGATAATGGAACCCGAAAGGGGCGATAAGAAATTTATTTGGAGGAAGAATGGAAAAATCAATAGTCCCTGTTAGGTAACCGAGAGAGACATTCTCACACACTCTTTAAATGCGATAACTTATCGATTTAACTATAGGTTACCCCTTGTGCTTAATGAAAACTTGATTATTGCACTTCAAATTCATTTCTCATGAATTCCTCGTAGGAGGAGTAAGTATTAGGGGTAAAATTATATGTCAAAAGATGACTGAAAGTGATTTTCTTAATTCTTTTCAAAAAATCGATAAGTTTCGAAATTTGATATCTTGGGATCTATTAAGACTCCGAATCTGAATATTGTCTCAAATTATTAAAAATATTATTTACTCCAAAACAAACTGGAGTAATTATTTCCGTGCGATTCACAGTTTTCAAGATTTTTTTCGTTAAACTGAAAAAAAATCCCAAAAATCGAAACGTGGTTTTACACTACTCGTATGTATGCTAACAACATACGCACATTTCAGAAACACGCCATTTTTGCCATTGTCGCATAATATGCGACATGACTAGTGTAAAAATTCCGATTTCCGTTATTTTGAGATAAAAAGAATACTACTGGGCCTAAATCCTTCCACACTGTCTTAAATTATCTATAAAGAAATAGACTACAACTTCCTTCCCCGTATTAGAATCACTATTCAAGCGGATATTTAACTCGAAAAGTGTCACAAAGTGAAATTTTGTGTTTTTTTTTTTTTTTTTTCTCGAAAAAAAGAATAATTATTTC
>CM022885.1:16842150-16892196 GCA_012654025.1 Pachypsylla venusta
GTAGCTGAGATGAGGATGTTGAGATGGATGTGTGGATTAACAAGGAGAGACAGAGTGAGAAATGAGAAAATCAGAGAAACAGTGAAAGTGGGGCCATTGGGAAAGAAAATACAAGAGAGTAGAATGAGATGGTTTGGGCATGTTGAGAGGAGAGATGAGAGTTACGTGGCCAAAAAGGTAGAGAAAATGGGTATAGAGGGGAAGAGAAAGAGAGGGAGACCAAAGATGAGATGGAAGGATAAGGTCGAGGAAGATATGAGAGAAAAAGGTTGGAGACGGGAGGAAGCGTTAGTTAGGAAGTTATGGCGGGGCAGAATTAGAGAAGAGAACGCCGACCCCAAATAAAATTGGGAAAAGGTGAGTGAAAGAAGAAGAAGATATATATGCACCCCCAAGGGTGCATACATCTATTCTCGGAACAATATCTTGAACCGTTTCCGATTATTTGCATTTTAAATAGGACCTACTACTCAACGGCATGATGCAATCAAGAAAGTTGCGGTATTCTCAAAAAATCTTGTTTTAACGGAATAATGGAGTAATATGCTAAAGTTTATGTGGTGCCCGAAAATTCGAGGTGAAACGGATGGCTCCGCCCGTTTTTGTCCACGGACACACCTAGTTTAAGGTATATTTTTATTGTGGCGAAATTTAAATAAAACAATATAAAAATACAGGGTGTCATTTAAACTTCAAGTTAAATTTTGTTCCCCTCTGTGTTCTATCTAATCTTTTCAAATGAGATTAAAAAGTATTGTACAATAATAGCAAATAGTTTTAAGTCCTAGGATAATTCATAAAACTGGAGCTCTATGTCTGCTACCATACATCTCTTCCTGGCGACTAGTACTTGACGAGACTCCCAGATTCTTGTCAATCACAACAATTCATTTATGGTAACGTGATCTTTTTTAGTGCATCTCAATTGTAAATAATAAAAAGTGTTAAACAGGAGAGCGTTGAGTACCTATCACTCAATAGTACCTATTAGGGTACCTATCACTCAATAGTCTATTTTTTGTAAAAAATATATGTATGTATTATCTCCTTTACTAGTACTTATTCGCACTTTCGTTCCAAGACAAAGTCCCGTTCTTCTTTTACATTTCAAAAAAGGAAACTGTGTCATTTGAGAGGAACAGTTTGGTCAGTTCTGAAATAGCCATTAAATGAAAAGTTGGCGATTTTTATAAGTGTGTACAATTGTACATTATAAAATTTAGTAAATCAACAGAATATGTCTTCTGTCGTATTCCGGAATACAAACTTATTCAGTCCCCGGCTACATTTATAATAAGAACACCCTAAATTTTTATTTGGGTAGTTGAAAAAGGACTATTGTGTTTTAACTTATTTATTCATATCGACTTAACAAATTTATTTGCATATTCCGAACACAATTATGTTTATAGCATTAAAGCTTCTAATATATTTATACTTTATAGTTGTTGATAAATTTTGTACATGTTTTACCACTTTAAATTCTTTTATAATGTTCTATATTTATAAGAATACATTTTCAATCTTAACGGAAATATTGGTACCCATAGATTTTGAAATAAAACTTTGCATGGACGCTTATTTTATAAACATCATTTTTTGACTATAAATAAATAATCATTATTATCATTATATTAGGTGGTCACCTAAGTACATCATACCTTCCTTATAGAGAATGACGCCCGTAGAAATAATATCTAGTGGATACAAGTTTTGATGGACCATAAGAAAGAATAATATGTATTACTTACTATTTTACCTTTCTGCCTCTGGAAAGTGGCTCAATATGGAAAGTGTTAAAATCGGTAGATTCGTAATCTGAGGACTGTTATTCAAATCCAAGCATGGACATTAAAATTTAGCGTGACACGACCGTATATTAACCACCGCGTGAAGTTTCTATTTGTAAAAATAGATAGATTTTATGAAAGACTGTGTGGTGCATTAGTTTTTTTGTGTAATGCTCAATATCGGTTGCAATTATATCGATTGCAGTTTATGAGTAAGTGCTCGTGTACCTCTAAAAATCGACAAAGAAATGTTTTTTTTTTTTTTTTTTTTTTTTTGAGACATGTCTTTGACAAAGAAATGTTGATTTTATTTTATGAGACATGTCTATGTCACAATATAATGGAAATTTCAAAACGTTTGAGAAAATAGAGATTTATATACAAAAATGTTATTTCAATACAATTTTGTTATTAAAAATTAATTTCAGTGGATTTTCGAAGATGACAAAACTGAGGGAAAATTGATAGATTTATTTGGACATAAATATGAAAAACCAATCTTTAGGTTAAACATGATACCCATTTTGTTGATTTAGTCATTTCCTCTAAATAAAAAATAAAATAAAAAAAACATTTCAAATCAATTAATTATAAATAAAAGTTTTTTTTAATTAATCCTCTACCAGTTTTAGAAGTTGGCTTGGCTTTGTTTCATTCTTAGACAACAGTACCTAATACGAAAAAAGAAACATAATGAATTATATTTTGTTAATCTTGTAGCCGAAAGATAAATAAATCATGATTATGAACAATATGGGTGACAGCTGTCAAATTTGGAAGATAACGAACAATGATCAAAAGAATGGTCGTTAATAATGGAGTTGAGAGAATTGGGAATGAATCATTATCAATTCTCAAGAAAATTATGAAAAAATAATTAGAATTTGTTATTGCTGTTATCAGTCAGGAGTTGCATTACAGAACGTGTTGCATTCATAATACCATGCAGTGGTGGGAAATACTAAGTCCATTATTATAGGCACGAAAACAGCGTCATACAAAATCTATGAAAATAAAAAATTACAAATAATTTAATAAAAAATAGTTAGAAGAAAGCCTTAGAACAAATACTCAATCCTTAGAACAAATACTCGGTCATCCTATACAGTAGCGAAACATGGCCGATGAAAACAGCATTATACACAAAGTATTAAATCTAACCTACAACAGACCAAAAAGAAAAGGAAGACCCAAAAAACGTTGGATTGATGAAGTAAAGCTGTGGTACAACCAGAGAAAACCAAGGTGCACAACTGAAGATTGGACACAATTCGCACAAAATCGTCGAGAATGGAAGAAGCTTTTGGGCCCCCGCGGTCTGTGAGAACCCGATAGTAAGAAAGTAAGAGAGAAGAAAGATAGTGATCGGATATTAAGGTTTAAGTTATATTTTACTTTACTTATTACAACCAAATTCTTTCTAGAGAATTCACAACAAATAATTTCATTGGATTGTGTTACTATGTCAAGTACCCCATTGAAAAAAAGGAAAAAAATGCAGTGTTGGAAGGAAAACACCAATGTAGTGTCAGTTGCGAATTGTTATTTAGAAAATATACCTTTACATTCTATTTTTTAGATGAAAAATCTGAATGCGGTTTCATAAACTATCTCGTAATAGATTAAATATCTTCTATTTAAGTAAAATATGCTGGTGCGAAATTTTTTACTGGTACTTAACTGTGCTTTCCAGCTGTCTATCTGAAATTGACAGAATTATAAACAATTTTGATGTTAAAACAATGAGTTATTCACACTTGAATACAAAGTGTTCCGTACTAAAAAAGTAATATATATTTTTTCGTTGAATCCTAAGGAAAGTTTCGACGGCTAAGAAGATTTTAGATTAACAAAATGGTCTGTTTCGAAAGATGTGATCAAACGACTAGTGATCGAACGACCGATGCTTTGTGGAGTATGTGAGGGTATACATTTCAATTGCCTTGGAGACTCTTTTATTGTATCTAAATGAGTATAATCATGCCACGTAATGATATTATTGTTCATTGTGCTTTGATAGAAAGATCGCTAATTCAGAGTTTCTAATTAGCCATGAAGTGGCTGGGTTGTAATGCCAAGAATTATTGATAGCCTATCTTTAGATCCAGACCAATTTTAATTTTATTCATTTTTTTCGTCGACATTGGTTTGATAAATAGAACTAATTGGAATTATATTCTAGGTTCATTAAGTAAACACAATATTCCATGATGAAACATTATTGTACGGAACCGAAGTGTTGATCTGAACTAAATAACGGTAAAGAATAATAAAAGTACATACCTACCTATAGTAGATAAACGAATATAGTACGCAGCAAAAGTATCGAACCGACAGATACAAAAATATAAAAGTTTGATATTTATTTTTTTAAACAAAATTACCCTTAATAATGGGGTTCCACTCACTATTTGACTTTTGATGATAGAGATGCCCATAAATTTTATTTATTGATATCATTTTTATGTGAATGTTTTAAAAACAAATTATGACTCTGAGGCAAATGAAATACTCCTAGACAAAATAAAAAAAGAAGAAATAAAACATCAAATTATAATTTCTATCAGAAATCAAACCCGAAGGTCACATACATTATTTGTGCAAAGTGTCCACAAATCATTAGTTCGTCTTCAACTTGGTACATTCTTTTGAAGCTGGTATTCGTATCGCGAATGCACTGTGAAGATGTCGCAGTATTTTCCATCCACACTGCTGTTAATATTATGTATGTTGAGCTCTGCAAAACTTGCCCGCTTGTATCTTGTTTAGTAAATATTAATAATAAATGTAAAACATGGATTTAGTTGTTTTTTTCATACTCGTACCCTCCCTTTTGCCTCGTGGTCAGTTCAGTTGATTTCAAATAGTTAAAGTTCAAATCTGTGTTTATCTTGTACATTGAACACGGCATTGTTCAGACCTATCTTTATAATGTTACGAGGATTTTAAGGATCATATTTCAAACAGAATTCAATTTCACTTGAAGGTTCATCATTCAAATTTGCTTTTAAATATCTGTACTTTCAGCACGGAAGATGAAAGTATATCTATCAACCGTCCAATTTGTGATATAAAGATTACCTATAATCATTTTACATCTAAATTATTTTTAGATATTTTTCCCAGATATATGGGTACTTCGATGAAAACAGTCATATACAAATTACGCCATTACGAGTACATTGCATACTTTCCAATACTCCAACGGGAAAAACAAATTAAAAATCATAGAAAGTACCATACCAATGTCGTAAAAGTTCAGTAGCTTTTGCTCGGTGAGTCGATATGTCAGTTTGAAATCTTATTTTTGGGCTAATAATAATTTTGATATCGATGATGCTCCTTACCACGTAGAATGTAAACGGTAGGGAAATTATTTTGTCAATCCGTCAGAGATGTTAATGATACGATGTACCCCAAATTATAAATGTAGTCTTTAAGAGCTTAGGGCGAAAATTATTACCCTAATGTGTCTTTGGTACCTTTCATATCTGAGCGCACGGTAGTGCGCCAGGCTAAGTTCCAGAAAGCACCAGTGTATCTTTACACGAAGCAATTCACCAGGTTTTTCACACCGTCAGATATCCAGTTCTACAAGAGATAGATCATTGAAATTATGAACTTACATTCCGTAGTATAGTACAACACTACAATAAACTTCAAACGTTAATGCTAACCCAGGCAGGAGATACGTAATTTCAAAGTTTGCACTTTTGGATACTGACTGACTGACTGACATATTGACTGATTCACTCATCATCAAAAGTTTCAGGCACTTCCCGTATACCTAGAGCGCTGAAATTTTGCACGAAGTTAGCAATTGACATCCAAGTAAAGGGAAAAATCCGAAAATTTGAACTTTTTAACTCTAAGTGCTCCAAAACGGTGTCGCTTTAGGGAAGACAATATCACGTATTGTAATGTAGTTTTAACTGATGAAACACTGGAATTTTGCACAAAGTTACATATTTACATGAAATTAACCAGGAAATAATTTATATTTGAACTCTTACACCTCCGGTAATCCAAAACGGTTCCGCTTTAGGGAAGAGGATGCTCGAAAACTAGTTCAAACTGGTAGGACCTGAAATCTTGCATGAAGGAAGATATTTACATGCAATTAAATGGAAAATAAATATATTCATTCTTTGACTACCGGTGTTCCAAAACGGTTCCGCTTCAGGGAAGAAAATGCACGAAATCTAGTTTCCATTGCTAAGACGCTGAAATCTTGCATGAAGGTAGAGAGAATTAAATTCAAATGAATCCGCAAGTATCAAAATTCAAACTCGTTAACTCTCAGTGTTAAAACTTCAGGGAAGAAGATACACTATAAATATTTCTGTTTTTATTTGCTTTGTGGTGCATATTTGCATATTAACTACTTTATTAATACTTTGATGTTAGATCTTATTGGACATTTGGATCCGGTTTACACAGAAATTTCCTGGTTTCCGATATGCTGTGTAATCGAAAATAAGAAGAAGAAATGAAGAAAAACGGTTAAATAATCATATAATAATCTTACAAAAAGCATTGATATCTCACAAAAAAATATCATTGAAAAAAGGCCAAGTTCCACTTACTGAACCAAAAAATTTCGCCTATGAAAGTAGTGATATCTATTATTGGGGCCAAGTTATTGTTGCTGTTCTATATCAATTTATTAATGCACGTTCTTCTGTCTCAATTCTCTTAGAGTAATACCGACTTTACACTTGGCTAGTTTGTAAAAAGGTAGTACAAGTATTTTACGAATCTCCTTAGAAAGAACTGACCAAGTGTAAAGCCGGTATTACTCTAAGAGAATTGAGACAGAAGAACGTGCAATAATAAATTTTAGTGCGGAATATACAGCAGCAACAATTAACTTGGCCCCAATAATAGATATCACTACTTTCATAGGCGGAATTTTTTGGTTGAGTAAGTTGGCCTTGCTCAACCAAAAAATATAGGAACTTGGCCTTTTTTCAATGATAATTTTTTGTGAGATTTCGTTTTCAAATACCGAAGAAGTTGTTTTTTTTTTTGAGGACTAAAAATGTAACTGGTAGGGTTATGCGTTTGCTCTGAATACCCTCAAAGGTCGTGTGTTTTTAACACAATCAAAGTGTGAAATTAGAAATATTTTAGCCTGTAAATTCAGATGGGAATTAGGATTCCTTCTAGGATTTTTTTTTTGTGTAAATTACACTTTTCCGGAACAAAAATGATTAAAGGAATAACTCGAGCTCTACGCTCTACTCTCTTCCTTCTGTTCTTAATTTACATAAAATTATGAATTATAATGCAACATGGATTATTAAAAGCAAAATATTATCTTCTGTTTTAAATATAACGTACAAGTATTATGAAGAATTTAATGTCCAATTCTGAAGTTTAAAATAAAAAGCACGCACACAAGTTCAAACCTATCGTCCAGAACACACCTGATATATCTATAGACCCTCTTTGATCAAAAACCGAACGGGTTTTGTAGGTAGTCATTTACTCTGCTGTTCTACTCTCACATGAACTCAATCTCTAGCATTATGTAAACGTGGCTCAACGTACAGTTTCTCTATCTTGAGCATTCTTATCCTCTTGTAGCTTCATTTATTCATTTTTCTTATAGAACTTACAAGGAGTACAGGGTATGAGAGAAAACTAAAATTAATGTACCATGGAGGTAGAAACACTCTTCAAAAGATATTGGTGATACGATATAAATAATCCATACTCCATACTAATATATAAATGCGAAAGTAACTCTGTCTGTCTGTCTGTATGTATGTATGTATGTATGTTACGCTTTCACGCTTAAACTACTGAACCGATTTTGATGAAATTTGGTATGGAGATAGACTAAACTTTAGGAAAGGACATAGGCTACTTTTTATCGCGAAAAAAAGGGGCTTGGAACTATAAACGGCCATGCCTCTAAGGCGCCAAGCGAAGCGGGCGTATTCTGCTAGTATGATGTATAATTGATCTAATCAAAATGATCTAAAAAAGATTGATTAATCCCCGTATAAATCACAAAAAAACAAGTTGCTTTTCTGCTTTGACCTTTTCAAAAAAAATCCCAAGGTTCGAAATCAAATTTTTTGAGGGTTACGAAAATAATTTTTCTTTTTTTGCTATTTCCTTGCATATTTTTTTCATAAAATTAGTCAATAAAATGTTTCTTTTCAAACCCTGTCAATTTTGAAACACACATTGAATAATGAAGATGCTTGAAGTTGATAATTTTTTTATCGGAATATTGCGGATGATTTTTAAATCTACAGCTTTGTCTAGTTGTCCATCAAAACACCACTACAATGTATAGTAATTTATCGTTGGCAGTATATTACATGCAATGTTTTATTTATGAATTTATTTACTGGCTTTGCAGTGAATTTTGCTGCTGCGCTTCGCAATATTGATTTATTAAGTCATTAAGCACCTTATAACGTTTGTTCGAAGATATTTCTTGTTTATAAATAAAAAAATCTTCTAGATAAAATTCAGGATTGTATTCTTTTACGGTAGGGCAAAAGTTCACGTCCCAGTTGAATTCTGATCACATACTACCAGTTGATAGTAAGTTCTCAGATTGGGTGAATGTTGTTTTTACTGAATGCGTGTTATTGGTTTCCATCAAATGTGTTGAGATTGAGAATAGTACCCACCATCCGACTGTATTTCTTATAATTATAGCATACCTCTCTACAGTGGCACACAGGGATTATTAATTTTATATTTTGAACCTAATACTTGAAATTGAAAATAAATAGCTATTATTTATTGAAAATAAAAAACTATTATGTATTGAATTGATTCAGAGAGAAAAACAAAATGTTTTTTATTATTTTTAAAGATTTACAAAAAAACTCAATTTTTTCCTCTTTTTATAGATTTTTGAACATTAAAATTGTTTCTTTGAACAAAGTTTTACATTTGAAATTATTCGATTAAAACCGGACCAATTAGCTCTGTTGATTCAGTATGAATTGAAATTGGATTTTTTCCATTATTGTGAAAACGTTTCTTACGTTACCACTAATACAATACGTTACTCAACTATAAATGAATCTAGAAAAATATCACAAAATCAATGTTCAACACTAAAATTAATTTTTCTTTTCCGTATGTAAATCCGAGTTGAAATCGCAATTTCCCCGTTTTTTTTTTTTTTTTTTGACATTTTATTGATTCTAATAATTATGTAAAGAAGAAATCGGACTTATCGTTTACCTGTTAAATAATTTATTTTATTGATTGAAAGATTTTCTTCTTCTAAATATGTTTTTGTGATCATATGGGCCTTCTTTCTCTCTTCATTATTCAATGCCAAATAAGAATGGGTCAGTCTTTGTTTCCATAATATAGTTTCTGCTATTTTATTTTTCTACTAGTCTATTAAATGTAAAAGGTTCCCTAATCACTTGAATATGAATAGCCAGTCCAGTGTAGGTAGAAGAGACACATTAATTTTTGTTCTATGTAGAGAGGTATATCAATAACGATACTGTAATATCATTAGGATAGGATATTGTTATTCTTTGTATTCCAAGTGTAAACAGCTAGAACATCGAGCTGTATGTGTAAACTCGTACACTGCCATTATCATTATTTTGGCATTAGAAAGAGTTTTTCTTCCATTGAATTATTGAACCATACCATAAAAGTGTGAATAGTGAATACTACTCGTAGTTCTGCCATAGCTCATTTCTGATAATATATTTTTGTATCCTGTCATTCTTGTGGTGCATACTCAACAGTGTTAGCTATTCTCACAGTTTAAACTATTTTTGCTGGTAAAAGTTTGTGTCTTCTGACCATAAATTTTATCAGAAAGGAAAAAATATATGCCGTAAAAATTTAATATTTTATTGAGTAAAAACTTTTTATGATGCTTATTTTGTATTTGGAATTGGAAATGAGATTGTCGTAAAGTATGGAGCTCGTAAACTTGAATCTTATAAGTATGTTAATATAATGATTTCTTTTAACCTTGTACTCGTCAAGAAATTCAATAGGAGAAAGGATGACCATAGTTGACAGGACACATTTTTATATATAAATCAGCAGGGAGCTTAAGTAAATATTATAAATATACATTAGTAATATTCCTATTCCGTGTATCCACTTTATTGTGAAAAGTGCGTCGCGTCGTGTTGCTTGATATAGTAAGCAGAATCATATTTGTACATGTCAGTTTAATACCACCCTACTCTTATGAAGTATTCTACAGTACAGGACCTACTCTGTGTGATAAGGATTAACTCTATGGCGAACCTAGATACATTATCGCACTATCTTATAATATGCACCATTTTTACATGAAAATGAGACAGTTTATCTGCAAAGTTCTTTGTCGAGTAGAGCAAATACGAGCATATTAAGTTCACTTCTTGTATGCAGAATTAGAATACGGATTATAATTGAAATTGTGATGTTGCATGATTTTTACATTAGAAAGTTCACACATTTGGACAAGAATTGAAGTATGAGGCTAAGTATTGTCAGCATATTTCATAAGTAAACTTGATAAAACTTTGAGGTCTAAACCATCAATGTATGGTCTTGGTCTGATCATTTATATGTAAAAGGCAAGATTTCGTGTAAACTACTGATAACTATATTTGCCTTTACTTCTTCTAAATTGAAACTTACTATTCCATTGAGACAAAATGCTTTTCGTCTATTAGTCGGAATTTTTTTTCTTTTTTTTTAATAATGCAGATACATATTTTGAAGAAATAAAATAGAATAGTTTAAAGCCATTATATTACTTTTTCCACGTTCCTGTTACATGTCAAGCTAAACTTTTTAACACATTATTTTACCTACAACTGTTGATGTTGTTATGCAATGTTTAGAAAAAACATTTCTGTAGTTATTGTTTTAGTTACGTGTGGAACCTGGTACCATTTCAAAAACAAGTAATTTTCTAGAATTAAATATTTTCACAACTTATATATTAAAAGAAAAATATTTAATAAATCTGAAATAAATTCATATCCTGATAGTCTTTTCTCACCAATAATAAGTTCATTGTAAATTGTTATTTATATTTATACTCGTATATGATGATTTAGTGAAAAAAATTGAGTATTACATGCCTGATTCCTACTGTGTCTATTATTTGACCGTAAAATAGAGACTCATTAAAATCATCAGAAGTAAAATCCCGCTGACCTGAATAAACCTTTAGATATTTTTCATGTTAGGCTGAACCCAACTTTTCATGTTTCTTGGACGCTGAATTGTCCTCGCTAAATTCTGAACAGACTATTTTATGTTTAGGATTTGAAGTAAAACTTGTATAATGAACCTCCTGTATCGTTTGCATATTCAGCATTTGTAATTCTGTAGTAACATTAAATGCAAATAAATTCTTGTTCTTGCTGTCGTGATATTTGAGAAATATCAACTAAAAAATCGTGAATAGAAAAAAATCAATCATTTTTCTTTCTGTACAAAGATTTTATTGGTCAACAAATTTTCATTTGATTTCACTTGCAATCAGAAAATTTCATAACCGAAAGAGAATTTAAATTTCTGGTAGAAAATAACTCATAGCGGCGACTGGCGAAGAAATAGGCTCAAAACCTTCCTGTTATTTATTACAAAAGGAACCAATAATGACAAATGTAAATTCATATTCAGCATCATTAGAAAAATCTCTAACCAAAATTTCTGCATTTTTTACAGTAGATTTTTCTATCCAATCTTTTTTTGTACAAAAAAATTAACTGCTCTGTGGGTGGTTTTAAACTTCTCATTTATAACATGAGCTTGCCAGGCTTCCGTATAGGGGCCCAAAAATTTAATTAATCCGCTTGTACTAAAAATCACTGCTAAATGAAATGGAAAAGAATTAAAATAAGTTTTTAATTTTCGAAATTCCCTCTTGTGTTTAAATTAGTTTCGCAATGTGGAACTGTTACATAGGATAGTAATTTTCTGGCTAAAGCACAGACAAGCATGGGGTAAGAGCTACACACATTTCCTTTTTTAATGCTTCACATTCTGGGATGTGGTAATTCTGTGGCGAGCTTACTTCAGATTTTCTTATTAATTCTACTTGAAAATATTTTCATTTTAAATCCATGTATTTACGTTATAGTGATTTTGATCTCAACTCTCCCGCCCATGTCCATAAAATAATTTATGCACGTTTTATTAATATTTTGTTGTTTTTTTTAAAAAAAAAACGTACCTCTCTTTTCTAGCAATTTTAACAAATTAGAGTAAATCGAATATTAATTAACTGATCTACATATTTGAGAAGTAGGTTGTAATAAGCGTATCTTGCTTTTGTTTGATTTCTAAAATCCCTACACGTTTTCTAACCACGAGTATTCAAACAAAGTCTAATAAATAAATGCCGCTCTTTCGTAGATGAATATTTCAATTTGACCTCACTCAGCTTTTGTATAATATTTTTGTCAGTTACCTCACTGTTGTTATTCTTCTGCTATCATAAAAAAATGTAGGTATGTTTTTTCTATTTTATATTATGTGGATATATTTAGAAGACATCACGACATAACAAGGTTTCATACAAACAAACATTCCTCACAAAGTACATATTATTATAATCAAATATATATTTTTGAATTCAGGGAAGGAGGCAAACCCATTCATTTTGTTTCTTTTTTTGCGACAAAAGAATTAAAGACAAAATAATTAAATAATATTTTTTTATAATACTGAACAATAATTATCAGGTGGAGAAGTATTTTCTGAGTAAAGTATAAAGTTTAATATTTTGGTTTCTTGTTATTTTAGAAGGAAAATGTTAATTAGTGCGCATATATATTGTATTCCATAGAAAAATAGAAACAATGTCTTCTCATGAGTTAAAATAAGGTAGTGCAAGAAGTTCGTAACGTGTTCCCATGAAACATAATGCTAACCATTTTACAAGTATTTGTAATAGTTTTCCTGCATTTTCTAAAAATATTAATAAAGAAAAAATTCTGAAACAGTATTAAAAGTTTTAAATATCTCCATATATAAATACATTAAACAGATATATATATATATATATTTTGTACAGAAGGGAAATTCTTCATAAAGACCCCCACTAAAGGGAGCCTTAGTGAGGGTGAAGCAAAAGAGCTTCACCGAGACCCACTAAAAACCCATCCTCTTGACCAAGACATCAGATATATTTAGTAGGTATACAATACAGTCTCAATGTTTTGCTTCCATAGACTCTGTCAATGTTATTGTGTCTTCACAGAAATAAACATATCTTCGAAAAATCTGATGATCATCTCTTCTTCATTTTTTTACTTTACATTCAAAAGCCGTTCTCATTGGCTTAGTAAATAAGCATAGAGATACTGGACTCGTGTTTCCGGATCAGTGAATGGCTAGTTAAATTAACTATCAAATGGAACAGCTTCCGCGTTATGTTTGGATTCGTCACAAGTCTGGAAAGGACAAAGACCAAATTATCGGCAACAATAGGGGTAAATATTTTAGTCGAGGAGATGAATCCTTGCAAAGTTTAGATGTATCTACATATAAAATTGTGAAATGCGCATCTACCGTAAATAAATTACCATTCAAAACATATATTTTCTATTATTTTTCATTCACCGACCCACTTTATTCATTAACGTAAAACGAAAAAATTCTTAATTTTTAGTCTTAAGCCGTCTTAGCAACAGACTGACATTGACATTAAAAACAAAGAGGCCGAGGAAAGAAGTAATAGAGAAAATACAGAATGGAATCATAATGTAGTCTGATACAGGTACTTGTATTTATCTTCAGAAACAAAAAGATAGAAATTGTATCCGTGGTTAGACTATCCACTATCTGTCCTAACATTTAAATCTTTATATACCACTAATTTTTATTCTAACGGTCTTGCATCGTTTTGTTTCTAAAATATATCTAATAGTTGTTATTTTTATTTTGTTTCAGATTGTTCCGCGGTGCTGAGGAAGACATTATTGTAACGTATGTATTGAACTGTTCAATCATTTTCTACATGAGAAAACTGTTGCCGACATTATTTTTTTAAGATTTAGATAAAATTCATAGTAAAAATGATAATTTTGTGCGATGTTATACAATACTTTTAGATTATTATTTCTTCTGAAAGACTGAGCCTAGAATTGTTTTTGAAAATAATCTCTTAGTCGTATCTATTAATGTAAATTATAAATTTGGTGCATTTTGCATTAAAAACGCTTAATCTGTCATAAAGTTCTGTCAATCCAACGAGTTCTCATTGAATAAGACCCTATTCCCACGTGACGTGAGAATCATCCAAAAGACCTAGTGGAAATATATTTTAAATGAAAGTGTTCGTATTGCTCACGATACGTTTTATAAACAAATTGTACCACGAGAGTCATCCGTTTTATAAACGTGAGGTGTGTGATCGCCGGAATAACAAAAAAATGGTTGTGTTCACATTGTACGTTTTTGAAACGGATTAAGTCCCTTTGGTGGTCTGGAACAATAAATTCTTTCCAAATTAGAATTGTTTTTTTTTCTCCAGTAAAAAGAATTTTGCAATAATCAATTTTATTAGTTTTTAGAATGATCTTAATTTTGGCCACATTTCCTTTTTAAATGGTGTGCTAACACCATATCAACTGTGAATCGCATAAAAATATCGTGAGTAATGGGAACATGCTCTAACGCTTTCCTTCGATGGTGGTCTCTTGCTAAAACACGCAATGTGTGAACACACAGCAAACAGTTTTGGCGAATTACAATGACATTAATTTTATTAATAAAAGACAAAATTACGTTCCATATTAATTTAATAATTACGGAAATATGTTTTATATTTGCATGTTGTAAGTTTTTTTCTAGTCATTAAAGAAAAAAAATCTAATGTACAGGGTGTTTTAAAAGTCAAATTCTGATATGACATTGGGTGTTTTAAAAGTGAAATAACGATATGACATTTTTTTCTATAAAGTAGACAATAAGTATGATGGTTATCTTGGGAGGATAAAATGTCTTTCGAGTTTATGAAAAATATTATTTTTTAATTATAATTTTATTTTTTTATTACTTTGAATAAAATATTTAAGGGTATACGGTGGTCAGAAAATACTTTTCCCTTACTACATAAAAGACCTCTTCAAACAGAACGCAACGCCACGATAGAACACAGTGTTCTGAATCGTGACGACATAAATATAATTTGTCAAAACTGTATCGCTTATACTAAAAAAATCAACAAATAAAATATCTTTCTCCGATACCGCGTTCTAACATGGCGATTACGTTCTGTGTGACCAGGTCTTATGAGAAAACCTTTATTTTCACGATTGAGTGTCTGTAAAATTTATACCAGGTACATAGGTACACGATTTTAAAACGTACATTTATGTATGGTTTAAATACATTTATGTTTGGGATACATTTATGCCAAATTCTTTTCAAACTCTATAATGTTCATTAAAAATAAAGATCAAATTTGAATAAAAGATATAAGTAATGGTTTTTATTTGAAAAGGATATACAAATATGATATCAGATTTTTCTTTGATATATTTTCAAATCTTGTATTTGTCCATCAAAATTGACATTGATTTAAAAATATCAGTTATAGAATATGGGTCATCGGCCATGCTACAGTTCAATGACAAGTAATTCAATACCTTAAAAATTATACACGGTTGTTATTTTCAATGTTATACATTGAAAATATTGAAAAATTTCAACCAACTTTGAAAAATTTCAACTTTTGCATCTTGTCTAAATATATGTTTTGAATCATCCAATAGTAAATACAATACAGATGTTTATTTTATAATTTGTAACGTCAACATTAATAGTGAACATAAATAACAAATATTTAATGCATTTTCTTAATTTAAGAATTTGGAACCACCCTGTATATTTTATAATTATTTCCATATTAGGTATGTACTTTGTTGTATATTTATTATTTCTTTGTATTAAAAAAAAAAAACAATTTAAATGCTATTTATTTATGTTTGTTTTCTTTCTCCTACATGAATTATTTTAATTATAAAATTATTTTAATGTGATATGATTTATTTTATACTTTAATATCGAATTTAACGAAATTAAAAAAAAAAAAATATTATAATGAGAGTTAAGTAGAGTACAATGACAGGTGTTTAACTGATTTACATATAAATATTTTAAATATGACGACGAGACGCGACGGCCAAGAAAGTGATCGTCAACATATTTAAATTATATTTTAAGAAGTACCTTTCCTTTTAATCCTCAACTAATTTAGAAGATATTAAATAGGTTTAGTACTTTGTGGAACTGTACCAACCTTGGCAACTAGCTTCTAGTTTTAGCGCATTTTTATCACTAAAATTAGAAGAGTATCTACGTTTGATGTGGAACACTATTTTTTGTGATGTGAAAATTTAGAGCCTTAAGCAACTTCCACATTATGTCAATCGACATAAATGATATAAAATTTTGGAAGACATCCTATAGAAATGATGATTATAATTGGAATAGACCGTCGTCATGGTTAATCTTCTCAACTAATTGGGTCGTTTTTTTCAACTATGTTAACTAAAAATTGGTATATTACAATCGAAATAATGTGGACGATACTTTTTAGACTTGTGCTACTCGGATTTGGCTAACTCATGAAGTATTGCTCTGAGTTGCTCTAAACTACTTCATAAGATACAATAATATGCAAAAAAGCTCACCTACTGAGAATAAAATGTTTATTTTACTGAGTTGAAGAGAGAGGGACAGAAAGAGATGGAATGTGTTCGACGTTAATGTCCTCGTTGAGAATATCATTAAAGTTGATAGCCCCAACAAGAATATCCAGTTTTATATAAGTTGGCGATGACTATTTAAAAATCAATATTTAATTCTATTCTTTCATTACATTATTTGAGGAATGGTATTACCAAAATCCTTGAATAATTATTTCAAAGTGGAATATAATAAACAAACCATGTATTAGCTTAGATTACGAGTTCTTATCAAAATTATTATTAATTAGATAAGTGAACATGGCCTCTTATACCGTGATTGTACTCTACTTTTCTAGTGGTTCCTTTATTAGGTAGGTATATTTTTTTCATTACTTATAATTCTTTCAAATTAATTTTTTACTGTGAAGATATCAAAAAGATAATAAATACTTATTGGGTTTTTGTATTACCTATGTAAATGCAAATTCTAATGTATATCATTTGCTTTAAATAAATGCCTAATCTTTTTGATAACCTAAATAGAAAGAGCTAGTCCAGTAGTCAGGGATTTTTTGAATGCAAAAAATGGGAGTTCTTATTGAATTCTCACCAATATGTTGTTCTATAATATTCATTGTGTGTTCATTACTTAATGTAAAAGCAAATAGGGAGTTATAATACAGGCATCTCATAAGAAAGGACATAATTCGACCACCTCTCTAGCTCTTTTTGGTATACCACTTAAGGGATTTCTATGTTTAATATATGAATTCTAATTAAAACTGTAAGGTTATATTCAACTTCAGAAAGGATGTTTTGGGGATATATACGAAAAAAAGGATAAAAACTCATTTTCATCAAAATCGCCCTTTACCGCCAAGGCGAAGCCGTCTGTAGCAGCGTTCCCATACATCGCACAGAGAAAATTTGCGAATTCAAATTGTATATAGGAAATTTTATTTGCCATGTTTTCACGTTGTTTTTCTTCAGATAAACCATTCTCGAGTTATTTACAAAATACTGTTTTGGCAGCGCTTTTTGGCGTAGAATGACCGCCTAAAATTCCCCCTCAGTTTAAGAGGTCGAAAATTCAGTTTTATAATCTCCCCACAATACCTAACAACCCCAAAAAAAATCACACATCGTCTTTAATCCATTCTTTTATGGGCGATATGTTACATGTATTAAATAAGTAAAATCTCATTTCGACCAGCTCTTTGTCTTTTTTGAACCTTCCACTAAAACGTTTCTCATGATTGATATATGAATTCGGTGTAAAATTAAAATATCTACAACTTTTATTGTGGTGTTTATGCGGTATTGAGGCTTTGTTTAGAAAATAGAAAGGTAAAAATGAATATAAAAGTTCATTTTTGACAAAAACGGCATTTTACGCCAAAACGGCGCCGCTTGTAGGAGCACTCCTATACATCCTACAGGAAATATGTGTGAATTGAAATTGCAGGAAATTTAATTGTCGTTTAAATGAATCGCTACAACGATTCGCCTAAAATGCACAGGAAGCGAGTAATTGAGGAAACCCTGAAAAAAGCGGCTTTTTGAGCGGCTTTTTCAAGATGGCGGAGAACGCACAAGGGTTGGGAGGTCGAAAACTTAGCTTTTTAAAGAGGAGGTCCATAGCTACAAACATATATAAAAATCGAGATTTCCCCAATTATTGCATTGAAACACCCTTTTTTTGTCTCTGACTACTGGGCTAAGCTGTATATTTTTCTTTTTATTAAATCAGGGTGTGTAGATTTTAACTGAACATGATACGTATATTATCTTATGATCAATTTCATTAATCAAATATAAATTTTAAAAACATTATCTATTGTTAAACTCCAGACAACAAACGTTTCATCAATCATAATTAATGAGATTTTAAAACACTGATGAGATAAATGGATGTTTTACTAAAAAAATCTTAAAAAAATTATTTTAACAAAATAGATAGGTATACCTGATTTTAGGTACATACTTTGTATATTCAGTGTGCTACTAACTTAAAACAATTTGAAGATGTTTTTAGTCATCAATATTATTTTTTCTATTGAAATTCTTAAAATAATAAAAAATGTTCTGAAATTTAGATGTCATTTCTGTCGTAATTATGTTGTAGTGATTAACATGATTTTGGAGGTCCATGTCAATTATTAGCCTCTCAGGATAGACATATAACAACCTTCGCTGCAGATAAATACGTACAGATAAATTTGACCTGTAGTATACATCTGTGTCTAGCATCGGGCACGATGACCATTATGTAATAAGTCATTCATGAATGTGTGTTGTAGTAGAAAGTAGAATGATCTGTCTAATTCAATATGACTGGTATAAATATGCACATGGAAAAACTAATTTTCTAAACACTTTTCTGCTTGAAGAAAATTACACCCGAGATTTATATTTGTGTAACATCTCTTCTCATTTTGGCTCAATTTATCAACCCCTTACCAATTTGGTCAATCTAAATTCATAGATATTTATTTCTAGATAGTCTTCTGAGTTCTGGTTATCTAGTTCCTAGTCACTATGTACATACATTTTTGTTCATATTTATTTATCAAAATGTAAATTATTAGAATTGTATTATAGCACTGTTGTTAATATAATGTTATTTTCTCATCAAAATTCAAAGTGATTTTCAATAAAATTTCTTTAAAAGATTAACCTTGACTTTTTATTATATATTATATTTATTCACTAGGTTGTAAGTTTCATAGAAACTTTGTCCTATTGAGAAATTTTGTTCTTAATTTGGCTTCACATTTTAATGTGATCTCTAGTCCACAATAAGCAGAGTTACATCCTAAAGTACTCCTCGCGCTCTCGAAGCGGTCCGAAGTCAATCGAGGACCGTAAAGGAGTAGTAGTTTGGTCGGGGTTTCTCTTGTCTTATCGCTCGACTTCGCCATAAGAGGCTATAAAATTGTAACCGAGTCAAAGGATCACGAGGAACAACTACGCCGCGAGATCCCCTCCAGTTTCTCGTGGTTCACTCCATTCAGTAAACTAGAATATATTTCTTAGATTTACTTCATCATTTTTAATACTATAAATCTAATAAAGTCCTTAAGAAGGTCATCAGAATCGGACAAGGCGTTCGAGAGTTATGGTGAAACGAACAGACAAGCAGACAAATTAAAATCGAGTAGTTAAATTTCGACGTCATCAGCCATGGAGTGTGTGCATAGGCACTTCGTGGTTCCTCGTAAGAGTATGGATGCTAATAATTTGCCTCCACCAACATTGATGATTATTCTATGCGAAAATGCCGAGAGTGTATAGGTCTATTATAGGATTAAAAAAGCTGAAACAGCACCTGAAATCAACTCGTTTTGCTTCCCACTCAACTACAGAAGTAAATTAAAAAAAAAATCAATGGAAATTATCTTTATCTTAAACAAATCTCCGATTTGATCTACTCGGAAATAAAAGATTAGCTTTGCAAAAACCGATTCTATCAAGTAACCACTCATTGATAACAAACAACCAACCAATAATTCTTTTGAGTTTGAGAGCTTTTGATGCCTTATTAGGTTTCATAGAAATCAAATATTTCCAAATTTACAATAGGTACATAATCCGACTCATCTGGATAGTCGAATAATTACTTTGAACCCACAGAAAAGTTGGAAGTTTTTGTGACTTTTACATTATGAGATAATCTCTTCTATTGCGCCTATATTTGGAAATAAAACAAGACCACTTTCGTTTAATTCAAGTAAATTTTGTTGGCAGAAACGCCGTTAGTAAAATGAATTTTGAATGCATGATAATTATTGTGGCTGATCCCCAGATACGGAAGGATCATCTCAATGTAATAATCAAGACTGATGTATAATTATTCTGTTTTAATTATACTATTATGTTCATTTACATAATGTATAGATTTTTTTATTAAAATTCTTTTTATTTCTTTTGCATTTTTTTCTATTTTTAAATTAATGCAAACAAGTCAAATTAAAGTAGAGGAATACAATATTAAATATTTCTAGATCTGAGTTTACTTTATTTTGTAAGCTTTTACATGCATTTCTTCTATAAAAGTCTAGATTTTTTTTTCTGAATTTTTTTATCAATGTGCTCGGTATTTATATCCAGACGTACATTACCTAGGTATATATTTTTAAAAAACGGCTGAACATAATGGATATATGTACCACCTATCATGTTTCATGTATATCTCTATATTTCTTTAGAAAAACATCGTAATATACGGTAAGATATACTTTTACTTTATTGTGTTACTCGCACAAACAGCATACATGCAATGTATTATATAACAAAAGTTGTAATTTTCCGACCCAGGTAGTACAACATTCATGCAAAGTATTATATAATAAAATATTGTCAAATTCCAATTCGAGTAGTATCTACATGCAGAGTGATGTAAGGAATATTAATCCCCAGATCTATAGAAGATGTCTTTTAGACGTTTTATATGTCTGGAAGAAAAAAATATAGAAAAATATCCACTAACAAGTCATTAAAAATGATTGTATCTAGAAAAAGTGGTAAAAATCTAGTTAATTATCTGAAAAGATCTTCTCAAAAAACAATAGGTTTAATATATTTGTAGAAGACCTTTTAATCTTGCTCCGGAATAATTTGGTAATGGGATTTTTCAAATTTTAACGCTGTGTTGATTGATGAAGCTCCAAAAATGTTCTATTAAAAATGTTTCGCGTCCAATTCTACAAAAATCCTCCATTACAATCTAAAAAAGCCGTTTTTAAAAGATCCATTATTTGAAGAAGTGATTAAGAAATATATTTATGTTGTGGATCATGTGATTGGAGGATTACTCGTTGATTAATCTGACGTTTACAGGGTTCGCTCGATTGCTGTGTATCTACTTGGATGCTCCTCCAGATTCTTATAAAGTTAAAAGTCAGACAATATTTTTATCTTAAAAATAAAAGAAAGTATATATCTTTTTGAAAATATTTTGGAAGAAATGTTATACATTAGGAATAAGTTATTAGATGTTGTTAGATGAAAATTTAAATCCATGAATTACTTCTTTTAAAATTTTAATCAAATAAAGATAAATAAAGTTTATATCATTCTTCTGCTAGCAAAAATAAAAATCACTTTGAATTATAAAAAGAATAAAATAAATGTGATATGATGATAGCTTAATACATTTTAAACTACTTAATTATTTAACCTGTAATGTATTTTGTAAAGAACACCTTATTTTAAAAATGAACCCAACTTTCAAACAACTTTGCCTCACTTAAGGAAATCACACTCAAAATTTTAAGTTTAAAAAAACGTTTAGCTCTCAAATTCTATTGAGAATTTTGTAATATCATAATAGATAGGTTATTTTTTTATAGGTTATTTTTTTATGATAACTGTCTCTAATAACGGTAATAATTATCTGCTGAACAGTGTAGTCTTCAAAATTTGATTTAAAATTGCTGCCTCGAGAAATAAAATGAACAGTAGGCGAGAAATACGTATATCTGGTTTCTTTCAAGCTTTGAATAACACGAATATCTGGAATAGCAAAGTGCTCCCAGGTTTTTAAATATTCATGATTTCTGTAACTATTTATACAAATAATAATTATGTAGGTACCCAGATATAACTACTCATTAAGTTGCTTTTTCTTCTTTTACAAAAAGGAATCGTGGTAACATCTAATAACAATTGTTTTTTACATACAAGTGGAAAAGCAAATTTTATGCTTCCTCAACTTGATTTTAATGAAATAATTTGAAATTTTCTCTCCGTTCTGTGTTTACAATGTGTGACAAAAACAAATGTATACTCCATAACTTACAAACTGTGTTATTTCTTTTACTTGAAATATTGCAAGCCTTACTCCTCACTCTCGCGTTGGTGACTTTTTTCACTGTCACACAACTTACACATGAAATGGCATATTAAAAATATTTTAACTATAAAATGTACAACAAAGTTTTTAAGTTTTGTTCTGGGATACTTATCTTACTTTCCAAATGAAATTTGAACTTTTAATTTAAACTCAGAGCTTTTAGAGTTAAATTAGAATTAAAATGAAATTGAAAGCATTGTCATTATAAAAGTAAAGGAAAAGCTTAGTCGTTAATTGTGCAATTTTAAAGATATTTTATTACATTCTTCTTCCCCCCTCTCAATGCCCCCATATCCATTCTATGTACCAAAATGAAAGTAAATTATTATTAAATCTTACAAGCAACTGCTTAAAATTCTCATTATTATTTTTTATTTATTTAAAAAAAAAAAAATCATTCCTACTGCTCTGGATTTCTTTTTGAGGATGCACGCACACATCCGACTTGAAAACAAGTATTCCTGATTTTTGTTCATTTTAATTCCACTTACCGCTGTTTGGGGAAAATCACGCCGATCGATTCTGAAATCTTCGACATTCTGAAGACCTTTCATTTCTTATTTTGGAAATAGACCTTTGTTCATCCCATTTTCCAATAAAGTATCACCATTATTTTCTAAAAAGCTTTAAGGAATGTGTTCATCTGTATGAAGCGAATCTAAAATTTTGTTCTGTAATTACAGACACATCTGAGTAGTAGGCCCATGCAATCTTGGCAATAAAAATAAATACAAATTGACCACAGTGATGTTCTCTCTACTGTTTTTCATATTTATTTCCAGTTTGAATTTGATAACGTTACCATGATATTTAAATTTTCTATATATTTATACTATCCATTCACCCTTTAATTTAGCCATAGCATTGAAATTATGGCAAGATTGACTGTTTATTTTTATCTTTAATTACAGTATCCTGAGGATACTGTATTTACCTAATTTTAATTACAAATCAATTTGTTTGAAAGCTTTCATATCAATTTGAGGTTACGTTTGAACTCAATCAAAACTTTTTATGTTTTCCAATTTTCATGTCAGGGGGTTTTGGGTAATATATCATGCGGGGAAATAGAACGCAATTGATTTCAATATTCAGAACGTTTTTGTAAGGCTCAAATCGAGACGGGCTAGTTAAAAGTATGATTTGTGAAGTATGTTTACACACTATCTAAGACGAAACACATTTTATACCCCATTTAACTCTATTTGAACACATGTCAAAGTATCGCTTATTTCAGTAATCAAGCACATTTTAGTGAAGCTTTTGGTGTAAGATTATGAAATAAATTTTTGAGACACTTTTTAAGGCGTGTAAAACATGATTTCATTGTGTATTTCTGACGAAAATTACCACGGTAATTGATTTCTACGTATTTCAAAATGATGTTTCCTACAAAACTCAAGATCCATTGAAAGTTGAAAAACTTTTTTACATATATTCCATCAATTTCTCTTTTCTAACAAATAAGTTTGTACTATTATAATTATTTCTTCCTCTTTTCTTAAATTATTTTCATACATAAATATAAAATTTAACAAAAATGAAAACTTGTATTTTTCTTTAGCAAATTTCTTTTCATTTTTTGCGTTTTTTACTTAAGAGCAAAAATGTCACAACTTATTTATATTAATTTATCTTAAAAAACGTCTTCCATTGAATTTTTTTTTAAAAAAAATATAAAAATATACAGTGCGATCAAATTCTTTTAAAAAATACGTGATAATGGTGGGTGCTAATGCGGCATTTCTACGAAGTAATAGAAAATGAAATTCAGTAATGTTTAAGGGAAATGATGTTGGTGGGGGTGGGGGACACACAAGGAAATTAATCGAGTACTGTGACAATAGGACGCTAATACTTACACAATAAATATCAGCGCCACTTTTTATATTTCTAGGCCCAAAAGACAAAAAATAAAATACATGTATGTAAAACCTTAATTTTGTTTTATTTTTTTAATTCCACTTTTAGATCAAATTTGAAATTAAATTCCATTTCATTCAAATCGTATCCGAAAAAATATCGGGAAAATTAGAAGAATAAAAATTATTTCAATTTGTTAAAGACTTGTATATAAAACGTAATCAAAATGCATGGAATCAATTGTTTCATTGTACCTAAAATTTTAATTTTGGGTTACAACTGATTTTATGTTTGGGAAGGAAAACTTTGTGAAGGAAAACTCTCATTGCAGTAGTACCAGTCCTTTACACGAAGAAACTATTATTAATAACAACACTTGGCGTCAAAAATTAGTTTTTTTCAGACCTCTCTCTATTTATATACTCGTAATTTCCTAAAGATGGGACCTCTAATTTGCGAATGATTTCAATAGTATGCTTCCTTACATAACACGCAGTACAACAACATAGGGTAGCTACTAGTTTCAAAATGTTTCATGAGGTTATTAAAGATATGAGTTTACAAGTATCAACGATATTTCACTAGACATCAAAAATAATACTCCTTCTCTATTGACATTCGAGACAGGACAGGCGGCAGAGGTGCATTTATTAAAATGTCAATTAGAACGAGTCAATTCATCATTCAACAGTCATGTCATGTGACATTTCCTTAAGAGGGGGGCTTCACTAATTGCGGTAGCTCTTATATCTATTTACCTATCTACTCGTATTCCGTGCTTCGTTGTTATCATTATATACAATTTAATCATTGTAAAAAGTGGAATTTCTCTGTCAGTTCAATATTTAACCTCGCTTTCGGGTGTTTATGTAAATGAAATGTAAATATCCTAATGGAATAATTACTCTTTACGGAATCTATTGTCGAATTAAAACCCGTTTAAAGTTGGTTAATGGTTTACACACCAGGGTCCCCCACCCCTCCAGCACCCACATTGCACTACAAACTGTTGGTATTATTTACAACGCAGTCGCAGAGTCTTCTTCCTCGAGATTTTATTTCTTGAATTTGACCGAGGATAATAAATATAAATGCGAGTATCTCTATTTGACTACAAACAGATAGATATTACAGAACCTGGCTTGGGTTGTGGCCACAAAGATGCCAGTCTTTCATGGTCATAAATATATCATTCTATTTAGATGAGACCATACCCCGTTGGGATTTATAAATTATTATTAGCATTAAAAATCAGTTTAAATAGCTAAAATATTTATATGCCTTGGGTAAAATAAGAGATAAAAAAATTAAAACAAAAAGAAAAAATATTCAGTGTAAAAATAACAACAAAAAATACTTTTATAATACATGAACAATACGGAGCACAAAGCAAATCCTGAGTATCTTTATGGGGAGAAAAGAGCAGATACACTAGTTCAATGCTTTCAATACCTGAATGGGAAAAGAGGTCACGGTAGAGCATAGGAAAATTACAAAATTAGGTATCTCAAGCTTCGGCAATTGCAATCGCTATTCCATTTTTATTTGGTTAGAACGATATAATTAAACAGAACGGAAAATTTCTGCTTTCGTATACTGGTGAGCTAAAGTCCTCTTCAGGGCTATAAAAGCCCTTGCACCTGAGTGCTTGGAAAGTAGCATTTATGTCGTATCCCCATGCTCAGTCTCCATGCAAGTAATTAGTTTATCTACATTCTACATGGTTAGGTCCCTAGTAACATGGTCATACTATGTCTTGACATAACTAATTTATTTGCTTAAAATTATCTAGCATTCAGTAAGGTCTTTTTGTCACCTCTAATGTTTATATAAAAAAAATCCGATTCAAAAATATAAATTTTGAGTACCTACTGCCATTTTTTGTTAAAAAATGGCAGTAGGTAATATGTGTTGTAATACGTAGATTTTGAAACCTTGAATTTTAAATTGAATCTTCGTGTATGAATAAACTTATTTTTAGATAGTACTAGCAGAATACGCCCGCTTCGCTTGGCGCCTTAGAGGCATGGCCGTTTATAGTTTCAACCCCAAAAGTAGCCTATGTCCTTTCCTAAAGTTTAGTCTATCTCCATACCAAATTTCATCAAAATCGGTTCTGTAGTTTAAGCGTGAAAGCGTAACATACATACAGACAGACAGACTGATAGACAGAGTTACTTTCGCATTTATAATATTAGTATGGATTATAATAGACTGGGAATGTTCTTCATTGATGAAAATGGAAGCCTCTAAAATTTCATCGACCCAATCTACGAGTGTGTCACTAAACTAGTTATTTATATATTGTTAAAATGTGTTTATCTCCGCCCCAAAGCTATAATCTGCAGATTTATGTTTTAATGTTTTTATCTGTGCTCTGTGTCCCCGAATGTTACTTTACTGATTTTCATCATAAACTTTTATCTGTCCCAAGACATTGACTTTAAATTTCTTCTCTATATTTTTTATCACTTCTCTCTAAACTAATATTTATTGAGTTGTAGTAACCGTGTACCTCGCTAAGGTGCAAGGGAATATAGCCTATCTTAATAAAATTAAAATTAAATGAAAACATAATTCACATTGTTCAATGTGTTGGATACTTGTTTTCCTTGACAGGAAAGATCCTCGAGCTAATCAGTTGACATGGGGTGTAGTTGTTTAAATGCGGGCATGTATTGTTCCCTGAATAAGCTAAAATTATTTTAGAAAAGAACAAAAATATGTTTCAGTGACTAGATCATTCAGAGTTTGTTTGTTTTAGAGTTTGTTTTAGACAAACTTATCTGAAATTTTTCTTGGTACGAATGATATAGTGGTAAAGCGCTCGTCTCGCAAACAGAGAAAAGTGTGTTCAACCCCTAGCTGAGTTAGGATTTTTTTCCTCATTCATTTAATTATTTTATCACATAAACATAGAACTCACAGTAGTAAGAGTGACACTATAAGTTTTTGGATGTAACCTATGTCAAACATCTAATGCAATTTACATCCTTAATCTTCTTTTTCTTTTATCAAAGTTCGGACGATAGAATTTGTGCGGTTCTCTGTACTATTTTTTTTTGCTATTGTATTCTCTTAATTATTTTGAATCAGATTTTCTTCCTCTTGCATATTAAACCCACAGAGAATAGATGCCGCATTATTAAAATAGACAAAGATTTTGTTATTTTAGGCACACTATTCTTTATTCAAAGAGTTTTTAATACGCCTTCTCGGCTTGTAATCAAAAGAGACAGAGAGTATAAAATTTTAGTCCACATGAAACTTTCTTTTTGTTTGATTAACGTCTCCTCAAATCACTTTGTTTCACATTAATAAAAACCTACTTTGGACACCGTAGAGTCAACATCGGCCTGACGATGAAAGTCTGAGTACTATTGAAAGCTCGCCACCAATTATTTTTTAGAATCTATATTGTCTTTAAAAATAATTTAATAAAAACTATGTCTAAATTTAAAATTTCCCGCTTCTTATTTCCAACAGCTTTCTTATTAAAATTTATTAATTTGCTTCCTGTAATGATAAGAAGTCACTTATAATTAGTTCAAAGCACGCTCGCGTGGGAATTTTCACATGTAAGAAATTAATTTTAACGATGGCCATGAATTAAAGACAAAAGAGTTAATACTTTTCTCAATATCAATTATTCATGCGTGCTCTTTAAAACTACGCTTTCAACAGAATTTTAAAATGAAGGCTGGAAAAAGCGGGTTGTAATAACCCGCTTGTTACTCAAACAGTTAGTAATACATTTTGTTATACGAGTATTGAGTGACAGCATGGGATACAAAATAATAATTTCAAATATTATCATCACGCACTAAATCTAATTTTTATAATATGCAACAACTATTGGTCGTAAAAGGCGACTACGGCAGGGTCGGAAACGATATTTTATCCATTACCCATGCAGAAAGCAAGGAGAGCAAGGATTCTTTAGTACCAAGAACTCATGGCGAGTTGTTGCAAACCAGCCCAACTGCTGTTAATCTATAATAAAAAGAACAAAAATATATAAAATATCCATCTTTCTTCGCCATTCTAAAACACAAGTTGTGTCTTCCCCAGAACGCAGAACCATTGTGTACGTGATAATGCTGTTTGATTACCCAAATATTATTTTATGGAGGTATATTATAAAAGCCAGAGGAGAAAAACAAAGTTCATGAAGCATGAGATTCTATCTCGCCGCGCCGTGTAATTGCTCTAACTGAATTTTAAAATTGAAAGAGCGATGTAAACATATATTTTATATATATATATATATATATATAAATNAGCAATACCCAGCAATATTTATTCTCTGTACACACCTTGAATTGTTTAAAATAGAATAAAAATATGATGCTGGTGTGTAGGAAGTTCCATCTCGGCAGACTTCTGCATATTAGTTTCATATGCGTACGAGTATGTACACAATGTTGAGGAATCAATAGAACTTCACCTAGATAATATTCATTTCAAATGGATTTAAAAAAAAATTGATCAGTCAGAAGTGTCTCGTATTTTATTGAAGAAAAAAAAAAAGTTTGTACAAGTTCATCATCTAGATCTAGAAACAGTCCTTGTCGTTGAAGCATTTATTAGCTCTACTTTGTGCGGCATTCTTTAATGCCCTCAAGGACGAACATACCATAACATCCTGAATATTTCAAAGTATCTTCTTCCTGGTCTTCTTCTCAGTTTCTTGTTATTTACTTTTCCTTATATAATGTACAATCACAAAGATACTTTAAAAATGAACTCCATTTCACCGTTACAATTTTCACTGATATGGGAAAGATAAAGTTGAAAAAAGTACCTGTAACTAAATTCACACTGGTATACACTAAATGTATTAGAATATAAAATTGTAAAAATCTATATCACCTGAATCTACAAGTATTTTTATCAAAATTTAGTCAACCTTCTTTTATAAAAAAAACCCGCACTAATCTTGGCAATTTTTTAGCCTTAAAATCGGACCAAGGTCAGGTTTCTCTCTGGAAAAATTCTCGATTTACAATCCAATGGATTTGTCTTACCTCGTGAGCAGAAACTAACCCAGGAACTAGAGCTAAACTTGTAAATTAATCTGAAAATTTAATTTCAGAGATAACGAAAGATGACTGCCGGCCGTACTATGCCGGCCGTACAGAATAGAAGTGTGGACTGTATTTTCGTTTGAATCCGATTTTCCTACATTCCAAACTACGAACATCCACAAAAAATTAATGATACTCTTTTAGAAAGAAAAACTTGTTTTTCCCCTTTTACTTTTTCATAATAAAAATCTCTAATTCTTAGTGCCCGTCGGGTATTTTTTAAATTAATACATACCTATTCAAATTTCATCCAACATGAACTCAGCGCGTTTATTAGAGTAAAACATAGTAATTTTGAATGAACATTAACTAATCAGCTTCCTTCATATTTGAAAAGTTAAATTTTTATAGAGGATTCTTTTTGTGCTATTATAAAACAGACATGGATACAATTTTGAGACAGTGACTTTTAAGGTTTTTTTATACGAAGGGTGATAAAGGATACCTCTTACTTAGTGACTACGATCATTTGCTGTCTGATTGTTAGAGAACTTTTCGTCAGAAAAAGTGAGATTTAGTTGAATGTTTCACAGATTGTGAACATTTGTATTGATATGATCTCAGCAAAAACCTTTTAAAAAGAAGCTGAAAGTATTCACTATATAGCACCCTTATTTAAAACTAGAAGATAAATCACGTGTGGTTGAATGTTTTTGGGAGCTCGATTACCAGAGTTGAGACGCAAGAGGAATACGTGTTTTATAAAAATATGGCTTCTACAATCCAAACTATAGTAGGTTCAGTTTTTCCACTTATAATAATTCAAATTATAGTAGCTTCATCGAAACGGCAAGTGGGGGCATACTTGAGTCTAGCCTCGTAGATGTAAAGAGAAGGAGCCTTCCACAGCTGTTCCAAGAAAAAAAATTAAAAAACTCGTTTCCTCCAACTTTTTCTGTATATCAAATTATAAGTGGAAAAACTGATATTGATGGCAGGGTTGTGTCTATGAATTTAAAGATACATGCATAAGTGATATATTTGTCTTTGTGATCTCCTATTTATTATTAGCATTGTTCTCGTAAGCGTTGAGATTGTTTCCTTGCTTAGTATTTTCTTTTACCTATAACAACACTTTTCTCCATTCTTACATTGGATACTCACCTGAAGTGCTGTTGCAAGAAAGTATAACACGAACATTTGCAAATTTGGTTTTTGTATGTTTATTTAAAAAGGAAGAGAAAAATTTGTATCAGCAAGTGTAAAAAACAGATTCTGCAGTACAGTTGTGAAAGATTTGGTGTAAATACACAATTTCGTAAACTGTGTTTTTGGAGAAAAGTAAGAACCCAAACGTCGATATTAGTTTAACAGGTAAATGAAAGTAATGTCGATGGACATAGAATTTGGTGTACTATTCAAATTATGTCCACAGTTATTGTGGCACAAATAACTTTAACTTTCTAATTAGTAAAAAAAAAATTTTTTTTTATTTACTAATAAATATTTAGTAAATAAAAAGAGGGGAAGAGAAAAGACGAATTTTAAGCACGGTAAAAAAAAATAGATCAATAGAATTCATTGGATATGATATAATGTAAAATATAAATGTATATTTCCTTGTGCTATTATGTCACAATGTTTGTGGGCATCATAGCATTACAAGGTATATATATATAAAGCACTGGAATATATTTATAAGAATAGTCTGGAAGACATTATAGAAAGAACCAAACTAGGATTAGGAATACGCATACATTAGTACAACACTAATAAAGAAAGCAATCGCTAACTCTCACGCGAAATATTTAAAGTGAATAGAAAAGACGCAGACAGAATATACCGATGAGTGAAAAAGAAATGAAAAGATTGAGAGAAAAAAACGAGCTTAGAAAATTTTGAAATACGAATTCAATATGAATCCGAATGTTCTAGGTAGGACGGTCACCGTCACTGTTTCTGGGTCACGCAGTATTTCTGTGTTATACTGAGTCCTGTATATTTGCTCCAAATAAAATTTAAAAAAATATTTTTTATTCTATCGAATTCGTATTAGTTATAATGGCAACGCAGCATGAATATTTTTTTCTTAAAAGTTAAAAGTACATTTTTAATTTTGAGAATAAGCTTGTGTTAAAATAAAAATATTTTCTCTTTTAAATGATAATTCAGTTTTCATGTTTACGAAGAAAGACGAAAAAGAAATTCAGATGCTGAAGGTTTTTTGTTAGTAGTGTGAGTTTAATTTTTGTAATATTGAGTTAGATGTATATAAAACGGCACAGCTGTTTCCAATGCTTTCTTTTTCCTGTAAGATTAATTCTGTGTTAAGGGAAACTTCAACATTCCCTCAAAAGTTAAACCTAAAAATACTTTTGTGAACTTATAAACAGAAATAATGCATTATTGTATTTGAAAAAATTGTGTTTGACTTTGCATACTGCTTTACGGATGATAGATGACGCTATAGATTGATTCGTAGGAAATGTGTTTTTTTTTGCAGAATACGAAACGTTACTACGATATCAACTTCTGTGGTTACAGGGAAGGCGACTCCAAGAATGCATTGCAATTCATAGGTTTACCATAATATTTATATAGCACACGCACACCGCAAAAGTCTGAACGTTGGTTGATTTTATTTGTGTTAACGTACAAGATAGAACTAACCAATATTAAATTGAGAAAAATCCGTCAGTATCTGGTCTCGAACTGGCACGAAACTTCTATGATTATATCAATTGAGTTAATTAGGATATTAAGATGTTTTCAGCAGTTTTATTTTTACAACTAACTAAGGAACATGGTCTTCCCTGTCGTTTTTGTACAATAAATGTGACTACTCATTTGTTGTTCCCACAAACCACGATACTGCTAGAAAATTCGTGGTGGCCTTGGGTAGAATCTCTTACCTAATTCTTATTGATTCATAGAGTACAGATATTCCTGTGGACACGGAAGATTAGAAAAGTATTTGTTTATTTTATTCTACTATCATTAAACAATGTGCAACAGTGCTATAGAGCGAAAATTAATGAATTTTTAAGAAAAAAATAGTTGAAATATTCGTTTGAATGAAATTTAAGCTGTGTTGTCATAAAATGTTCGGTGAGTGAATTGCGGACTTAATTTAACTTCAAGATTATTTACGTTTCACTGCTCATTCCTGTAGCCTGTAGCACGAGCAACTCATCGCTCAACTGAAAAGTCTGAGAGATCATTTGTAAAATTCAGATTAAAAGCAAATAATTCTCATTAAATTTTACATTTCAAAACATGCAATGGTAAGAATTGATTTACCTTTGATAATATTTTTCCTATCAAAATTTCATTTTATATCATTTCCTGGCCTTGTCATCTTTGAAACGAAACTAAAATATTTTTATTTTTTTCCTTTTTATTATTTCATTCACTTGCAAAGATTTTTAAATTATTGTTGGTCTTCTTATGAACGTTAAAAACACATAAATAAATACAGAAAAAATGTATATTATTTAAATAAATGCAGTTGCAGAGCTTCGAATGCGCCTTGATGGAATTTAAACTTAGCTAATGAGTCATTAAAAATGAGTTTATTATTTCCGTTCTACACTAATGTTATTAGTAACTAGGTTGTTTGATAATAAGCAAGACCAAGCGACGAGGGAAAAGTTCACTTCAAACATAAATAATTAGCTACTGGGTGGTACCAAGGTGCAAAAGGGGAATCCTAGAATATGTGTATGCGAATAATAAAGCAGATATACAGTGCCGGGGTCTCAATAACCGAACGGCAAAATAAATATTTAAATTTAATTCTATTGGAGTTGCGTTATTACTGTATCTTAAAAATGGGTAAAACAATGTGGTTCCTGAAACAATCATATTTCAAAGACAAGAAACAATCATATACAATGCCGAGGTCTCAATAACCGAAGGAAAAATAAATATTTAGATTTGATTGTTTATTCGTCTGGTACTCTCAGGCATCTTTGGCTAAGGCTCACCTTTAGAACAAGATTGTAGCTTTTCTAGAATCTTCTTTTTTTAAAAAAATCCTAAAATGTTTAAAACACTAGATAATTTTACTGAAGAGAAAAGAAAGAAGTACCTCCAACCGTTTCTGAGATAGAGCCTTATCACCAACCAGACGAATATTGAACCTACGAACTCTTTAAGAATGCCGACTAGGTAGACCCTACGAACTTGGATGGCCTGAAAGAATGCCTCCTGAGTATATGAACTTACAAATAAAATAACCTTGTAATGGATGCAAGAAAACATGCCATTGAAACACACGAATCGGCAGAGGGGAATGCATGCTAGGAAAACATTTGAAAATGTATTAGTCACTAGAAAATTGTTTTATCTTCCTTGGAGATGGAGAGAGAAAGAGAAGTGTAAGACTGACTTGTAATATAATTGGCGAACCAAACTATGTTTAACATATTTACATATTAATGACACTTTAAATTTTCTTGCTTTGTGAAAGCTAACTAAGTGTATCTTACTAAAATTAATTTTCGGAAGTATTAAGAGCTCCCTGTTATTATCTTGGCTATTCTATATTAGAATCTACTTATATTTTCCATTTGTTCTTTGGTTTGAATTTTACTTTTGTTTGAGGAATCATTTTTTCTATACCAACTATTTTTTTTCCAAATGAATTTTAACGCTATTAAATGTCGACTTAAACAGTCGAATACGAATTTGACGCTAGTAAAATTAATGCTGAGTAAATTTTTCTATTGTTGACATTACTTACCAGGGGCCAATTTCACATTTAATGTGGTCATTATTACCAGTGTCGTACATGAAAATAGTTTCGTTATGTAAATTACAAATGCAAGACTTAGCTTAAAATTTATTGTGAAATAGGTCCCACATCCTACTAACTAAGGTAGATTAAACGAAATTAAAATCTTTACAAATTTATAGATTTTTAGTAACTTTCCTTTCATTAAATTTTGTTACTATCGTAATATATCTTATTTCAGACTTTGATATCATTTGTTAAAAATGATACGAAATTCATTATTTAATGTTAAATCTAAATGTGAATTTTCCCCTAAAAATGTGAATAAACCTAAAAAATCTATATCATTTTTATATTATGTTCCTGTGAAAAACAAAAACAATCCACTAGAACCCATTGCCTTTTCTTTTTTCACAGGCTTTGTATACAACTTGTTAAAGAAAGAAGATCATAAATATTCATTTTCTTTCAACGTTTGGTATTCTAGGATTAGGACTTTAAAGAAAAACTGATTTTTTTCTTTTATCTTTTTTGCCAATAGAAAACACAATACAGTGTTCCAGATGTAAAGATGAGTCTGCCCAATATGGAAATATAATGAGATTGTTTCTCACTAAAAATGTTCATGTTCCTTCTTATTCAGAATTAATCTGAACTGGAACTTAGTTACCAGCTACAAATTTTGATCAGTTGAAGTTTTACTTTATGAGTAATTACTCTCATCCATAGGATATTCTATTTAAAAATCATGATGCTGCTTTGTAAAGATTGCATCTTTTGATTCAAATTTACACAGCTTCATCAGCTGAAAACGTGTGATTCTTATTCAATGAAATATTTGCACTACAAAGGTGTAGGTATCAGATACTACCCTGATGGAACAGAAGTTACAATTTGAGAAGCAATATGCAATGTAATATACGCGTGTGATGATTGCCGATGATGATTATTCAATCATTATTCTTTTTTTTACACTATGTATATTATTTTGAGCTAAAAATCTTTTTATGTGATAGCCTTAGCAAGTTTCCTAACGACACACAACCCTCATTCATGTATTCCTTATTTTCATTTTTTAGTAAAAAGTAGAAATGAAATTCCGTTGGGAGATTATTTGTAGAACTGACGAATAATATATTACTCAAAATCTCTGCTCTCCCTCCCTTCAAGGTTTTTTTAAAAAAATTGTCTTGTTTTCTCTGAAGCAAAAGGGAAGGTTGAGTGAGATGAGAAAGTGGAATGTAAAAAAGGAATGTTTGGTTTGATAACAATAATTAGGAGAACAGAATGGATTGAGAGTGGTGAGAGAAATAGCGATTCGTGCTCTATGATGAAGCAAAACATTAAGTATGTACATTGTACATGTAAATCAAGAACATAACATATTATTTATGAATATTGTATTGGATGTTTTGTCTTAAATTAGTTTTTAGTGTAAATTTATGATATTCTAATAAAGAGTACACTATTAAATATTCGTATTATAATGAAGATAAGAGAGTTGGTTTTGGGGAAGAAGAACGTGGAAAGAACGAAGAGAGATGTAACGGTCATCATAGGAGCTAATGAAACGATTCAACGGATACACTAGCAAATTTTGAGTTTAATCCATATAACAGTCCTTATTAATACCGCCCGAAAAGGACAGAAAAGTCATTTTACACCGGCAGTTTTTTTGGTTGCTCTTAATACATGCTAAATATCTCAAATTCATGAGGATAAATTTCCATGGGTTTGAACACAAGCCTTCCTGTTTACAAGAGCGTCTTACCACTAATATACTAAGGCAAGTGAAATGTATTCTCCTACGTTTTAATGTTTGAATTATTGTTATCTCCGTAAAGGAGACTTTATGATCGCAAATATGTTGTTAATCGTAATGTTATTTGTGCAGGGTATTACAGTTTTTGAGCTAAATTTTTGATTTTTATTTCTAAAGGGTTGTTACTCCTGAGCTCAAAAGTTTTTATTTTCTCTCTATTTTACAAAACATAATAAATGCAAACTAAATTTTGAAACCAAAAACTAAAATTCAATGATATCTCATAAAATAGAGAGTGAAAGTCTACAATGGGGGAAAAACATGCTTGAGAGAAGTATGTGCAAGATTTTTTCATGATATTTTTTTTACCCTTAGAAAAATCCAATCTTATTCAAATAGCTAGAATATGTACTTTTTCCGGTACTATTCGTGTTATCTGCTATGTCCATTTATTTCTTGGCTTCTATTCTCTTCTCTAAAGGTTGCAGTATACTAATTCCCAGATGGATATTAGGAAAATATTTACCCAGCGTTAATGAAAAGTCTGAATCTACCATTTCAATGTTCTTGCTTTCTGTCATCATAAAGGGTACTTCTGTTATGATAAAAGCGTGGAGGAATGAAATTCTCCTGGTGCAATCATATAATCTTACGCCATCATTTTCTAGTACTAATAAAATATTAGAATCTCGGTTTTCATTACTTTTTACATCATAAAGGTTAACTATTTGCTTCAATTCAATATAAACTCGTTTTTTCATTCGTATTAAAAATTGTCTGTATAACAACACTTTTTGACTACTGAATATTGTGTTTAAAAGATAAAGAATAGGCATACTTAAAACAGATGACATTATAAGTTGAATATAAGGAGATGGGCTTATCTTGTTAAGAAAGAAGTTCGAATAGAACTTATAAAAGACGCAGAAGAACGAAGAGTTTTTCCTTTTCTCTAACTGGAATCATTAATAAAAGAAATGTTAATAATTGGCAGGTATTTCATAAGCTTTAAGAACACGCTTTAGAAAAAGTAAAGAAGATAGGAAAGTAGGCATGAGATGGAAATCTCTGTCACACGTCAAACACAGTGATGTTAGTATTAACAAGATTACTAATGAAACCATATGGATTATAGAGCGTCCAGCGTGACACTATTGATATTTAATACTCCATGTGACATCTGTACTACGGTTTTATTAAATAATAAGAACCTGTTTTTCTAACGATGATTTTTTTTTTAAACCACAAGAACAACTAAGTAAATAAATAATGGTTCACTTCTCTTACAACAGGAGTCTGTTGAACATAAACTGGCATATGAGAGGAGAGGACATTATGACATCCGAATATTAAACAAAGCATACAGACCTGAGTAATAAATTAAAATTTTCAACAAAACGATCTTGAAGTGAAAATGTATCTTCCTAACGTAGGAGCGTCTTACCACTAATAGGAGTCTACTAAGGCAAGTGAAATGTATCCTACGTTTTAATGTTTGAATTATTGTTATCTCCGTAAAAGAGACTTTATGATCGCAAATATGTTGTTAACGATAGCTCAGACATTGTATTTATGGCATAAAAAATCTTTCGAAGTGTAACACGAAAATTACTCTGCTAATTCTATTATGACATCTTTAGTGCTATAATAAGTTCTCCCAAAATTTTTAATATTTGTTTATTGACCCTAAAGATTGGGATTCAATTCACTCGTTTTATGCTAGAATGCCACCACATGTCTACTCAATTGTTTTTTTCCTTTGTCTACTCAATTGTTCATTCATACGATGCTGAAACACAACCAAACCCATAAAGACATTGTCAGGGATTGAACCCAAAATGTTGGAAACAAATTTGTTGCCATACGGTACTCTCTTCCGCATCAGCAGGACAATGATGACTCCCTAATCCAGAGTGTTATTAGTTATCATAAAAAGAATTTCACTCGTAAATTTCATCATCGGTTGCATTCTTTGATGATCGTTTTGGAACACGGTATGCGCGCACTTCCTGGTTCACTTTGCATAAGCCTTAACATAAACAAATATTGGGGTCAAATGAGTCTATAATTCTGACCCGGAATTTTGTTTTATAAAGTAAGAAATCTTTTGGTAAAATTCTCTTCAAAACTTCTAAAGTTCAGAAACTTTTTCTTCCAATACCTAATTTCTATTTTGTTTCATCTGGGCATCAACTTATGTTTTTGAACAAAATATCCTTTGTTCTTTTGAACAAAATTCAAATGCGACACTCATACTTTGATTATTTTTAATATAGGGCTTCAAAAATAGCTCGGGATATGATGAGACCGCCATTTTTTATAAATTCTTGTGTATTCTCAAAATTGTTTTTGCGATTTTATCATTGTGTTATATTGTGTTAATACGGGTTTTGTTGTTCTTAAAAATTTATTTGTTTGTATTTTATAGCCATGAAAAGTACAGTACAAGTTTTGATTGTGAGAACTCACTATTCACTAACTTGAGGATTCACGGCACAGCTAGTAATTGTCTAAAGGGAGACTCTCTCCGACAATTTTTAAGGAGCCGTTGAAAAGGCCTTAGTTTTAAAATATCCAGAAATTTTAGTTGGTTGACAAAAATAGAAAAACGAGTAAAACATAATTATTATGAAAAGCGCTTTTCAATTGGAAAGGGAAACAGAGGGCGTCCACATGACTGTGTTGATCGTCTGAACAAGGTAGATCCTGATGGATGCGAGACAAATGGTGCTTTTGCGATCAACATCAGTAAAAAAAACCTTCATTTCTGATATTACTGGTAAAACTGAAATTTTCAAATATGACAGAGGATGAAATTTGATAAATTTATCTCTCCCCCCACCCCACCCCTAGGAATGTATACGATTTTGAAGGATTTTACATTTATAAAATAGATCTTCGAAATGATTTTCTCCATCTAGAATGACCTACAGAACGTGTTGTTAATTTTTTTACTACCTTGTAGATCAAATATTCGAAATGATTTTCTTCATCTAGAATGACCTACAGAACGTGTTGTTAATTTTTTTTACTACCTTGTAGATCAAATATTCGAAATGATTTTCTTCATCTAGAATGACCTACAGAACGTGTTGTTAATTTTTTTACTACCTTGTAGATCAAATATAGAATGACCCACAGAACTTGTTGTTAATTTTTTTTTACTACCTTGTAGATCAAATATTCGAAATGATTTTCTTCATCTAGAATGACCTACAGAACGTGTTGTTAATTTTTTTTACTACCTTGTAGATCATATATTCGAAATGATTTTCTTCATCTAGAATGACCTACAGAACGTGTTGTTAATTTTTTTTACTACCTTGTAGATCAAATATTCGAAATGATTTTCTCCATCTAGAATGACCCACAGAACGTGTTGTTAATTTTTTTTTAATACCCTGTAGATCAAATTTTCGAAATGATTTTCTTCATCTAGAATGACATACAGAACGTGTTGTTAATTTTTTTTACTACCTTTTAGATCAAATATTCGAAATGATTTTCTCCATCTAGAATGACCCACAGAACGTGTTTTTTTTTTGTTTTTTTTTTTTTACCCTGTAGATCAAATATTCGAAATGATTTTTTCTCTAAATGCATCTGCCACAAAGAGACAGGAGATTGATATGTCTACTCGTATCTGAACTTCGCCTGAAAGTTTCTTTACAAGCCATGAATGTGAATCAAATGTTTATTTCAAATATAATAATAATAATATTTAATTTTATTAAATAATAATACATATAAATAAATACAGAGGCTTTTCCTAAGCTAATTTACTTAGCTTCTAAGAAAAAATTTCTATAGAAGCTAATTTACTTAGCTTCTATAGAAATGGAAAGTATACAGAGAACCCGATTGAACACTAACTCGTCACGGATATGATTTGTTAATTTCCACTCCGTGACAAAACTTCCCTTTTATATATTCTAACGAGACAAGATACTTGTTTTTAGATTAAACATTATTCTTAATAGAGCTCTGTCTAAATCCTATTCAATAATTATTTATCCTTTTATACTATAAACGTGATACTCATTCGACAGTACCTATCCCTACACTTAGACTTAAAATATTAAATCGTTCCCACCGATTCAACCAAATAATATTAAATCTCAAAGAACATCGTTTCAAATGTTCTGTGGTCGCTTGTGATCACTTCTTTGAATACGTCTGATTTTGAAATCTCAAAGTACATAATTGTAAGTCAAATGTTTTGTGGTCATAAGTAATGTGTGCGTTCAAATCATTTCTTTTCATTAAGAATTTATGTATTTCTGTGTTGATACTAATCAATTCCATATCGTTTACGATATTCCAGCTCTACAGTCCATTTTTCTTCCTAGGCTTGAGATTTCGTAACTAACGATATTTATGATATTGAGTGTTTGGCTCATGATCCGAACATGGAGGACCAGACAATCCCAATCCAATGGCAAATACTTTTAAATTTAATTAATTCATCTCATCTCATCGGTGCCATTCCCACTGACGTAGAGTTGCCGTCCTGTACTACGATCAACGAGCAATTACCATGAAACTCCAAGCTCCTACTTTACTTACTCAAATAGTAAGATAGTGTAGTGTTTTTTATTGAATTTTGAAGTTGACCCCACCAGACGGAGCTAATCGACAGGACACTTTCGAGATTAACGTTTCAAAAAATAATAAATGATAGCCACAATAATTACAAAAAGTTTTACTTATTTTTGTTTCAGTCTTCTGTATGTTTGTGCTTACATATACAGAAAATTTTACTTACATATACAGAAATTAATCCAAATAATAAGGGACTCTCTCCACTCCTGTCATAGATACTTGTGACAGGCGGCAAACATGGCAGGCTTTATAAACTGTTTAGGCACTCTTTATGTACGAAACCTTAATATATTCACGCCGTTCTAAAAATAATATTCACTATATTTACACAGTAGTCAAGAATTTTTAATGAATTCGACCCTTTAACAAAAATTATCAAACATCAACCCTTATCCTGGAAAACAAAGTAAATATATATTTTTATTTCTAGATACATTATCATGATTATAAAGCTACAAGGGAAAGCACATATAAATAATTTTTTACGTAATAAAAAATAAAAGAAATTTCAACAGGAAATGAAACTTTGCTCAACAATATTGGAAAACAATCAAAATGCTATGGCATACAATTTGAAATAGAGTACTTAAAATTTGGAATAAGTCTTTGAAAGGGGGGGGGGGGGANGGGGGGGGGGGGTACGGAAGTCGAAGCACTAAAGGGGAATAGAAGAGGCTGATAAAAGTGCTTAAACGATTTTCACATTGAAAATATTCTCAGTAAAAGTTAAATATATTTGTAATAGTGAAGGGCGAAACTTGTAAGGGTTTCAATATCCTTGAAACTTTAGAAAACTTTTTAATATTGATTGCAATATCATATGGAGCCTTTATATTTTGGTACCTCTTATTTTGTTATTGACTTAATGGTAGCCACACACCATCTGTTTTATCTTAGTAGTCCACACTCCGCACTTGTACAATTTTATTTTCGGTCAAATTCTCTGGAATTTCGGTGCAGGGTAGCTTTCAGAGTGTACAACTGCATATAGATCAAAAGTGTCAAATGGAATAAAAGTAGTTTTTCCGCTACATTGTAAAACTTTAAAATAGATCAATCACCTCATACCCGTCATGACAAACCTTTTCAAAAATCTGATTCTTCTCGATACAAATATCAAGAGTGTTCTTCAGCTTTATCTCGATATTGTTTCTTCTAGTCGTGTTTTGCTAATTTTGATTTGTAATAACGAAAAAGATTTTCCTATTTCACATCACTCGTTTGTTCCTGTAAGCAAATTTTCTGCGATAAACGGCAAACCATGACCACAAGCAGGATATTTATATATAAATGTTTCCTATATTTATATCCGAGTGGCTACCCTAATTTTAGCAATAACATGTATTATGAGTATTGACATTTTTCATGTTTCTACCTGGGAGAAAATGATTTCCAATATTGATAGCCTACTACTACCAAACATTCATTTTTACTTATTTGATGCTATGGAAAAAGGCAAAATATTATGCCTTGATAACTCCACTACTACTGACAGTTATCCAAAAAGTTCTGAAAAAACTTATGGTGTGTGGCTACCCTAAATTTAGCAAGAACATGGTTAATGAATATGGGTTTTTTAATAACTTTTGACTTAACTCAATTGCTTTTACCTAGGAGGAAATCATTATTAAGGTTACTATCGCGAATTTGAACAGAAATTGTTTAAAAGCAAGCGAGTGTTAACGTTCATCTTTGACAAGGGATTTAAATAAAAGCTGACTAATCTTGCGGAGGTGTGGGAGCGTTATTTGAAGACGAGCACAATAATTATATAACGATTTAAACCAAAAAAAAAATCATTTGTGAGTCTCGTCTAACTGACCGAACGAAGTGAGGGTCTAATTTCTGAATAACTCTCGAACGCTTAGTCCGATTCTAACGATACTTAGTATAGACATTTATTAGTGCTACTTTTGAGACAACCCGGGCACTCTTAGTGACTCCTACAGTTCACAGAATTACATATTGCACTGGAATTAAATTTTGTGAAAGTTGAGAAATCAGATTATATTTCAAAATACCCGACAAACAAAACATACCGCTCTCATCAGGCATTCCGCTTGAAATACCCTATGAAATTGAAGGCATCGTGCCTTTTTAAATCACTCAAAAAACTAGGAAAATTGTTTTACTCTAACTTTGATTCCGTTTTTTGTTTGTATATTCTGTGAGATTTGATAGCGTCTCGATGTAAAGGTTAATGGCTTATAATAATAAATTACATAACATTATTATCTCTACCTTATGTAGATTACACCATTTGTGCACCCATAATTTTAGATCACCCTGTTTATAAATTGAATTAAGTTTTTGTTCTATTTAAAGTTTGAAATTTATTTATTTTATTCGCACAGTTTGAAATTTTCAAAATCTTTCTACCTGTACCCATAAATTTACAAGAAACACTAATATGAACTTTTTTTAAGTACTCTTTTGACAATAGTCAAAATATATTATGTAATTAAATTACATAATAAAATCTAATGTATTCTTTGGAAATATGTGGAACACGACTTCGTACAGCTATGTACGTACCGCACAGAAAAACTTTCAATTGTCTTTTCCCGAAAATAATCGGAGTGTATGGAATTGCTTGTTAAGCAGTTTTAAGATCTATTTTTATGATGCGGTGTGCGTTCAGTGTGCATGTGCAGGTAACATGTTACAGTTATCCTAAAGGTATATTTTATCGAATATAAAACTCTCTGGAAATTCCAATGTAGATTTCTGAAGATAATTATGATAACAAGAAAATTTTCAACACTGTTGCGGTAAATTTTTGGATGGATTCCTGGTTAAATTCTATACGTCACAATCTACACAAATCAAATAAGACTATAATTATTATTGAAACGCAGAGTGGTGATGTATCTGAGCCAATCTGTGAATTTTTTAGGCATCATTTTGAGATATCACGAATTCTAAGTATTGGTGAAATTGATTTTCCAACGATGATTATGAGATTCCATAAACAACTTTTTACTAATTTTTTAACCAGTTTCCTAAATGAATCTTTTTCGTTGGGAGTTTATCGGCGAATACTGAACTTAGCACACATATCTCCTCTTTATAAAAAGAAAAACAATATAAAGCATGTTGATAATTATAGATCATTATATAAACATAGTAATGTGGCAAAATTCTTCCAAAAAGTATTTAACAAAAGATTGGAATCGTTTCTTGATTCATTTAATATTTTATCAAATTGTCAGCAAAATTGTTCAGAAGTGGGAGATCCACTATTACAGCATGTTTTTCTCTTGTAAATTTCATAATGAAAAGCTTTTATTATTGAAATTACAAAAGATAGGGGTTCATGGTCAGGGTTACGCATGGCTGAAATCTTTTCTAAATAAAAGACGGGTTAGAGTGGTCATTGATGATGCAAAATCTAGTGTTAGTGTAGAGAAACGTTTAGTTCCTCCAGGATTTGCATTGGGAAATATTTTAGTTTTTTTTTTTATATATATATATATATATATATAAATGACCTACCTGACTATATCCCTGGTTGTCATGTTGTCATGTATGCTGAGGACATTGTGATGACCTTTGTGGGGGGAAAAACTCAGACAATTAAAGGAAATGTGTAATATTACAGTATCCAAATTTGTGCATTTGTTAAAACAACAAATTACTTATAAAGTCATATTATAATTATGATTTATTCCAATCGTGCTAATATCCTGACATCAATATATAAATAATGTCGAACTACAAAGAGCATAAAATAGATAGGGGTGTTGTTATCTGAGCGCACGGCAGTGCGCCAGGCCAAGTTCCAGAAAGCACCAGTGTATCTTTACACGAAGCAATTCACCAGGTTTTTCACACCGTCAGATATCCGGTTCTACAAGGGATAGATCTTTGAAATTTTGAACATACATTCCGTAGTATAGTACAATACTACAGGATAAACTTCAAAAGTTAATTCTAACCCGGACGGGAGATACGTAATTTCAAAGTTTGCACTTTTGGATACTCACTGACTGACTGACTGACTGACTGACTGACTGACTGACTGACTGACTGACTGACTGACTGACTGACTGACTGACTGACTGACTGACTGACTGACTGACTGACTGACTGACTGACTGACTGACTGACTGACTGACTGACTGACTGACTGACTGACTGACTGACTGACTGACTGACTGACTGACTGACTGACTGACTGACTGACTGACTGACTGACTGACTGACTGACTGACTGACTGACTGACTGACTGACTGACTGACTGACTGACTGACTGACTGACTGACTGACTGACTGACTGACTGACTGACTGACATATTGACTGATTCACTCATCATCAAAAGTTTCAGGCACTTCCCGTATACCTAGAGCGCTGAAATTTTGCATGAAGTTAGCAATTGACATCCACGTAAAGGGAAAAATCCGAAAATTTGAACTTTTTAACTCTAAGTGCTCCAAAACGGTGTCGCTTTAGGGAAGACAATACAACGTATTGTAATGTAGTTTTAACTGATAAAACACTGAAATCTTGCACAAAGTTAGATATTTACATGCAATTAAGCAGGAAATAATTTATATTTGAACATTTACACTCCCGGTGCTCCAAAACGGTTCCGCTTTAGGGAAGGAGATGGTCGAAAACAGTTTAAACTGGTAGAACGCTGAAATCTTGCATAAAGTTAGATATTTACATACGATTAATCCGGAAATAATTTATATTTGAACTCTTTCATTCCCGGTGCTCCAAAACGGTTCCGCTTTAGGGACGGAGATACTCGAAAACAGTTTAAACTGGTAGGACGCTGAAATCTTGCATAAAGTTAGATATTTACATACAATTAATCAAGAAATAATTTATATTTGAACTCTTTTACTCCCGGTGCTCCAAAACGGTTCCGCTTTAGGGACGGAGATGCTCGAAAACAGTTTAAATTGGTAGGACGCTGAAATCTTGCATAAAGTTAGATATTTACATACAATTAATCAGGAAATAATTTATATTTGAATAATTTAGATCTCATTGGACATTTGGGTCCGGTTTACACAGAAATTTCCTGGTTTTCGATATGTTGTGTAATTGAAAAGAAGAAATGAAGAAAAAACGGCTAAATATAATCAGTTTCATATAGTAATCTTACAAAAAGTATTGATATCTCACAAAAAATTATCATTGAAAAAAGGCCAAGTTCCACTTATTCAACCAAAAAATTCTGCCCATGAAAGTAGTGATATCTATTATTGGGGCCAAGTTTATTGTTGCTGCTGTATATCCCGCACTTAAATTTTCTGTCTCAATTCTCTTAAAGTAATACCGACTTTACACTTGGTCAGTTTTTTCTAAGGGGATTCGTAAAATACTCGTACTACCTTTTTACAAACTGGCCAAGTGTAAAGTCGGTATTACTTTAAGAGAATTGAGACAGAAAATTTAAGTGCGGGATATACAGCAGCAACAATAAACTTGGCCCCAATAATAGATATCACTACTTTCATGGGCAGAATTTTTTGGTTGAATAAGTGGAACTTGGCCTTTTTTCAATGATAATTTTTTGTGATTATCTTAACTCCTGCAATGGGAAGAACATGTGGATTACGTGTGCAAGAAATTAAGCCAACTTAAATTAATAATCGATAATATTAAGCGAGTCCTTGAAACACCACATCTTATCCAGATATACTATGCGTTTGGTGAATCTATGTTAAGGTACTATATATTGTACTGGGGGCGTATGGGAGTCCATAAAGGAGTATTCATAAAATATGTTAAAAATCTGTTATAAGATCTCTTCTTAAAATATAAATCTCTTCTTAAATGGTCGAGACTCGTGTTTTGAAGGACACATGGCATTTTCACATTTTATGCCGTTTATGTTTTTTATCAAAATTGTCACAATTTTCTCCCCACCATTATAAAACGCGTCATCACACACATAAGAATAATAATATAAATCGACGTGTCTCTCGAGTGGTTTTTCTTGATAGGGGATCCCTTTTCTATGGCATCTCTCTATTTAACGCCTTGCCTGATAACGTAAAAAAAACGAGAAATAATAGAAATATTTAAAAATAAAGTAAGATGCCACCTCATAGATGCCATAATCGTTTCAAGACGTGGATTTGGCATTTGTGTGATCTGTTTTGTATATAATATTTAAATGGTTTGTTTTTAGTTTTAATTGTAGATTTAGACTTTTGACTTTGTATTATTGAACAATTCTGTTTGTAATGTGAAATAAAAATATATTTTTATTCTATTCTAATTGGGAAAAAATATCAAATTTTGAGGGGGGTATTTTTTTCATGACGATTCCAAAGATTCATTACTGAAACCAAAATAGTGGAAATATTATACAGAGCAACGTTTTGGTAAAGGTTAATTTGGTACCACTTCAATCTATTTGCACATTTATACTTTATTATGGAATTCTAATTTAAATCTTCATACTAAATATATTTTTCACTTTTTCAGAAAATTTAGATCTCCTGAAAAATTAAAGTGGATATTAAATTAAAGTGGGAATAATAAATACCGAGCCATGTACGGTTTTAGCATGTAATTCAGAAAATGTACCCCTGTAATACTAAATATATTTTTCACTTTTTCATAAAATTTAGATCTTCTGAAAAATTAAAATGGATATTAAATTAAAGTGGGAATAATAAATACCGAGCCATGTACGGTTTTAGCATGTAATTCAGAAAATGTATCCCTGTAATACTAAATATATTTTTAACTTTTTCATAAAATTTAGATCTTCTGAAAAATTAAAATGGATATTAAATTAAAGAGGGAATAACAAATACCGAGCCATGTACGGTTTTAGCATGTAATTCAGAAAATGTATCCCTGTAATATTATTATATTTAAAATTCTTTTAAGAGAAGAGACTGAACAACGGTATATAATACTCACAAGAAAATGAAATCAAATTAGAAAAATAGAAGTGATTTAGTACTCGAACAAATTGTCTTATCTTTCTAAGTGCATGTATGAATTGAGTAACAACAAAAGGATAAATAATCCACAACTAGAAGGAAAATATATAAACACTTGCAATTTATTTGCTGAAAAGACAATGTGAAAACGATTATACTCTCTGTTAACTTCATCATTGTTGCAAACTATTGGATTATGTTTTCTCTGCTGATGATAGTGTTTCACTCAGACGAGACAATTCAAGAATACATAACATTTCTATGTTTCAATTGAAATTTGTTAGGTACTGATGAACCTAAATCTGACAATCCACAATGCTTCAGTAAATGGATTGTGATTTTCAATAAAATAGCTTTACTACTTTGACACAGTGATATTGTATTAGTATCTGATCTACATTCATGTGTGCATATGAAATAAATTTTTTTGAACTGATATGCTCTCCAGGCCCGTATCTACGATTTTATTTCGGGGGGGGGGGTCATGTAAAGGGATTTTTACCATATAGGGATTATAAGAAGTTAAAATAGCAAATCATCAATGTTATATTGATATACCTACAGCATTGTAATGCATTTTCATCACCACAGGCCATCCTCATCCTTAGAATAGCCCCCAAGTTTCCATCATTATGCTCAGGCGGATTTAATGTACCTAAGTGGTCCACTATCGTTAGAACCTCTCATGGCTAATTCTTGTCTGCCACACATTTTTATAGCTTCAATGATGGGTACAAGCTTTTTCTATTCTCTTCTATTGTTTTTATATAAGAGGAGTCTAGCTGGCCGCATATGTTTGGTTGCTCTCTTGTCCATACTTTAGAAAAATCATCTCCACACAAAACGTTGTTCCTATGGTACTGCCTGCGTATTTTAATGAATGCGAAATACTTCCAATGCATTTTTCTAGCCATTAAAGGGTTCCGTAACTAAATTTTTCAACTTTTGGTGACCCCCTTTACCTGCTGATTCTGTTGAAAATAAAACACAATATATAAACAGCACCTTTTGACCACCTTCTTGTGTATATGCAACTGAAATTTCAAATTTCTTTTACCAATTACTGGAAATTTGAATGTTTCATCTGGAGTCCAAGGTTTTGAAATCAGATCATATAAATGTTTTATTTACGTACAAGCAGAAATTGTGCCCAAATTGCATGTCATTAGATCCCGAAGTAGATGGTAGTTTTTCATTGGATATATTATCACCAGCTGATACTGATGGACCTCCTTGGTTTTTTTTTATTTTATAATTCTCAGGATCACATTCATTTCCATGTGCTTTTTGCTTTTTGAATCCAAAATCTAATAAAGAGGATGGTCTTTTTTCGGACACTTTTTATGAAAATCAATCAAAATAGAAATTTATACATTTTTGTTTGTTTAAAAAAAACCTGGCAGGCGATTAAAGTCAAAATTGTTAGGGGGAAAAATCAAACCTTTTAAATTTCGGGGGGGGGGGGGGTNAATGTTGGGGGGGAGGGGGGTTTAACCCTTGAAACCCTGTCCTGGATACGGGCCTGATGCTCTCTACACAGTAGCCGCGAATATTGAGATATTGACATGATAATTTGGCTGTTAAGACATAATTAAAATGAAACTGATCAACCACAAATTAATATAATAAACATGCGCGGATATAGGGGAGGGCCCGGGGGGGCACGTGCCCCTCCAGTTTTTTAAGCGGGCGGTGTTTCTCAAATTTCATTATACCTAATAACGTAATTTGTTTTAAAAAATCAAATGAATGGTGATTCGCTGTGTCTTTTATCCCATTGAGGGGGGGGGGGCACGGGCCCCTAAATAATTCCCAATCCTGAGACTAAATAGAAATAGGTATATAAAAAATTGTTAAAAATTCTGTCATCCGTCATGGCACTTTTTTTTCGTCATCACGCTCATAAAATCGCTTATCACCCTTATGAACAGCTGTTAGCAATTTAGGTATCTATAAACATTGCATTAAAAATTACTGCTCAGGACTCAACCCCCGGTCTCTAGGGTACGAGTCCCTCCTCCAAATTTTCTATTAGCTATATTGTGCGATTGTGCCCCCCCCCCAAAAAAAAAAACAAGAGGGCTATATTCGCGGATGATAGTGACACCAACAGGAAATTTTATATTTTCGTACGAGTTACGACAATACTAGGAAGACAATATATGGCGTTCTGCGTATATCATCAAGTTCACGATTTATTCTTTTGTATCTAAATTTATAATTTCTAGTCACGTGACATATTTTTTTCTAGTATAAATAGAGGGGTTTACCTATTTATATATAGATATTTGTTTTTTTATTGTCCTATACTATAAATTTACATATACAGGATGTTCCAGTTAAGGAGGACAATAATTAGTGGGCTGATTATAGATGCCATTACCTACCAAAAATGTTCCCTTCATCTTTTTAATAAAAGCTTTGTTTTCGAGTTATTTTTCATCTTTTTTAACACGTGTACGCCTGACGTCACAAATATGTCCATAACTTTCTTGGACATACATTTTTTGAAAATTTGAAGATATTTTTAGAACACATGGAAAATTTCTAATCAGATAAAATAACTTTATTGACCAGAAATTTGATTTAGTGCCTCGTTTTTGAGCTAACTTGATTTTTTTTTTGATATTTTTGTAAACTTCGAAAGAAGCAACGAGACTCTCCCACGGTTGCTCAACATTTTTTTTTTGTTGACAAAAACGGAAAAAGTATCCTGATGTTCATAAGGTTTCAACGATATATAACTTTTTCCGTTAACTTCTGTATTCGTAGAGAAATTTCTATTTTAATGTAACAAAATCATAAAAAAAGATGCTACTTATTTAATTTTTTTTTTTTTTTTA
>CM022885.1:16892263-16911481 GCA_012654025.1 Pachypsylla venusta
AAAAAAAAAAAAAAAAAAAAAAAAAAAAAAAAAAAAAAAAAAAAAAAAAAAAATCAAGTTAGCTCAAAAACGAGACACTAACTTAAAGTTTCTGGTCATGAAAGTAATTTTATCAGAACAGAAATTTTCCATGTGTTCCAAAAATATCTTCAAATTTTCAAAAAAAGTATGTCCAAGAAAGTTATAGACATATTTGTGACGTCAGTCGTACACCTGTAAAAAAAAGATGAAAAATGCGAATAACTCAAAAACAAAGCTTTTATTAAAAAGTAGAAGGGACCATTTTTGGTTGGCATCTAGAATCAGCCCATTAATTATTGTCCTCCTTAACTGGGACACCCTGTATATATATATATATATAAATAATATTCGTCTCTCGTATCGTCAGCAATTTATGTACTAGAACATAAGTTATATGATTGATACTAAGAAGTCAAGGTATGATTTTTTATCAATACTGATTTGAAATATAGAAAGTAAACCCTGGAGAATCAAACAGATTGTCCAGGGTTTAATTTCTTATAAGATTTTCCCATAGGGAGGGGAGCCTATCCTAATCATGAAAAAATAAAATTATATTTTCTTAAATACCTAAATCAATTAAAAACTTTAGCGTTTATAAATCTGAATACCATCGGAAACGATTATCGATGATGCCTAAATTGATTGTTTGGTTGACAAATGAAGGCTCCACGGTCTATAGATTTTTCAATAATAAGCAATAAGTAAACCGAATAACTTCGAGAACCAAAGGTTTGTGATAGAATTTCTAGAATAAATTTATCTATATACTTTTGGCAAATTATATAATCAAAATTCGTATCGAAGCATGGTACATGTATAAGTGTGACTTGTAACTTGTCCAATTTAAAGTCCACAAGAGGAGTCTTAATGTTTTGTATTGTCCTATACTATAAATGATAGATTCGTGTTGAAGTTGAGGTAGAGAAAAAAAAAATGTGAAAAAAGCGACGAAGGGAAGGTGAAACGTTTCTAAATAAAGATAAATGAAGGAAATTGTCTTCGAATGAAAAGGGAGACTGGTGGCTCCATATATTATAAACAACAGATAAAGCCTCCGTAGGAGAAGGAGAATCATATTATTAGTTGATTAAGAAAATGGGAATAACGTTGAACTCAATATAAACTAGTATGAAGAAGAATATTCATCCCATGCCAAAGGTCAATATGGAAAAAAGGGAAACGTTTGTTATGAATACAAATGTCTGATTATTTGGTCGAAACTATTGAAAAAGTAAATGACATTTATCCGAATATCTGTTGTAATTAGAAGAAGCCACAAACCGAGTGGAAAAAAAATTATGTAAAGATCTACGCCAGTCAAAGGTATTGATGATAATCCATATTATTTACTAGCTGTGATCTATTGAAACTTCTTACACTAATATTTAAAGGTACATATGTCCCGTGAAAATATATTTATATGTTCTGTGTAGAATTTCTCCTCATCAAAATAATTCCTTATTTATTTTTCGTTATAAATAGTAAAAATCAATCATAGCTAAAATACGAACCAAGACACTGTTGATTTAACATATATGTTGTATATCTGAATGATTTGATACGGTCCATTCCTGAATTTTACCTCTTACGGTTCGGATAGTAATATTGTACCGCAAAATAAAAGAAAAACTGAAAGTTCAACTGGTAGCGATATTTTGCGGTAATTTCCATACAGTTGAACTTTCGGTTTTATCCTTTATTTCTTTTTTATATACTAAAAGGCAGTAGCGGCTCGTTTGCCTGGAGGGACTACACTAAAATTTCAAAAATCAAATTTGACTAAACTGAATCGAAATCTAAGTAAACATATTAGGTACCTAGTAGGTAATCAAAAGTGAGCATGAATAAAAATATAGGTATATGTATACCAGTAAGAAATCTAGGAAACACTTTCTCCAAATTTATAAACAGTAATAGACATTTTATTTAAATTTCGGTTATAACTTTAGCTACGTACGTAAAGATAAATGTAAATAACTAAAAGAGATCAGCGTTTACTTTTATCACTGATAAGAAAAACCAACTTTATGAAGTTGGTTTGATATCACATTTTATTTCAATTTGAGGGAAAGAGAAAAGTAATCCCACGCATGAATATCCCTCACATCTCGCATTTGTTATTTCAAGCAATAGAATATTGTATTACAGTCCGAGCGGCTTTTTTGCCACTTAGCATTGCTCGATTTTAATGATATTTGGTAGGGTTCCTTGCTAAAATTTCATTACGGAACCCTATACTTGAAACTGACTAACGAAAATATTTATAAAAATTCAGTACCTTTTTAAAGCGATTTAGTACTATTTTTTAGACCCAGTTGGAGACACAAATTGCATTTTGTCAACATCTGATTTAGGGTCTGGTGTCTGGTCCGTTTTTAGTTTCAAAAAGGGAGGGATAGGGATGTAAATAGGATGGATCACTTCCCTTTTGTTTTGAAATAATAATATCCGAATTATAATGTAAATTTTCTGGAATTTTAGAAAGAAAAGTATTTTGCCCGTTATATTATATACTAACTCTGAGACATGGTGCACATAAGACATTTTTATTATTATTAATTATTTTTTAAAGGCTTTTATTTAACTTGCTTTGTATGTATGCTTGTGGGTAAATCTTAGAAATTAAATTTAACCCACTTCCCATTGTCCGATTGAGCTGAAATTTGGCACCGTGGTAGATCTTCGATGACAATTGAATGTGGTTTGGTTTTGGTTGGGGTCATTTCGTTACGGCCACTTTTTTGGCCGATTTTTATAAAAATTTCAGAAATTTTCCGATTTTTGGCCAATATCTCAAGATTTGTCGCGACAACATATCAACTCAAAGCGAGAAAGTTTTAGGTGACATCTTAATCCTTCATTTAAGACATATTTTGCAAAATTGTGACCAGTCATTCCAGGGTTACAGGTTAGAATCCGAGATTGGACAAAATGAAATTTAGACAATACTAATAGTTCCAAAACGGTAAGAGATATAGAAAAATTGATAGGAATGGACCCCCCCAAAACCATAGACTTAGACTACAGAAACATTATCAATGTTCAAAAATATACAACCGTTTTCGAGTTACGGCCGATTTTTCGATTTTTGAATAGAAAAACATAGAATACTATTAGAAACGGTAAGAGATATAGAACAATTGATGGGAATGGACTCCCCCCTCCCAAACCGAACACTGCGACCCAGGTAAAATTATCAGAACTCTACAACCAGCCGACGTACGGCCCATTTTCCGATTTCTTATGAGAAAAGATAGAATACTGTTAGAAACGGTAAGAGATATGGAACAATTGATAGGAATGGATCCCTCCAAACCAAAGACTGGGACCCCAGTAAAATTATCAAACTCTACCACCGGCCGAGGTACGGCCGATTTTCCGATTTCTTATAAGAAATCTTAGAATACTATTAGAGACGGTAAGAGATATAGTACAATTCATGGGAATGCCCCCCCCCCAAACCAAAGACTGGGACCCCAGTAATATTATCAGAATTCCCCATCCGGCCGAGGTACTGCCGATTTTCCGATTTTTATGAGAAATCATAGAATACTATTAGAAACGGTTCGAGATATAGAACAATTGATGGGAATGGACCCCCCCCCAAACCAAAGACTGGGACCCGAGTAAAATTATCAGAACACTAAGTACGGCCGATTTTCCGATTTCTAATAAGAAATCAGAATACTATAAGAAACGGTAAGAGATGTAGAACAATTGATGTGAATGGACCCCCCGATTTCCCGATTTCTAATAAGTACGGCCGATTTTCCGATTTCTAATAAGAAATCAGACTACTATAAGAAACGGTAAGAGATGTAGAACAATTGATGTGAATGGCCCCCCCCCCAACCCAAAGACTGGGACCCCAGTAATATAATCAGAACTCTACAACCGGTTGAAGTACGGCCGATCATAGAATACTATTAGAAACGGTAAGAGATATAGTGCAATTGATGGGAATGGGACTCCCCTCAAACAAAAGACTGGAACCCCAGTAAAATTATCAGAACCCTACAACCGACGGAAGTACGGCCTATTCATACAATAAAATTCCTAATACTAAAAATGAAAAAATAATTCTTAGATAAAAAAAAAAATTTAATGAAAAAGGCTTTATTATATTCTCAAAAAACAAAAAAAAAAAAACACAAATTAAACAAATCACAAATCAAAAATGTACTAAAAAATAAAAAATAATTCTCACCTAATGTAAAATTAAAATTCTCAAAAAAATATTTGCCTACAAATAAATACTCATTTTAATCAATTTTGTCCAGTGTCCAGATTTATTAAAAAATTTCTTTCTGCATGGTGATCTCCATGGTGTTACCTTACTACAGCTATATGCTGGTATGACTAAAAATGAAAGCCTGGGCGCTCAATGATGAAGAATCTATTGCCATTAACAAAAAGTTTATTGATAGGCCACTTGGCTTTTTGCCGCCTGGGCGCTTACTTATGAAGAATCTATTCCCATTAACATAAAGTTTATTGATAGGTTTACGTTCAATAGTATAACATAAGACTTATGATCAGTATTCATCATTGAGCGCCCAGGCTTTCATTTTTAGTCATACCAGCATATAGCTGTAGTAAGGTAACACCATGGAGATCACCATGCAGAAAGAAATTTTTTAATAAATCTGGACACTGGACAAAATTGATTAAAATGAGTATTTATTTGTAGGCAAATATTTTTTTGAGAATTTTAATTTTACATTAGGTGAGAATTATTTTTTATTTTTTAGTACATTTTTGATTTGTTTAATTTGTGTTTTTTTTTGTGATTTGATTTTGCAACACGTACGTTGAACAGCAGATATTTTAATCAACTCGCAAGGGATATTTTTTTTTTTTTCAAGTTTTTTCTCTTTCGGGGGAAGAAGAATACTTTTGTAGTTAAAATTACAAACGAAATATTTTTATGCTTTATTTTCTGTAATTTTGGGGGGGGGGTGATCCNGGGGGGGGGGGGGGGAGGCTGACGCCTTTTGCCCTTAAGGAGCAGACGCCACTGCTAAAAGGAACCTGTGTGCAAATTTTCGAAGGTTAGCCATCGTCGGGTTTCGTTGATTTTGAGTCAGTCAGTATACCAAAGTTTCTGTTTTATAAGTTACCTTTTTTTCTCAGGCGCCATCAGTTTGTTGGTTTGGTGATCATTCCAAGTACATTCCACAACAACCAAAGAGAATGTGATGATGATAGTAAAAAAAATTCGAACATCCCCCACTAAAACTTTGATAATTCTGACAAGAATATAAACCCATTTTTATACAGGGTCGATATTCAAGTATTTTAAAATTAGGAAGAAATAAAAAAAATATAATTCCAAACAACCAAATAGGTCAAACAGTAGACGTCTCCGTGGCAGAGTGCGCATTACACTCGGCTTGCACCAAGTAGGTTCCGGGTTCGATTCCTGGACGGGTCGAAAATTTGAAAATGGTTTTTTCGAATTTTCTACGTGGTCTGGTTGTGTTTAGGGGTAACTCAGCCCCCTGCAGACAATTGAGGAGCTATGGTAATAACGCCAAGTGGTAGTATTATAAGGTAAAAATAGTTAAAGTGTAGCTTAGGCTTAGTGATATTGGAGTGAATGTTGAAAATACTTTGTAATGCTATGATGCCCGCAAACATTGTGACATAATAACACAAAGAAATATATACATTTACATAGGTCAAACAGTTTAAATCTATACATATACAGATAGGAAATAAAGTCGCATTTTCTTCTCTATTTTACAATTGGTTCAACATAAATAAAAAAGTTAAATTTCCATGGGAACACAAGTTTTTTTCTTTTAAAAAAAACAAGTCAATATTTAGATTTTATCGGACTATGCTATCCTCTTCTATTTCAAATAGGGTTGCCAAAAATGTAGCTAATAAAAAAATAATCTCGGTATTTTTAGATAGAAGAAAATGATCTAAGTAGAGGAAAAGAAAAAAGATGGAAAGCGGGGAATGTGAAGCTAGACAGAATATAATACGAGTATATATGAAAAACATCTTAGAAAAAAAAAGTTTCAGAAAGAACAAAAACAAAATTGCGTGAAAGAGGACGAGACAAAATAACGTAAGAGGAAAAAATTGCTATGTACAGTATTTTGTTATGATAAGGCTATCTTCAGATGATCGCTCGGTACCGCGCGGTACAAAATCTATCTAAATAATGCATATTGTCTACATGACCGCGCGGTACTAATTCTACAAACTTGTATCGATTTGTTCATTTGATTGTTCAGTTGATCGCGCGGTTTAAGGCGAAATAAAGTAGCCAAGTAGATATTTTGATACCAGACTTCCGCGCGTACATACTTTGTCATGTGAATGCCCCTCCCGCGCAGTACCGCGCGATCATCTGAACATAGCCTAATTTTGTGCCCTAAGAATAAAAGAGTACTTTATGAAATCTACTTAATACCAAAAAAAAAAAAAAAAATGGATCCATGTAAATTCAAACTTAATAGTAATAATAATAATAATAATATGTTGAAAGTCTCAGTTTCCTTTAGCTGTTTTCCATAAAAAAATGTGTAATCATATCAGCAAATTTAAACTTCGTGTGAGAGGAATAGAAGATATATTATCTTATTTTGGTATGACTGTTGACGCTGATACCGTAGAAGATTTATAATATAAGTGCCAATTGGTGTGTTTTCATTTTTTTGTAAATAATAATAATAATGGATTCAATGTAAAATATGGGCCATCTTAAAATTTATGATAATATTCATATGTGCTCTGCTAACAATGATAATGCAATTTTTCCAAATTACTATATTTAATAAAAGCTGTATAATTAATTCATTAGATATAATTTTAGTACTTATCATTTTTAATGTTTTACTTTTAGACTGGACCTTACATATTGGTCTGGCTCGGTCTACTAGTTTTTACTTACTCTTCATATAGAAAATAAAGTATTGTAATCGTGCAGAAAATTTGACGTCTGACGGGTACCCCAAACCAAAAATAAAGATCAAATATGTCATTTCATATTGCTTTTGGACTATATTTTCACTATATTGGGTAATTTTTGAAGTTTGAAAATATTTGGAGCCATGGAGTCCAAAAAACCGATATTTCAGACTAATACCACGTTCAATGTATGACGTGGGGCGTTCCACATACGTACGCAATCATGTGCAGATCTCTGGGAGCCAAGCCGCTGATCCGATTTTGCTGAAATTTGGCACACGTCATCTAAGCGCAAAAATCCCGACCCATATTTTTTTTCTCGTAGCGCCCCCAGGGACACCCCTTGGGCCCTGAAAAGCTTTTTTTGGACCGAATCTCTAAAATGCAAACCACATAACCAATTTTGAAAAAATTTAAAATCAGAAATTATGGAATTATTTTATCTAAAATAAATGGTCTCACGCCGGCGTATCTCAGTCAGGGGCGGCGCCAAAAGGGAAATCCCTTTTAAAAGAAAACAGTTCAGTATGTCTGAACTGTCTAGAGCCGACAGGGATCATTCAAAGTATTGAAATTTAATTAATCACTGTATTCAGAGCCCCCCGCCCTCGGTTCAGGACCAAGAATGTCCTGTTATATTTTGTAGTAATTTTGATTTTGGGGTCCCCTTAAGGGTCCAAATTTGAAAAACATAAACTTTGTCCGATTTTGATAAAATTTGGTATGCACAGTCGCCCAAGTATATACTATGTTTGGTATTTTGAAGTAATTTTGGCTTTGAGGCCCCGGTGGGGGCCACAAATGAAAATAATTAATTCGTTTGATTTAGATAAAATTTAGTCTATACAGTCGCTAAAGTATTATATTTGACAGTTTTTGGTATTTTGTGGAAATTTTGGCCCCTGAAATCTACCACTCTAGGCTGCAGCCTACTCAGCCTCCGCCTTGTATAATTCTAAGAATAATTAAAGTCTGCTAATGGGACAAATGGGTTTATTTTCTATAATAACTAAAGACCAAATTATAAGAATAATTTAACTCTGCTAATGGGACATATGGATTTATTTTCTATAATAATACTATCGCTAAAGAGCAAATTCTAAGAATAATTAAACTCTGCTAATGGGACATATGGGTTTATTTTTATAATAATACTATCACTAAAGAGCAAATTCTAAGAATAACTAAACTTTGCTAATGGGACACGTGGGTTTATTTTCTACAATAATACTATCACTAAAGAGCAAAGTCCACATCCGAAGGCTGCCATATCTTTTTAAACTAATACTATTATTAAAGAGCAATATCAGCAGCCGTAGTCTGTCCAATCTTTTTAAAGTAATGCTATCACTAAAGAGCAATGTTCACAGCTGAAGGCTGCCAAATCTTTTTAAAATAATATCATCACTAAAGAGCAACGTCCACAGCTGAAGGCTGCAAAATCTTTTTAAAATAAAGGTCAATGGCAGCAGAAAAAATTAGAATAATAATATCACTAAAAAACTTCAAACTTTAGATGGTAGTCTGATAGAATGATTAAGGAAGAGAAAGTCTATTACGGTTTTCCGTACCATTTATTAGTCCAGTAGGCAGGTAGGCAAAGTTATAATGGAATAGTTCAAATGTATTTAGGTATTTCGGTTTTTGGTTTTCTCAAACTGTAGTTTCTATTTTACATTGAAGAACAACAATTGTGTCTTTTGTCTATATCTCTCATTTGAAAACTATAACACTTCTTGTATTTAATATAGAACAAAGGAATTAATTGTTGACTCTTTTGATGTAAATCCTTGTAAGTAGTATCTAGTTCACTAAACTAAAAAAAATAAGATTACTTGTCAAAACTTCAAGATTTCAATTCGTCACTTTCTATCAGTGATTCTATCTATAACGGAGTAGGTATATTCTTAATATAATCTTATTTTAGGGTTTCATCTACTAGATGCTTATGGTGTCAAATCCATAACACTTTTACTTTGTCAAATGCAAATGCCTTCTACAAGTTTGACGCACCTAATTTTGTGAAAACTACACGATACTAAAAAAATAATTGAAGAATCGTTTAAAAATAATATTGTGAAGGTAACGATATAAATGGTGATCCAGAAAATCGCTGCAAAATTTGAAGATATAAATGCGTCCATACCTACAGTCCATTTTTGTTTGGTTTCCAAGATGACGGAAGTTTTGTGTTTTCGAAAACTCATTACTTCTCTACACGAAATCAAGAACATTTTTTCCTAGAAAAGGAAAATTAGCCAAAAATAAGTACCTTATGTTACTTTGAGTAGTACAGAGATTTTGGAAAAATACAATATGTCCACCATATTGAAAAACAAGAAAAAACGGACTGTACTTCTGGGCGTATTAATTGTTGTAATTGGTAGAATAATCTTTTAAATCTTTGCAACTTTACTCTGAACTACCGTGTAGATTAAAAAATAATTAATTTTAAAGTTCACCAATTTCAAAGATTTTTTTTTTTTTTTTTACTGTCAACTTCAATTCATTTTCATATCAATTAAGCATTGCACAGATAGGCACCAAAACTCCTCAGAATGCATAAAAAAGTGAGGTACTCAAAAACGGATACTGAAAGAAATATCTCTCGGATATAATAAGCTAGACGAGGTAAGAAAATTTTCGTGAAATTATTTGTTCTCTTATATCTTAATATGATTTATCTATTTATTTTATCTTCGAGCTATAATTATAAATCAACATGATAGTCGACAGCCCTGAAACCAAAATGAAATTTTCAGTTATGTTTTTTTTTTTTTTTTTTTTTTTTTTTTTTTTTTTTTTTTTTTTTTTTTTTTTNTTTTTTTTTTTTTTTTTTTTTTTTGCAGTGTGCGCTTTCTGTGCTGACCATTACAACATAATCAGTCCCTGACATATCTTTTACCGTCCGGGATGTCTAATCGAGTGATTCTACCACTAAAAAGTCTTTATGGAGGTAATCTATTCCAGTTGAACTTTGGAATATTCTTTCTTTATATTACTTACTTAGGAAACTACGTCTTAAATTTCAAGTTTCTACTTTTAAGCCAGCGTGTGATACGTTGATTTTGAGTCAATGTGTCAGTCAGTATACCAACTGGGCTTTATGTTTTTATAGATAAGATGGTGTGACAGGATATGTTTACTAGTCATAAAGCAAGCCGTTCAGATTTTTGAAGTTATACTTTAGGCGCGTTATGAAAAAAATGTTGAGAGTGAAATTTTATTTTTCTGTGACGCGAGAGCGACACGCAAAATCCGAGACGCGGGAGCGTCACGCGTGACGCGAAAGCGTCACGCAAATTCTGTTATGTATGCATCATTCTGAAACCGGTGCATTCCTGGGAAAATCGATATCTAGGTCCTATCCCTATAATGTTAAGTTACACCGACTAGGGACAAACAATGAATGGGTGACAGCAAAAAAATTCACGTTTTTCGACCTAAATGACATTTTTTCTCGAAATTTGTCGCGACGATATATCAACTCAAAGCGAGAAAGTTGTAGGTGACATCTTACTCCTTCATTTAGGCCATATTTTGCAACTCTAATGTTAAGCTACACCCAGTAGGGACAAACAATGGATGGGTGACAGCAAAAAAGTTCAGGTTTTTCGACTTAAATGATATTCTTTCTCGAAATTTGTCGCGAAGACATATCAACTCAAAGCGATAAAGTTTTAGGTGACATCTTACTTCTTCATTTAGGACATATTTTGCAACTCCAATGATTAGCTACACCGAGTAGGGACAAACAATAGATGGGTGAGAGCAAAAAAGTTCAGGTTTTTCGACTTAAATGACATTCTTTCTCGAAATTTGTCGCGAAGACATATCAACTCAAAGCGATAAAGTTTTAGGTGACATCTTACTTCTTCATTTAGGACATATTTTGCAACTCCAATGATAAGCTACACCGAGTAGGGACAAACAATGGATGGGTGACAGCAAAAAAGTTCACGTTTATCGACTTAAATGACATTTTTTCTCGAAAATTTTCGCGACAACCTATTTTGCACAGTTGATGGGTGCATTCCTGGGAAGATTTTTGTCTAGGTCCTATCTCGCTAATGTTAAGCTACGCCGAGTAGGGACAGACAATAGATGGGTGAGAGCAAAAAAGTTCACGTTTTTCGACCTAAATGACATTTTTTTCTCTATCAACTCAAAGCGATAAAGTTTTAGGTGACATCTTACTCCTTCATTTAGGACATATTTTGCAACTCCTGTGATAAGCTACACCGAGGAGGGGCAAACAATGGATGGGTGACAGTAAAAAAGTTCACGTTTTTCGACTTAACTCACATTTTTTCTCGAAATTTTTCGAGACAACCTATTTGACACAGTTGATGGGTGCATTCCTGGGAAGATTTTTGTCTAGGTCCCATCTCTCTAATGTTAAGCTACACCGAGTAGGAACAAACAATGGATGGGTGACAGCAAGAAAGTTCACGTTTTTCGACTTAAATGACATTCTTTCTTGAAATTTTTCGCGACGACCTATTTGGCAGAGTTGATGGGTGCATTCCTGGGAAGATTTTTGTCTAGGTCTTATCTCTCTAATGTTAAGCTACACCGAGTAGAGACAAACAATGGATGGGTGACAGCAAAAAAGTTCAAGTTTTTCGACCGAAATGACATTTTTTCTCGACCAACTCAAATCGAGAAAGTTTTAGGTGACATCTTACTCCTTCATTTAGGGCATATTTTGCAACTCTAATGTTAAGCTACACTGAGCAGGGGCAAACAATGGATGGGTGACAGCAAAAAAGTTCACGATTTTCGAGTTTCTCGATTCTTTCTCGAAATTTGTCGCGAAAATTGGGCAGGTTTTTGTCTAGGTCCCATCCCTCTAATGTTAAGCTACACCAAGTAGGGACAATCAATGGATGGGTGACAACAAAAAAGTTCAGTTTTTTTAAATATTTTTAAATTTAATTTTAAAAAAGAAGTATAACTTCTCACGCGCGTACATAAGTATACGTTTTTTATATGAAAGTCAATGAAAACAATATCGGCTGATTAGTAAAGTTATTCACTTAGGAAGATGAAGAAGTGTGCAGTACATTATGTCGTATATTTACTTGAGAAATACGTGCAGTGGAAGCCATACTGCAATATATTTTTAGTGGAAACACTATGCAGACGCTCGCCTTGATTTTCGCTTTTAATTATCTTTTCCAAGTAAATAAATTACTTACTTCGTAATTTTTTTCATTTTTTTTCTGAGGGTCTTCTGTTGCTGGAACAGCCGCAGGAGATCTCATTTCTCAATATTCTTATTTTGTTCTGAAATCCAGAATATAGAGGCGTATATACTATAGCTGTTATGACTGCTCCAGAAATGAAAATTTGTTATTCTGGAGTAAAAGTTGCTTTGATTCATAATTGATGGTCTTTTTTGAAAGTCAATGTATAAATATTACGCACCACACATTTGTGCTATCTTTGCACTTTTTCTTAGTGCATATTCAATGTGCAGTCAAAATTTAGATACTTTAGTCAAACGGTTCAGTAAGTGAGTGAGTGGTATTATTTTTTTAATACGAGTTGATTTAAAAATTTAACAGAAATGAACAATATGGCATCCCCACCACTGTACTGCTGTACTCATCATATCTTCTATCTTGCAGCTAATAATGATTTCCTTTGAGATTGAAAAGAAAATTGAATAGATTATATTTTGCTATCAGTACTTATCAAACCATCACAAAGGACTCTAATTGCCATTCATATTGATAAGAAATTTTAAATACATTTCCATAGAAATCTACATTGAAAAAGTTCATTAAAATTAGATGAGTAATTTTCGTCATTTCAAATTGACTATGCAATGGGAGGAGAAAGCTTGAAAGTATTTCTTCCTTCAGGAAATTTTTGAAGAAAACTTTTTACAGATTCTTGCACTGTAACCTTTTATATTATCAATTTCGTACAATTATTTGAGTTTTGTGAAGTAGTATCGAACAATTAATTTGAACATTCTTTGAAGTTTGGAAAACATGTCGTATTGAATTTTCAATATGAAACATTGTTGATTCAGAAATTTATATCATTAACCTGCTATTGTACTGAGTCCATCCAAACAAGCAAACTGATATTGTAAAACAACACAAATTTAATTTTTTGTTGTATTAATTATAATTATTTCGTATTTAATTAGTTTCATCGTTTTGGAGATCCTCGACAGTTATTTGAGTAGGTACTCTAAAATATATCCACAGAAGAAATAATATCGCCCCCAAAAAAGTTGTCTACCTACATTATTATATAAAGGATATCTCATGATAAGACCATTTAATAAAATTACTGTGGACGTCTAATTAATAATAAATAGAGCACACGGCCCCCATCCCCGACCACAATACCAAACCTCTATTATAAATAAAAACAAGATAATTTACAAATATTTTATGAAATGGAAAAAGTATACGTACTTTATTCTTGTATTCATTTTGAAAATTCCCCCACCTATATTTTTCGAGTGTAACAGCGTAGTACTGCAGTATAACCTCTTGATTTTCCCTCTATACACACCAAAGATTACAAGATATGTCTAATTTATTTTATGGTAGTACAATGGCTTTCAAGTGATATATTTTTTTATATTTTACTGTAGATGGTTAATTTGGATTTGGATGTTCTTTTTTGCCAAAAATATTCTGCATGCTTTACAATCATAAATTAGTTGCAAAAATTAACTGCAATAAAATCTCCCAATAACAACAGGTCGTTATTAAAGATTAAATAAAATAAAACAAGCAAAAAAACCTCACAAATCTTTGGAAAAACTTGGCAAACTCAAGAAAAGCATGAAAAAAACTCCAGCATGACTACTTGGGTATTTTGTCATCTAATATTATCTCTATGCTATGGCGATCTTCCTTCAATAATAATTATATTTTAAAAAATGCTAAGAATTAACCAGTTTAGTTAATCCACAGTATATTATAAATGCTAGCTTATATTATGTCATCTATAAATTATAATTTCTGACTTCAATGAATGATAAATTTTCATAAACCTTCTCATTGGTGTTAAGCTCATATCAGCAGAAATTAAACCGCTCATAGATGTTTAATAGTTATAGCAATTTTATTCCTTCATCGCATAAACAAACAAAGTGTATCAAGTCTTTTCAAATTAGAAAAGGGGTAATTTCCGTTGCACAATTTTATTTCTTTCTTGTTTGGTCGTCATCTACTTTGTTTAATTTTCTTGGATTCGATTTGTTCCCACGACAATTTTGGTATTATACATTTCTAAAAATTTACTTTGATTGAATTGAGTTTCCGTGAACAATTATACTTCAAATACGAAATAGATATCGTTATGCTTACAGAATTTTGCATTTTTAATTAGGGAGTGTTGTTAAATTTTGAAAAAGATAATGGCGTTCGAAAGGTCATTAAATCCTTAAATTTGTGAATGAAGTAAAAGAATTTGTAAAAATGAGATCATCAAAGAATATAATAGTGGGGTTAAATTGAAACTAATGAAAGGCTTAACACATATTATTCGCACTGATTAAACTGAGCTTATGAAATTAATACAAAGGGATTTTTTTTTAAAACAAACTTGAATTGAAACGTATCTTCATAAAGATCGTACCAATTCGGTTTCATTACTACATGTGTACAATTCATGTCCGGCTTGAAGAACAAGAGACTCATATTGTAACCCCACTATATAAAAAACATAATGTGAAGGGTTCACTATCAAGATATCATTATCTTGGGTATTTTCAGGGCCGCTCAGAGGGGGGGGGACAAAGGGCACAAAATGTGCCGGGCCCGGGCTCCTCAAGGGGCCCTAGCCCAGCGAATTTTTTTACTGATAAAAGGAAAAAATTAAAACAATATGCCAAATACAACTTCAATACGTGCAAAAAAAAAAAAAACAAATAATGTCAATTAATGTGCCTAATAGAGATCCTAAATCTATGTCCAAAAAAAGTATAAAAATGTGTACCAAGTCGATTGTTAGAACACCCTCACCGCAGCTTGATCATCCCCAATTATGTTTTCTGAATGATTAGTAATGTATGGCGTGTGGGTTTATATTAAATCTAAGTATTTTACTCTTAAGTTTTTAATAATAATTACTTATTGGGAACCATTTGAGTTAACATTGAGAATTGAGACCTGCGTATTTTCTGAGCTTAAAAAATATTCAACTGAAGATAACTGGTTCACGTGAAGATAACTGGTTCAATTCTCGTGCGGGGTTTTTCAGTATTGCTAGGAAAAATTTGGAGGCAAATAAGTGTGCAAAATATAATGTATCAAAGTTAGAGGATAGGAGGCCTTTAAAGGGTTCCGCGGGGATCGTGGGGGGGGGTCTTTACGCCAGTCTTAGGTATTTTTCCTATTCTTTTACCATTCGTTACATTCTGGAATATTTTCTACACTTAAGATAATACTTTTTATGCATAGGTATAATTTTGACAAAAATCGGGAAACGTTCTACCCTAATCAACTTCGGTGTTTTCTTGACTGTTGCTGGAAAGGTTGACTCTTAATAATTTCTAAATAATCTTTCATTTCTATTGACTAATATTGTGATTGATAAATAATTATTTAGAAGTTTTCACCAGCAAAAAAACCGGGATTTATAAGTATCACTTCTGGTTCAGCGAGAAAGTTAAAATTCGATACAAAGGTATTCCGCAGTACAAAAAGTTATATCCTTGAATACAATATTGAATTTTCGAACTAGGAGCGGAAGCACTAGAAAACAGCTTGTAACATTATAAAAATGAGTTCTAAATCGTTGAAAGCGACGGCCCAGAAGAGAAAAGATAAAGAAGAACGAGGGACAACTTTCTCTTGATTCTTTTTAAAAACCTTCGCCCAGCAGTCCCAGCACTTCACGAAATGCTGCCGAACAGGTGGAAGGTGGATAATCGCAATTGGAATTTGGAACTTCAATAAGAGCAGATCCTCAGGAGGAAACTATTGCGACTCATCTTCCTACAAACATTAAAACTGCGTTGGACGCTCCCTAAAAAGAAATTGTGTCGAACGCTCCAAAGGAAGAGTTCTTTGATGTTGGGGACGAGAATCTAGACATTAATGAATTATGGAAAAAATCTGATGTGAACATCACACGACTTTCCTTATCTATAAAAAGCGGCTATCAACCGCTAATTAGCGGCCAACAATATATTGCACTTCAACCTAAGTTGTATTCTTCAATTTCTTGTATGAAATTGATATGAATAGGCACCAAATTTCAACTTCTAGCTATTACCGTCCTCATATTGGGCAGGATATCCGAAAACGGCTAAAAAGCGGCATAAAACCGCCAACGGTATATTTAATTTCTACCTTGCCGTTCTTGAGATATCTTGTTCACAGACAGACACACACACAGACCAATGGCTGAAACTCGAGATTTGGGCTCTGGGGGACCCCAAAACGTGTTTCGGCATTGAAAACTCGACATCGAAAATTTCAGCCCATTACAATACTTTCCTTTTTATAAAAAGTAATAAACAACATATCGATAGTACCTACGTTATTAAACTAATAATAAAAGGTAGGTATTAGGTGTAAAATAAGTGTGTGCAAAAAAAAAAAAAAATAATGGGGGGCCCGAAGCACGACTTTTTGCCCGGGCCCCGGAAAGCTCTGAACGGCCCTGGGTATTTTGTAAATACGTTGATGTAAACAATAGACAAGATAACAAATGAGGGAAAATAAAACATGAAAGAAACTCAGATCCACAGAGTTATGAATATATATGCATGCCCTCGGATCTGGAAACGAAGCATAACTCGACAACTCCTATGTACGAAGTATCAATAGATAAAATATTTTCCTTAATTGGCAAATTGGCATTCTAAAATCAACGAGGCAAGCTACCAGCATTTGTGAGTATGTTAAATAGCTTTATTAATTACCTAATAATAAAAAAAAACATGGACGTTGTAAATGTGGACATCTAAGTCAGGCGAAAAGAAGAACTATATCTTTAATATATTTTTTATCCTTTGTGTTATTATGTCACAATGATGCCTGCATAGCATTACAAGGTATTTTCAACATTCACTCCAATATCACTAAGGTACACTTTAACAATATTTGCCTTATGCTACCACTTGGCGCTATTATCATAGATGCTCAATTGTCCTAAGGAGGCTTACCCCCAAACACAACCAGACCAATTTGAAAACTCGAAAAAAACTTTTTTCAAATATTCGACCCATCTAGGAATCAAACCCGGAACCTCCTTGGTGCAAGCCGAGTGTGACGCGTACTCAGCCACGGAGACGTCTATATATTCAATATCATTGTCTTGCTTTATCGGGACTTAGTAGATGTAATAATCCGACCGCAGACTCTGATTTCTAATTTCAAAATTTGAACTGATCGGCATGATTAAATTCATCAAAGTTTATCACGGGACTGGGCAGGAATATGTAAAGGAATCATAATTTTCTGTAACTTACAATATTTCCTTAGAACTAGAACAGGGTTGTCCAACCCGCTGTCTATATGCGGCTCGCGAAGATAATATTAATAAAAAGTAAAACAAAAACAAAAAACAGATAGAGTGAAAAAAAGTCTTTTGGGCAGAATAAATAGCTACTCGCCTACCTCTAATAATCCCTACTCACCTACCTACATATAATAGGTACCCACTCGTATATAGCATATTTACCTTTATTTACGATCTTACTAATGAGCAGATTAGTAAATTTGTTAAGAAATACAATGATTCACACTAAAAAACATTCCAATGACTCGGTGCAATATGTTTTACCACACACAAATATCCTTATTACTGAATAAAATACGAGTGTTTAGCTTCTCAGAAATTAAAATTATAGATATTAGATATATGGAGATATTTTAACATCGTACAGTTAGATGGGAAGAATTCTAAATACCACTTCTAGCAAAACTCAGACTACTTGTAAATTTTTATTACGTTTCCTATCTGTAGGATAACAATGGAACCCTTTTAGTAAGCTTAGGATATCTATACATATAAATCTCCAAAACAAGAGTTACCCAGGTAAAATTTTCACAAGATATTTATAAGTGTGGTGTTAAAGTTTTAAGTCTAAAGGTAAGTTTTACATCATAGCATTATAGGTACATATACTCGTACCTATATCAAGAAAAAAATGTAGTAAAAACAAGACAAAAATGTAGTGCCGTGTTTGCCATATTTATTTCTCCTATTGTCAATATCTATCGCATGTAAATTTTCTTTTATCTGAATTTGTTCAAAATATTCTTTTCAAGAAAAATATCGTAAAAACATAAACAAAGCTAATCTAAAAGTCATTAAAATTTTAAATTTCAATAAAATATTGTGTATCAACTACAAATAATAAGGCGAGTCACGAGCGCTTTCGTCTGTTAGACATTCTCCAGTATGTCTACTTGAGAATGCATTCATAACATTCAGTCTATTTTTTTAAAAAAATAGACTGAAGTTTTTGAAAATACTTATACTAAAGTTTGTATTTACATGTCTTAAATTTAGGCTTATGATATTTTAATAATCTTAAGTATTTTAACAGAGGCGTACACAGGATTTTTTTTCGGGGGGGGGGGGGGGGGGGTGAGCAAAATGTATACCATAACAGCATCGTGGCGTTNGATAATGTAAACAATGTGAAAGTCAACGATCATACCACGTTGAATATACCAGTTCCCGTCAGATCATGGAAGTTAAACAACGTCGGGCGTGGTCAGTACTTGGATAGGTGACCGCTTGGGAACACCACGTATCGTTGGCCTGGTAGCTCTTATAGGCGCCCGGAATAGATTTCGAAGTGGGCTCGCCCTCCCCCAACGATAATCGAATGTTTCTAGATATAAAAGACGTAGCAAAGCCCTATAAGACCGGCATCTAGGGCGGTCCGCCCCACAGTTCCTACGCCTCTGCCTATTAGGTAATGAACTCTATCGCGCCCAAGATATAGGTTTTTTTTTTAACTCCTTCAGTATTTGTCTTCTTTAAGAGGTTTGGAATTATTCTGTTTTTCTACATCACCCAGGAGGTAACAGAACGGATCCATTCTTTTTTTAGAGGAAATCGCCAAGAGCTCTAAAGAAACGTCTGTTAGTTTATGGGATCCTTTCCTTTGTAGGAAACAGGATCACATAATCATCCGAATAAATATAGTTCGAATAGCCTCTTTTATAGTTACAACCTAATTAGTAAGCAATGAACTTCAAATTATGAGGAAAAAAAAATACTAAAATAATCAGCGGCCAACAATATATTAGACTTCAACCTAAGTTCTGTTTT
>CM022885.1:16912408-16934496 GCA_012654025.1 Pachypsylla venusta
TATACACTCGACGCACTCGCGTTTCACATTTGATGGCTTATCCCGAAAAAAAAAATTGGGGGGGGGGGGGGCTACAGCCGGCCAGCTCCCCCTTGTGTACGCCCATGTATTTTAATCATCTTCATATACCGAGAAAACCAAAGAAGACCGATTAAGTTAATTCACCATCAAAATCATGTAGTAGCTGTATTGCTAAGATATTCTGCTAAAATGTTTCTATGCAAAGAACCAAGTAATATACGTGCAAAGTATTTTATCATGTTGAATTATCTAGCGAGTTTTTTCCTTTTTTTTGGTCAGTCACTATCGGTTAAGGTGGTCTCCGAGCAGCATTTTTTTTATTTTATGTTACAAGATACCTAAAAGTTTAAAAGATTAAAGTTTTTATTCAAAATGGATAAAGAAAATGATATGCTTGCTATGTTACAATATTTTACAAAAGAATCTGAGGTATTTATTAGATTAATATGTACCATTTTCTACTGTACTATTGATGCATTCGAGATCAAAAATATCAAAGAAGAAGCTCTGGGAAGTAATCGATAGTTTACCAAAATAGTTATTAGATGAGCATAATGAATCACTAAGTAAAAAAAATCTATTCTGATTCAATAATTTACTGTAATTATATTAAAAATAATTTTTGGTTTTAAGAAAAAAATATTTGAGCAATTCCTTCTTAATTGTTCGGTCTCCGAAACATTGATCTTAAAAAAAATCTTCCTGATGGGACGTTAATGTATTCGATATAGTAACTTGAGACTAAGCTTTAAACTTATAGTCTCTGTTACTGACCTACCTGTTCAACAATTATTAGATAAACATTTTTTTGGTGCTAAAAGTTGTAATTTGAGGAGAGTTCTAATTGAACTTTGTTCAAATTAAGAGGTTAATAATTCTCTATATGTTTCTAATTGAATGGTTTGGATGTCCTTCTACTGCCATGATTTTCAAGCATAATATGAATTACAGAAATATTCTTTCTGTATGGATCTATTTATTTAAAAATTAAATAAATAGTACGGAAAACCGTAGTAGACTTTATCTTCCTTATTTCAACTAAATTTGTCAACATTCGGCTATTCGGTTAGTTAGTTTTTTTTAGGAAAATCGCATAATACGATCTAGCTGTCTACAAACTGGCCAAGTATAATGTCGGTATTGCTTTAAGAGAATTGAGTGCAATAATAAATTTAAGTGCGAGAAGAATAGCAGCAAGAATAAACTTGGCCTCAATAATACATATCACGACGTCCATGGGCAGAATTTTTTGGAAGAGTGGTTGAAAATTCAATGATAATTTTTTGTGAGATATCAATATTTTTTGTAAAGATTACTTATTATCTGTAGTGTTTCTTTATTCGTTTTTTTTTTTTTTTTTTTTTTTTTTTTTTTTTTTCATTTTTTCCAATTCCACTACATATGGGTACAATGAAATTTTTGTGTTAAGCGGACCCAAATGTCAAACCGAGATCGAACACCCAAATGCATTAATACATTAATATGCAATACTAAACAAATAAGAACAGCAATATTATATAAATGTTCTTCCCTGGAATTATAACAATGAAAGTTATTTGATCTATCCGCGTTTAGTTGAAATCATGCAAGATTTCAGCGTCTTAGCAGATGAAACTATCTTTCATGCATTTTGTTCCCTAACTATTTTGCATTTTCTTCTTGCGGAACTATTTTGGAGCACTAGTAGTAAACGAGTTTTCATATAAATACTTTATAATTTAATTGAATGTAAATATCTTCCTTCACGCAAAATTTTAGCGTCCTAGCTGTTTAATCTAGTTTTCGTTCATCTCCTACCCTAAAGTGGAACCGTTTGTGAGCACCGGGAGTGAAAAGTTCGGAACATAAATATTTTCCCGTTTAAATGCATGTAAATATCTACCTTAAAGTAAGATTTCAGTGTTTTATCAGTTAAAACTACATTAAAATACGTTGTATTGCCTTCCTTAAAGCGCCACCGCTTTGGTGCACTTTGGTGAAATTGTTCAAACATTCGGAGTTTTCCCTTTACTTGGATCTTTGATGTTAATTGTTAACAGTGTGCAAAATTACAGCGCTCTAGGTATAATTGAAGTGCCTAAAACTTTTGATGATGAGTAAATCAGTCAGTCAGTAAGTCAGTGAGTATCCAAAAGTGCCAACTTTGAAATTATCTTTCTCCTGCACGGATTAATATTAACTTTTGAAGTTTATCCTGTAGTATTGTACTATACTACGGAATGTATGTTCAAAATTTCAATGACCTATCCCTTGTAGAACCGGATATCTGATGGCGTACAAATCCCGGTGAATTGCTTCGTATAACGTGTAAAGATAGACTTATACAGGGTGTGGCAATTAGTTCTCCCACTTTTCAAAAAATCGTGGGAGGGGAAGTAATAGTGGGAGGAGCGTGGGGTTTGTGATATTCAACACGAAATGACATCTAGTTTTTAGGTGTCGCAATGGTTTGGTCGCGCGAGCATCGTACTTTCGTTGTCAAGCTGTTTTTTGAAAAAGTGAATCCATTATAGCCACTCAGAGGGCGTTCCGCACAAGGTATTTTTTGCACTTCACAGATCTAGTTCCTCATCGAAAAACAATTTTGAGGTGGGTACACAATTTTAAGATCACATCATCAGCTTTAGGCTGTATGGGGCTACGGTCCATGTTCCCCGGTCACGTGATCTCCTTACAGCATGACATTTCTTGGGCTTCTCGCTCCCCGGAGTTGGGTCCCTGTGACTTCTTTCTGTGGGGTTACCTCAAGACTGAGGTCTTCAAACATCGCCCTGGGACTTTTGAAAAGTATTTGCTTAATTTATGTTTTCTTGTGATTATTACTAAAGACGGGATTCTCAAAATTTTTATTTCTCACATTGTTGTTTTACCATGTTTTTTTCTGTTTTAACAGTCTTGATGGCGACTTCAATATGAAACGGAACACTTGAGTTTTTATTTAAAATTATTCAAAGTGGGTTTTGAACAATAAATACGTTTTGAGAAGTACAATGTTCCCCGGGATGATATTTCAAATTACTTTTTTATATAAAATTTTATCTACCTATGTTATGTTTAATTAAGTCAATTCTCCTTATCGGGATATTATCAAAGAAGACACATTTGTTAAAGCAAAGATCAAATTAAGGGATTATCATAATGGCACGTAGGCTGAACATTCTGTGAATAACTTTACTCCCCATATGATACTTTCTCTCGTCAGCTCTATAAAGAATTAACGTTATACTTATAAAACACTCTAACCCTTTTTTCATTGTTTATGAACTTATTTTTTTATGTTAGTTACAGTATTATCAGCCTTAGCTACGTACCTGATCCTGTATTTAACACGACAGTAGGTGTAAGAGATTTTATCTCAGCCATTATCAACTTAAACGGAATAAAGAAGATGGTGAGGAATATCATGTCTTTTTTTTATCAGTAATAACATTTTTTCATGCGACTTGTCTTCTTAAACCTTTTAGATTATACACCACTTTCCACTTTGTTATATAAATAACGTATGTCTGCAATCTTGTGAATATTTCAACCATAAGACCAAATTAAAGGTAATTTTTGCAAATTTATGTAAATGTTTTTTTTAACAAGGATATTTTACAATGAATTATGTTGAAGATAAGATGAACGAATTGTCTGAACAAGAATTTATTAGAAACCATTTTAATCAAAATCTATATTGCAATGCATGAGGAAAGAATTATGAGAAAGAAAATTGAGTAATGCCATGTAATTACATGAGATGAGTTTGATTGGGGTGGACATGTCATTGGATTAATTTAAGACATTGAAGTAGTTCATTTGATTCAAAAAGGGCAAAGAAGATTGAAACGGGTGTATCTCATTTATTCACCCCAAAAGGAAATTACTATCACATAGAAAATGAGATGCTACAATTTATTCTTTTTATTTATAATATACGATCAGACGATTAAAGTTCATAGTTAATCACCTGCCGTATAAAATAGTAGAGGCATGCCAGAATTTGATCTGAAAAGTTGAATATTTTAGGAGGGATTTATTTTTTAAAAAAGCCATAGACTTTAGCGCCATGAATACACTAGTTCCCGACAAATCATTGAACGCCGGGCTTGTTTAAAACTCATATAGAACCATGTGTTGTTATCTGTAGGTACGAGTGCACACATTTTCATGACGACATTTAGAGCACCTTATACATCTGACTACCATTGAATATGATGATGTCACCTAATAATGATGATGACATTGATTATCTCGATGTTTAGAACTCAGATATGACCAGCTGTAGTTATCTGTAGGTACGAGTGCACACATTTTTGTGACGATATTTAGAGCACTTATACATCTGACTACCATCGATTATGATGATATCACCTAATAATGATGATGACATTGATTATCTCGATGTTGAGAACTCAGATAGGATCATGATGTGTTGTTATCTGTAGGTACGAGTGCACACATTTTCGTGACGATATTTAGAGCACCTTATACATCTGACCATCGAATATGATGATGTCACCTAATAATGATGATGACATTGATTATCTTGATGTTTAGAACTCAGATAGGACCAGCTATAGTTATCTGTAGGTACGAGTGCACACATTTTTGTGACGATATTTAGAGCACTTATACATCTGACTACCATCGATTATGATGATATCACCTAATAATGATGATGACATTGATTATCTCGATGTTGAGAACTCAGATGGGATCATGTGTTGTTATCTGTAGATACGAGTGCACACATTTTCGTGACGATATTTAGAGCACCTTATACATCTGACCATCGAATATGATGATGTCACCTAATAATGATGATGACATTGATTATCTCGATGTTGACAGACTCATCCCTGTTTCCAATTGTTTTATATCAATAACAGTGTTTACCTAAATAAAGGTCGCAGTAATAATTGTAATCAGTCTCAATAGAGACTTGTAACCAGTTTCATAATAATAATACAATGTTTTCTTCCCGAGTTTATATATTTAGACTTGGCCATGCCTACTACCAAACATTTATTATATTTTAAAACTAACGATACGAAATATCTGTGGCCCAAACTGAACATTATTACTATTCATGTCTATTGGACTGTCCTATTTTCTAATCACGACGGATTAGATTCAATAGCAATTAGTGTGAAGTATTATGTTTGTGTCTGCTGTTCCGATATCAACCTGAAAATATGATAAAAACCTTTCTGAAATGATTTTTCTTCCTAATATCATTAAGGCTCTGACATATCTTATGACTCATGACATCTCTCTGACAAGGGTACCCTGTCCCAACTGACGCATGATAACCTGGATTGGAATATGTGAGTGATTTTATTTATCATTATCATTAGGTGAATCTTGTTTTAATTTTTAGTCCCTCCAAAAATTGATAGGAAAATTATATTAATTGCTTTTAATTGTAATTAAACATCACCACAGTCTATTTAATATGAGAAGTCATTTGTAAGCGTCTCCGGGTAATACCTAATTAATAGTCTTGAGGGTTAATAGTCATGAAAGTCCCTTCTAACCTCAAAATTCTTCTTGCTCTGGGTGGTGAAAACGAACGGATTTAATAATAAAGGTCCTCAATTATTGCCCAGAGACGATTATGCTTCTAAGTGACTTCTCATAAAGAATAGAGTAAAAATATTATCTCACAAAAAATTATCATTGAAAAAAGGCCAAGTTCCACTTATTCAACCAAAAAATTCTGCCCATGAAAGTAGTGATATCTATTATTGGGGCCAAGTTTATTGTTGCTGCTGTATATCCCGCACTTAAATTTTCTGTCTCAATTCTCTTAAAGTAATACCGACTTTACACTTGGCCAGTTTGTAAAAAGGTAGTACGAGTATTTTACGAATCCCCTTAGAAAAAACTGACCAAGTGTAAAGTCGGTATTACTTTAAGAGAATTGAGACAGAAAATTTAAGTGCGGGATATACAGCAGCAACAATAAACTTGGCCCCAATAATAGATATCACTACTTTCATGGGCAGAATTTTTTGGTTGAATAAGTGGAACTTGGCCTTTTTTCAATGATAATTTTTTGTGAGATATCAATACTTTTTGTAAGATTACTATATGAATCTGATTATATTTAGCCGTTTTTTCTTCATTTCTTCTTTTCAATTACACAACATATCGAAAACCAGGAAATTTCTGTATAAACCGGACCCAAATGTCCAATGAGATCTAAATTATTCAAATATAAATTATTTCCTGATTAATTGTATGTAAATATCTAACTTTATGCAAGATTTCAGCGTCCTACCAATTTAAACTGTTTTCGAGCATCTCCGTCCCTAAAGCGGAACCGTTTTGGAGCACCGGGAGTAAAAGAGTTCAAATATAAATTATTTCTTGATTAATTGTATGTAAATATCTAACTTTATGCAAGATTTCGGCGTCCTACCAGTTTAAACTGTTTTCGAGTATCTCCGACCCTAAAGCGGAACCGTTTTGGAGCACCGGGAATGAAAGAGTTCAAAAATAAATTATTTCCGGATTAATCGTATGTAAATATCTAACTTTATGCAAGATTGATGGTCGAAAACAGTTTAAACTGTTTTCGACCATCTCTTTCCCTAAAGCGGAACCGTTTTGGAGCACCGGGAGTGTAAATGTTCAAATATAAATTATTTCCTGCTTAATTGCATGTAAATATCTAACTGTGTGCAAGATTTCAGTGTTTTGTCAGTTAAAACTACATTACAATACGTTGCATTCTCTTCCCTAAAGCGACACCGTTTTGGAGCACTTAGAGTTAAAAAGTTCAAATTTTCGGATTTTTCCCTTTACGTGGATGTCAATTGCTAACTTCGTGCAAAATTTCAGCGCTCTAGTTATACGGGAAGTGCCTGAAACTTTTGATGATGAGTTAATCAGTCACTATGTCAGTCAGTCAGTCAGTGAGTATCCAAAAGTGCAAACTTTGAAATTACGTATCTCCCGTCCGGGTTAGAATTAACTTTTGAAGTTTATCCTGTAGTATTGCACTATACTACGGAATGTATGTTCAAAATTTCAAAGATCTATCCCTTGTAGAACCGGATATCTGACGGGTGAAAAACCTGGTGAATTGCTTCATGTAAAGATACACTGGTGCTTTCTGGAACTTGGCCTGGCGCACTGCCGTGCGCTCAGATTACTAGTAGTCCTGTGAACTGGAAACCTCATTCAAATTTTTGGGCCACCATTTGGTCTCGGTGGGCCTAATAGGCCGAAAATTAATCATCAATTAGCTGACCTTAAACATAACAAAGTGCCGCATTGCCCACTACCTCCAAGGTCAAAGTTTCTTTTCACGTTGTGTGGCTGGTATTACACTAATATTATATCCAGTGGCATATACCTACTCGTACACCAATGCACTGAATCGGAAATTATTTGAACTTTTACACTCACCATGCATTTTATGAAATCTGGAAATATTTCTCTGACCTCATTCTGCATGAAGGATAAGACCTATCTTCATGCAGATAAGACGTGTTTACTAGACTTGTGCACCAAATGTGTAAAAAAAATGGTACATCCGAGATCCATCAATATTTTTACATGGAATTTTATTGCTCGATTTCGGTGTAAAATTGGCGTTTCAACTTGAAAAATTCTGGCCGTCAGTTACCTAACCCAAATCATTCCTTTGGAAGTCAACCTAATAAAATAAAATAAGATAGAGTTAAGAACGTTGGTAAATATCAGATTGGGCCAGAAGTTACATATTTGAGTCGTAAATATTATTTCATTCACCGACTTAATTATATTTGCAATATTAGTCTAATCCCGGATTCCGACTAAACACTAAACTTATGCTTTTTAGTTAAATGGTACGAAAAACCGTACTAGACTTTCTCCTCCTTAATCATTCTATCAGACTACCATCGAATATAAGTTGCTCTTCTAAAGTTTGTTTTTTAGTGATAGTATTATTATAATTTTTTCTGCTGTCGATGACCTTTATTTTAAAATATTTTGCAGCCTTCGGCTCTGGACGTTACTCCTTAGGGATAGTGTTAGTTTAAGAAAAGAATTTGGCAGTTTTCGTCTGTGGACGTTGCTTTTGAGTGATTGCATTATTCTAAAAGTATCAGCAGCCTACGGCTTGACGTTGCCCTTTAGTGATATTATTATTTTAAAAAAAAATAAACCCATGTCACATTAACAGAGTTTTTTTATTCTTAGAATTATACAAGGCAGGTAAAATATTGCTATGATTACCAGATTTAAATTTCATCGAAATTGGTTATATGATGACTAATTTTAATTTTGGGCCCCTACCGGGGTCCCAAAACCAAAATTCCTACAAAATACCTAAAATTGTCAAATATAATATTTGGATAACTGTGCTTAACAAATTTTTTATCAAAATTGTACAAATTTTTCTGTTTTTTTTTCTTTTCATTTTTTGGTCCCTAACGGGGCCCCAAAACCAAAATTCCTACAAAATACCAAAAATTATCAAATATAAAACTTTTACATTTATTCTTTTTTGGCACCCTGCTGGGGCTTCTTAACGGGGCCCCTGGTGTAGTTACGCCTCCACGGACCAATGTCTTTAGGTAAAATATTGTTATGATTGCCAGATTTAAATTTCGTCAAAATTGGTTATATTGTTTGGATTTAACAAATTTGGCCCAAATGAGACGTTCTTGGTCCTGGGACCCTGGCGGGGGGGGGGGGACGCTGACTAAAAGCTAGAAAACCGTTATTATAATATGTTGAATAATCCCTACAGGCTACAGACATTAATTGTTTTGAATTTTATGTGAATAAACGCGACCGTTTTCTTTTTAAAGCGATAGTTAATTGACGGGGCTTATTGGGCCCCACTGGCGGGCCCCTGACAAAGACGCACCCACATGGGCCCATTTGATTTCATAAAAGGATGCCATTAGTTATCCCCTTTTTAAATTTCATCAAAATTGGTTATGTGGTTTTGATCTTAGAGATTTGGTCCAATTGCGACGTTCTTGGTCCTTAACCAAGGGGGGGGGGGATCTGAAAAAAAGATGAAAACAGTGATTAACTAATTTTTAATACTTTAAATGATCCCTGTCCCCTGTCGGCTCTAGACATTATTTTTTAAAAAAATTCATGTGAAATTATTGAACTGTTTTCTTTTATCATTTGTGGGACAGAAGATTCTGACGACTTACTTTACCTTTGGATATTTTTTGGCCCAAAAAATCGTCTGACGGGAACCCAAAACCAAAAATAAAGTTCAAATGTGTCATTTCTTATTTCCCCATATTTTCACTATTTCGGATCATTTTTGAAGTTTGGAAATATTTGGAGGCATGGGGTCCAAAAAACCGATATTTCCGACATGGGACGTGGGACGTACGTACGGAATCGTGTGCAGAGCTCTGGAAGCTAACCCGCTAGACCGATTTTGATGAAATTTGGCACTGGTCATCTTTGGGCAAAAAGCCCGACCTTATCGATATCCCCCCCCGGGGGCGCCCCCAGCAGCCCGAACAGCCGTTTTAGGACCGAATCTCTAAAATACAAACCACATAACCAATTTTGATGAAATTTAAAATCAGTAATTATGGAATCCTTTTATCTAAAATAAATGGTCCCAGACCGGGATACGCGGGCGTATCCCGGTCTGGAGCGCCGCCAGGGTCCAAAAATTGAAATCGCTTTTAAAATAAAACAGTACTGATCTGTTTTATTTTATGTACATGAGATTTTTTAAAAAATAATGTCTAGAGCCGACAGAGATCATTCAAAGTATTGCAAATTATGTAACCACTGTTTTTAACCTTTTATTCAGAGTCCCCCCCCCCCCATCGGTTTAGGACCAAGAACGTCGCAATTGTACCAAATCTCTAAAATGAAAACCACATAACCAATTTTGATGAAATTTAAAATGGGTAACTATGGCATCTCTTTATGAAAATAATAATAATAATAATGGGTCCATGTGGGTGCGTCTTTCTCAAGGGCCCCGCCAGTGGGGCCCAATAAGCTCCTTCAATTGTCTATCGCTTTTAAAAGAAAACCGTCCCTTTTATTCACTTAAAATTCAAAACAATTGATGTCTGAAGCGTCAAGGAATTAGTCAACTCATTATATTCACTGTTTTGCAGCTTTCATTCGGAGTCCCCCCTCCACGGTTCAGGACTAAGAACGTCGCAATTGGACCACATCTCTAAAATCCAAACCACGCAACCAATTTTGATAATATTTAAAACGGGTAGTTAAATAGGGCATTAGTTTATTTATATATAAAAATGGGCCCATGGGGGTGCGTTTTTGACATGGGCACCGCCAGTGCGCCCCGGTAGGATCCCACACATGAAAAAAAAAAATCGTCTGATTTTGATAAAATTTAGTATGCGCAGTTGCCCAAGTAGGTATTTTAATTGGCAACTTTTGGTATTTTGTAGGAGGTAGTTGACAACTTTTGGTAAAAAACAATAATTCGTCCGATTTTGATAAAATTTGGTATGCACAGTCACCTAAGTATTATATTTGACAAATTTTTGTTGTTTTGAAAATTTGATAAATTTTTTTCATTTGGGGGGCCCATAGGGCCCCCCAAATGAAAAAAAAAAAAAAAAAAAAAAAAACAGAAAATTGGTCTGATTTTGATAAAATTTGGTTCCGTACCATTTATTTATTGTGAATTTTTGTGCTATTTTTAGGAAAAGCGATTAAATATCTTTAGGAAATGAATCATAACAAAAACAAATATACCTACCAAAGGTTTTATAGTAAAAAATCAAATGTTATTTGTATTTAATTTTTTCATCATTTCAATACTTAAAAGTTTTACCCAAATTTTCACTTTAAATGTTATACTTCTGTCTTTGTGTACAACAAATACTATTGAAGAAAAAGCAAAACCTGAAATTATTCTATATAGTCCAGTCAACGAATGGTTTGTAGAGTGCGTTGGCTGGAAACCAAGGAATTTTTTCAGAAGTTTGTTTGGTGTGGTCAGGAGAAAAACATACTAAAAGTCCTGGGACCTGGGGGGTGAGCCAAATGCAGGGGGGGCGTGGCGAAGGTCACTTTTTTTTAAGTTTTCCCCTATATCTCGAAAACGGTTACTTTTAGCGTACAAAGTATTCTAGGTAAAATTGGAGCCATCTAAATTTCCTACAAGTTTGCTTCTATTCATTTTTTTCCACCCCTCATAGTTTTCGAGATATCTTCCCACCCCCCACCGCATATTTTTGGGAAAATGAAAATTTACCCCTTTTTTCGTTAAATTTTGGTCTGTAACACACCAATGCTTCGTTTCACAGCAATAACCCGGGAAATAAAGTTATAGAGAATCAAATTTGCTTTTAAAAAATATTCCTTTTTACATTCTATTATTAGCCCTTCAAAAAATACAGCTCCTTTTATGGCATTTGGCAATAATATAGATTTTGCCAAAAAAAACTGTTCGTTTCAGTTTTCCACAGCTGTCACCTTTTATATAACCAGTTATTATCTGTATATACTCCCAAATGTTGAGAATAAGGTTTATGATCATTTAATATGCAATTAAATGACCAGACAGGATAAGTGAGGTCTTTATTTAACTCCACAATTTTGGACAAAAAAATTCATCCAATTTTTTGTGACTTTTACTGTTAAAATGGGTTGAATTTTGTTCAAAAACGGTACAAATGCATGCATATTCTGACTATACATCTTATTTTCTGATGTAGGATCCTCCTTTATCGCCCAGTGAATAAGGTCGGTGGTGATACAAAATGTAAACTTTGTCACTTTGCAGAGTTTATAATGTAAACCATTACCTTGCAAAATTATTGGAAATTGGAATCTTGCACTGAGCTCATTCTTTTCTGCCACAATAACTATATTAATGCATGGTCCGATTTTTGTTTTGATATTTCTCATTATGCTTGTGAAAGGATTTGGTGATTTGTTTTTGGGCTCTATGGGATGCTCACGATGTTGTGTCGGATTTTATCTTTCATACCAAGCTGCTACAGTTCTGCCACGACAAGGTTTCACGAGTAAGATGTCTTGGTCAGTTGGGGTTTTACCCATCAATATAACTAAAGGACTTCGTAAATAACTGCACTGAGCTGGTTTCAGATAAATGAATTACTGTGTCAACATTAAACATCAGGATACTAATTATGCGGCTTTTGTTTGGGACGTTCGAAAGAAAATCCTGATGTTTTGTACTAATATCTGTCTACCAGTTAAAATGTATATACCCTAATCTTTTCGTCCTAAAGCGTTGTAAATTCCATCATATGAATCACTTCTCGGATCCTCCCGACCCAAGAGATCCAAAAATTGAAATACTTTGGAAAATAATTAAGTATTTAAACTTATTATTTCATGATTTATGGAATGTGATTTTGTACACAATAGTTTTGTTCGAAAAATACTATTAAAAATTTCGCCATAAGGCCCAGAAGATCCCATAGAGCCCAAAAACAAATCACCAAATCCTTTCACAAGCATAATGAGAAATATCAAAACAAAAATCGGACCATGCATTAATATAGTTATTGTGGCAGAAAAGAATGAGCTCAGTGCAAGATTCCAATTTCCAATAATTTTGCAAGGTAATGGTTTACATTATAAACTCTGCAAAGTGACAAAGTTTACATTTTGTATCACCACCGACCTTATTCACTGGGCGATAAAGGAGGATCCTACATCAGAAAATAAGATGTATAGTCAGAATATGCATGCATTTGTACCGTTTTTGAACAAAATTCAACCCATTTTAACAGTAAAAGTCACAAAATATTGGATGAATTTTTTTGTCCAAAATTGTGGAGTTAAATAAAGACCTCACTTATCCTGTCTGGTCATTTAATTGCATATTAAATCATCATAAACCTTATTCTCAACATTTGAGAGTATATACAGATAATAACTGGTTATATAAAAGGTGACAGATGTGGAAAACTGAAACGAACAGTTTTTTTGGCAAAATCTATATTATTACCAAATGCCATAAAAGGAGCTGTATTTTTTGAAGGGCTAATAATAGAATGTAAAAAGGAATATTTTTTAAAAGCAAATTTGATTCTCTATAACTTTATTTCCCGGGTTATTGCTGTGAAACGAAGCATTGGTGTGTTACAGACCAAAATTTAACGAAAAAAGGGGTAAATTTTCATTTTCCCAAAAATATGCGGTGGGGGGTGGGAAGATATCTCGAAAACTATGAGGGGTGGAAAAAAATGAATAGAAGCAAACTTGTAGAAAATTTAGATGGCTCCAATTTTACCGAGAATACTTTGTAAGCTAAAAGTAACCGTTTTCGAGATATAGGGGAAAACTTAAAAAAAGTGACCTTCGCCACGCCCCCCTGCATTTGGCTCACCCCCCAGGTCCCAGGACTTTTAGTATGTTTTTCTCCTGACCACACCAAACAAACTTCTGAAAAAATTCCTTGGTTTCCAGCCAACGCACTCTACACCCCTATTTTGATCATTCATTGACAGGACTAATATTACACCCAGACAAACAAAGGGCAGTGTAGTATCATGAATAAAATGATAACTGAATATACTGTGAAACGGGTAAGAAATCAATGGCCATTATAATTATTTTCCAACATGACTGATATTGCGGGATTGGCAGTATACATATCTAAATCGAAGAAGAAGGGTTATTCACTATAAGAACAGACAAACGAATTCCTACGATTCTTATAAGAATAAAAACGATTATATATCCCCTGTCATAAATTATAAAGCAAACAATTAAATGTTGATGGGCAAACCATATATTCTTACTACCACGGAAGCCGTTTTATGAGTAATAACATCAACGTGTCTGCGATAACATTTCAAAGAACAACTCCAATGAGCAGAATTGACCAATTACGCGCTTTTTATATCAGATATAAGCCTCCCTTACATTATGTAAGGGAGGCTCCGAAGAAAAACACGAAAATGGTGTGAAGTGTAACAATTCTATCAGTGACGAACCTACTATTAAAAAATATATATAAAATTCGCACAATTTATCGAAACGAAATATATAAATTATTATGTAAAGAAATAATTTTAATTAGGAAATAACCATTCCTCTATAAGTGTTCGACCAAATTAGCTCTGATGATGTGCTCAGGAGAGTACGAAACTAGTCAGCTCTAACATCATTTTAATTTTTATCGTCAAGTGAAGATATAGTATTTTAGCTGCTTTATGAATTGTATCTATTATTATAAGTATATATGTGTCCGGTTTTGTTTGGCTACCCATAAGCTCCCCTTTCATGATATTTTTTTCAAAGTTTAGAAGACGTAGAATCTCTAACTAGAAGAATTCAGAAGGTTTCAGAAAAAATTATCAACGCTAAGTGATTGAAAATGGCCGTTGAATGTTTCAAGAGATTTCCATTTTAAAGGCCGTGTTGGGCCCCTAGCTGGGCCCCCGACAGACATACGCCCGCGTGAGTCTATTTATTTTAGATACAATGATTCCATAATTACTAGTTTGTTTTTTAGGGATTCGGTCCCAAAAAAAATGTTCCAGGCCCCAGGGACACCCCTTGGAGGCAATATTGAGAAAAAGAAAAATATGGGTCGGGCTTTTTGCCCACGTACGTCATACGTGGAACGTCATACGTCGGAAATATCGGTTTTTTGGACCCCATGGCTCCAAATATTTCTTCAAAAATGACCCAAAACAGTGAAAATATGACCCAAAAACTATAGGAAATGGCCTATTTCATCTTTATTTTGGATTTCGGGTTCCCGTCAGATTTTTTTTGCCAAAAAATGTTAAATTTTTCTGCACGATTACTATACTTTATCTTCTATAGGAAGAGAAAGTAAAAAGTCTGTGCTACTCCTGAGTTTCTTCTAATTGCAACCAAATCTAAGAAATCGGTTATCGTGATTTGATTGAATCTCGTTATTTTCCTGTGTAATTTCTGTTCTTATCAGCATATATATAATAAACCCCTGACACTGCGAGTAAGATAAATAAAGATAAAGTAAACATTATTTTTCACCTAGACAAAACCTTGTTTGTAATGTGATAGATACATCAAAGTAAACTTGGAGAAAAACTCTTTATCAAAATGTTAGGCATGTTATATGTTTTTAAGAAGAAATGTGAAATTCCTTCAAGGTTTTGGAATGAGTTACTGAGGTCAAATTTCTAATTTAATTAATAGTTTCGTTACTATTAATTAACAAAATATTTTGTTAATTAGTCAAATTACATTCTGAAGGGTATAAGGTTTAGTTTACCAAATTGAAATTATTTCTCACTCTGTTCGGTTTGGTCCTATTAAAATATTATGCTGACTATTTCTAAATTAGGTGTAACTTTGTTTTGTTAAATAACTACAACTTTCTCTACCGTTATATTTTCCAGAGAATTAAACAATTTTAGTCACTTTATGGTATGGTATGTAACTATGTAGTATAATTGTAGTCATTTTGAAATAGAAATTTCAAAAAACTCTATATGCATTAGCTGCAATTATATGTTTTTAGTCAGGTGCGCGTTTTTGTCTCAATAATATCGTCAAGTAGACATCTTCAAGTTTTTTCATTTTTTTATGTTTCATTACTTATTTATAACACTAACCACTAAGGAAAGGAATAAATAAAAAAAAAAAAAAAAAAAATGTCTGTTACTCAGGTTTTTAGCACGTTACATATTTCGTATAAATTGAACATTAAAATCACTTGCTTTTTGGGGTTTGCCTTCGGAGAGTAACTAATCTTAACCCACTTTCATATACCACTCAGACGATCGTTTCTATTTAAAAAAATCGAAAACTATTAACCGTATTAATGATTGATTATTGCATATGATTTTTTTTTAATAGCTTGACTAAATTTGAATATGATGTGGAATTTAACACAGTGGTGACACTTATCTCAATCGATTTAAAACACTACCGTATTGATCAAGAAGTCATTCGAATTCCGGCAACCCTCGGTTACTATAAATCAATGGCGTGGGCGTGCCATAAAAACATTTTTATAAAGTTAGGAACTAGCTAGAATTAGAAAGAAGCTATTTCTGCAAATCTTCATAATCAGCAGAAATATTCTTGAAATCCTAAAATCCTCTACTTCAACAAATAATAGAAAAATCAATTTCATGTATCATCTTTCTGACGTGAAAGATTCAATCAATATTGTCAACACTGTAATGCTTTGTGTAAATATCGAACATCCAGCGACTTCATTAAGTATTTCTTGCAAAACTACCAACTTATTTATACGTTAATACTAACTCATGTATACCTCCTCCGCCTTTTCGCTGATACAATAGCAGCTACTTCAGTTATTCTCACAGCAACTTTAACAAGGAATGACATGGGGAATGGCCAAACGGCCTGATCACACCCGATATGCTTCAGTCTGACGAGAGAGGATATAGCTGGTGTTCAATTTGTTGACTTCTGAAGCCAGACTATATCGTCTCTGATATAAATGTTAGAAGGTCATCAATGTTATCTACTAATAAACCAGAAAGTTGATTTACAACTATTTATATCAAAACGTCTAGTTAAATCATCTCACCCTTCTTTATTACTGAACTCTGAATTGTTTCTCGCTCTGATTTATATGTTTCAGTGTCCTAATTTTCTTATTTTGACGCGTCTTTCTCTGATATGAACTATTTATAATAACACTTTGAAACCATATGTACATACTATTGAAAAAGGTAAAATTTTCAAGTATATTTTAGGCATCATCGTATTCAAAAGCAGCAATGAGGTCCCTACAGTTGTCTTCATCAGAGCTCCATAAAGTCATAAACATTATAAAAACCTTTTTTTTTTTTAATTCTTCATATTTTCACGAAATCACGTAATTTTAAAAGCCATATTATAAGGAAATTATTAATCCTTTTTTCGAGGCTAATGATTAACAGGGGTCTCTATTTCCCCTGATACAATTGAATTATGACAGTATCCTGAGTTACAGGGACTTAATGATATTAGGGAGTTGCTGTCTTAGGGAGTTGCTGTCAAGAATTTTCCTTTTCAGTACATTCCATTTTATATTTGACTGAAAGTTTCATATAATTTATGGAGGAATCAGATCATCTGGACATAAAAAGTGGCCCCTTAGCTAACAGCTTTAATATACTGGAACGTATATTTCCCCTTGAGTGCATTATTCCACAACCCTAGTTACACCATATTTAATTAAATTCTGCATTATTCTTTGAAATAAAGTCTTGAGAATAAATATATTTAAGCATCTTTTCTCCTGAAATGTTTCGCTTTTCAATACAGTCGTCACAGTCATTGTTTTAGAAGTATAAGTATTACATTTTCCAGCTATTCTCGAACATTTTGTTCAGAAAACAATATTTGTATTCGTTGATGTAGATATATAAGCTACTTAAAGTTTCTTTTTGTTTACCCGAATAGGAAGTGAATATTTGTGTCTTTGGTGAAGTGCATTTTTAAATAGAATTCTTCTATTCCCATTTTGCTAGTAATTGACATCAATTTTAAGTATCTTGAAACTTTTGGCAAGTGTTTGTTACCCCCCCCCCCCCCCNCCCCCCCCCCCCCCCGTTTCTAAGCTTCTTTTTTATGACACGATCACTGCGATATATTCAATCGAAGTATTCTATCTTCCCATTTTATAAGTACTTTAGAGACCTATTTGGAAACAATTTCTATTCATGAAAAATGTTTTTTAAGATTCAGAACCGCCTCAAAAATGTTATCATTGATTATACAGAATAGATACCAATATAATATTTTACAACAAAAATGTTATCATTGATTATACAGAATAGATACCAATATAACATTTTACAACAAAAATGTTATCATTGATTATACAGAATATGCACCAATATAACATTTTACAACAAAAATATTATCATTGATTATACAGAATAGATACCAATATAACATTTTACAACAAAAATGTTATGATTGATAATACAGAATAGATACTAATATAACATTTTACAACACTTTATTTGAAAATTATGAAAAACCCGATCTCTCTCGAGCAATGTAATGACTATGCCCCGGTGTCTTCCTTTCTCTGCATATGAATTGGGACAAATTAAAAATGTTGAGCAACCGTGATCGCGTTCTTTTTTTAAATACTAATTTTATTTTTTGACATAAGTTCAAAAGATAAAATACCATACAACTACAAATTTTTTTTTGAGTCGTTTGAAATTTTTTTCATAAAATTTAATAGACTTGGCCAATTTTTTTATTGGCATAACTAATTTTTCAATGGCCCAATAGTTGATAATCTCTCAAAATTGCTTAAAACAGAATAGGTATATTTTATAAAATGTTGAACATTTTTCATTATTTAAGATTATTTTGATTAAAAGTTCTTGATGAATTACATCTAATGATGAATGAAAAATGAATACTATTTCACTTTTGATCAAGACCTATTCGTTTTTCATTCATCATAAGTTTAGGTCAAACAAGCAGCTTGGATATAATTATCTTACAAAATAATGGTATTCGTTTTTCATTCATCATAAGCTTAGGTCAAACAAGCCGCTTGGTTATAATTAATCTTACAAAATCTGGTAAAAATCGATTGAGCGGTTTACACAGTGAGTTAATATGGTGACAAGTTAAGGTTGAACTGTCACAAGCGGGAGACACAGCACTTCATAAGAGTGTGTTTTGTGCTAGTCAGCAAAACAATAATTACATTTTTTACTCATGACTGAATTCTTCACCTGTTTTTTGTTATACCTATTTACTTATTTCCAATTTTCATTTTTGTTAAAATAAATTTAAATCAACCAATTACAATCGAGCTCAAATTTGGTTATTACAATGTAACCACCCACTTCCCTTCTAGTTTACATCCTGGCTAATAGTTGGTCTGTATCTATTACATTTAAATAATGTATGCTCCCAGAACAAAAACTTCCTCGCTGTAGGAGATTCGTGCCAAGTTTTTTCAAAAATCCACAATTTTTTGGCAAATCAATCAAAGTACAGAAAAAACATTTCATTTACAACAAGTGAAAACAATTTTTTAGGAAAACCATATATTCAGCAGGCCGCGCGCCTCTATAATATAACCGAATGCGTAATTTCTTCCATGCCGAAGAACTATTAAATTCTTCTAATCCAATTATAAGTTACTAACTTCTAAAATAGGTGATTCTTGATATTGTGAGATGTTACTTCAGGGTGATCTCTTCATCGGCCGATTCCACCTGAGGTGATCATTTAAAATAATACAGAGAGCAACTCCGTAATATTATTATGTTACTGACGTAATTAAATGCAGTGATTGACATGGTCTGGGGGCATGTGCAAATAATTAACCTGCAAGATTAGATGTAGGATGAAAAATAAAAACTTTAGCAGTAAACAACAATTTCTTTAGAGCTGCATTCCCGTTCATGCGGCTACCATCATAAACGATGATGTCACTGATTGATAATAATATTTGCGAAGTCTCTACAATGATGTTTCTTCCCCGATGATGTTCATCAGTCAAGTGAAATCATAAAATTTGTTTATTTGATCTTATTGAAATTCTTGAAGAAAGTTCAAGTATTCATTTTGAAAGCTTGTCGTGTTACATCTTTTATTCAATAGAAGAGTAATCATTGATGTAACTAGAAAGCTGCCATTAGAACCAAACCACAATATAATTAATTTTGATAAAGTATCTTTTTCGATACAAACTAATCAACACGACATACACTTGGCGGTTTGAAGCACAGTTGTTCTCAGTTATAAGTTTGTTTTATTTATAAAAGAAATTTTAACCGATCATAAAAATTGAAAAAAATAGTAGTGAAAGGAAATAGGCTTCGCTCCAGCACTTACGATAATTATTGAATAAAGTTGGGGGAAGGGGGGGGGGTTCTCCAAGGTGTCCAATTTAATTTTTCTCCATGTATGGTTCACTTGTTTTGGCTCTTTTCCACTGGGTACATCAACAATAGTGTGTTCAACTGTTGAACTGTTTTAACGCAGAACTGCTTTCTCTTCAAGCCATTTGGAAAGTTTTACATTATTCTTGTATCTGTAAATACAATATTTTAGGATTTACGCATACTCGAAGATCCATTTGTGCCAAGTTGTTTTGACATATCACACAAATATAAAATGAGGGGAACGGATTTAAATGCAATCAGAAGCGAATTACATCTGATTCCCTTGCGGCTTCTGCTGACGAATACTATTGTATAGAACTATTAAAAAAAAGCTCATTAGTCATAAAATACTTTCATTCTTCAACTAAATAGTTTGCGAATAATATACAAATTACTTTTGTGTTTGTTTTTTTCAGATCGATTGTGTAGATCTGAACTTAAAAAAAAATACACAAAGCAAAGTGTGGTCCTATAGCATTACTATTATCAATGTTGGGCTTCATTTGGAAGGACATTTTCTTGTATCATTACTATTGTTTACCTTTCAGTTACAAGTTACCATTCAGAATTAAAGGTTTACGGTATTTGAATGAAATCATAGAGAGAATTTCAAAACGTTCAATAATATTTTAAAGACAAAATATAGGAAACCAGATACATTCTTCTTTTTACTAAAATTTCAATGAATCCAAAGCTGAAACCATGCCACAACACAGACTTGCGTCATATTTTTGTACAATAAACACTTTTACTTTCTCGATTCCTTTATTCAGTGGTCTGAACGATTGTGTTTTCTGTGGCTCCAATAGCACGAGTCTATTTATATATCTAAATGTTAACTTGTTGGTTTTAGTATTTTTCATAAATACATAGTTCGCAAATAGCAGTCCAAGTTGAGGACAATCAGTATTAGAAAACTTTTCTTTTGCAAAAAAGTTACCTCTGAACAATGTAGATTTTCTACATTGTTCAAAAGAAAAGGTTTTGTAAAAATATTTTAATTAAAGTTAAACTTTGGAGAAAGATTTTTTCCTTTGGTTTTAAGTCAGAAAATAACTTGGAACTTTTACTTCATTTTTTATTATTAACTCCCAACATGAGAAGTATCAAACTGCTAACACTTCCCAAGCAAAAGTAGAAAACAAATGAAAATTTCATGCAATAAACCTGAACTTTAGGTTTCTTCATATATGTTCACACTGAAATGTGTTTCCTAATGAAAGCTATAGCGTTTTAAAGAATAAATTAAGTATAAGATCTATGGAGAGGATTTTTTTGTAATAGTAATTTTTAACTCACTTTTCTTTGTCACATAAACATTAACATATTGTTTATTAGTATTTCTCCACGGAAAGCAATATCCGTAGTGCTGTAGTTATCACAATGGAAATAAACACAGGCGTCCCATGTTCGAATACCGGTCAAAGTTTTCAAAAAATCTTCGAATAATTTGATCTTGAGTTTGGATGAGTTACGATATGTAATCAGTCTCGTAAGTACAATTGAATAGCCAAAATAAAGACAACAATAAATAGCAGCGTTATATGCTAAAATGTCTAGAGTCGATATTCATTTGAATTATAAAAATTCACAAATTGGTTTTTTCTATTTTTTGTGCTATCTTTTTAAAATATCTGAACTATGTACTTCCATTTGTTATACTCAGTTTCTGTCATAACGAGAAAAAAGACTAAAACTTCAAACGAGTAAAAAAAAAAAACTTTAATTGCAGATTTTCCAAACTTTGGAGGGCTGCCATTTTGGTTCACGCTCTTTTTTCGAAATTCTAATTTGAGAGTTAGTTGGAACTTATTTTATCGTAATCGAGCCATTTTCATGGTTCTCTCTTAACATGGGAATTCCATTATTTGTTTGATTATTCAATTTTATATCTATAAAAATTCTTAAAAAAACATAATGTTCATATGTCCAATCACATATTAAAACAGACAAAAAAATGATCACTTTTCCCGTTTTAGTCCAGTCAACGAATGGTTTGTAGAGTGCGTTGGCTGGAAACCAAGGAATTTTTTCAGAAGTTTGTTTGGTGTGGTCAGGAGATAAACATACTAAAAGTCCTGGGACCTGGGGGGTGAGCCAAATGCAGGGGGGCGTGGCGAAGGTCACTTTTTTTAAGTTTTCCCCTATATCTCGAAAACGGTTACTTTTAGCGTACAAAGTATTCTCGGTAAAATTGGAGCCATCTAAATTTCCTACAAGTTTGCTTCTATTCATTTTTTTCCACCCCTCATAGTTTTCGAGATA
>CM022885.1:16964900-16975430 GCA_012654025.1 Pachypsylla venusta
AATACCAAATTTTATCAAAATCAGACAAAATTTATGTTTTTTTCATAATTGGGGGCCGGTCGGGGCCCCAAATGCAAAAAATCTAAAAAACACCAAAAATCGTCAAATATAATACATTGGTGGCTGTGCATACCAAATTTGATCAAAATCTGACGAATTTTATGTTTTTTTCATTTGTGGACCCCTACCGGGGCCCCAAAACCAAAATTACTACAAAATATCAAAAAATTTCAATTATAGTACTTGGGCAACGGTGCATACCAAATTTTATCAAAATCAGGCAAAATTTATGTTTTTTTCATATTTGGGGCCCATCCGGGGCCCCAAATGCAAAAATTTGCAAAACACCAAAAATTATCAAATATAATTCTTTGGTGGCTATGCATACCAAATTTTATCAAAATCGGACGAATTTTATGTTTTTTTCATTTGTGGGCCCCTACAGGAGCCCCATAACCAAAATTACTACAAAATACCAAAAGATATCAATTATAGTACTTGGGCAACGGTGCATACCAAATTTTATCAAAATCAGACAAAATTTATGTTTTTTTCATATTTGGGGCTCGACCGGGGCCCCAAATGCAAAATATTTGCAAAACACCAAAAATTATCAAATATAATACTTTGGTGGGTATGCATACCAAATTTTATCAAAATCGGACGAATTTTATGTTTTTTTCATTTGTGGGCCCCCACTGGAGCCCCATAACCAAAACTACTACAAAATACCAAAAGATGTCAATTATAGTACTTGGACAACGGTGCATACCAAATTTTATCAAGATCAGACAAAATTTATGTTTTTTTCACATTTGGGACCCGGCAGGGGCCCCGAAAGAAAAAATCTAAAAAAAAAAAAATTGTCAAATATAATACTTTGATGGCTGTGCATATCAAATTTGATCAAAATCGTACGAATTTTATGTTTTTTTCATTTGTGGGCCCCTATCGGGGCCCCAAAACCAAAATTACCACAAAATACCAAAAGATTTCAATTATAGTACTTGGGCAACGGTGCATACCAAATTTTATCAAAATCAGACAAAATTTATATTTTTTTCATATTTGGGGCCTGACCGGGGCCCCAAATGCAAAAAATTTGCAAAACACCAAAAATTATCAAATATATACTTTGGTGGCTGTGCATACCAAATTTTATCAAAATGGACGAATTTTATGTTTTTCTCATATTTGGTGCCCGGCCGGGGCCCCAATGCAAAAAATCTAAAAAAACCCCAAAAATTGTCAAATATAATACTTGGATGCCTGTGCATACCAAATTTTATCAAAATTGGACGAATTTTATGTTTTTTTCATTTGTGGGCCCCTGTTGGGGCGCACTGGCGATGGCCCTGTCAAAAAAAGTACGCACATGGGACCATTTTTTTTATATATTAATAAACCAATACCTTATTTAGCTACCCATTTTAAATTTCATCAAAATTGGTTATGTAGTTTTCATTTTAGAGATTTGGTCCAATTGCGACGTCCTTGGTCCTAAATTGATGGGGTGAACACTGAATAAAAGTTTAAAAATAGTGGTTAAATAAAATTTCCAATACTTTGTTGATCCCTGGCTGCTCTAGACATTATTTTTTAAAAAAAATCATGTGAAAATAATGATCTTTTTTATTTTAAAAGGAATTTCTATTGTTTGGCTCCTGGTGGACCTTGTTTGGCCCCTGGCGGCGCCCCTTACGGGAATACACCCACGTGAGACCATTTATTTTAGATAAAATGATTCCAAAAAGGTTAAAAACAGTGGTTATATAATGTCCAATACTTTGAATGATTCCTGGCGGCTCTAGACCTTATTTTTTTAAAAAAAAATCATGTGAAATTACTGATCTTTTTTATTTTAAAAGGAATTTCCATTGTTTGGCTCCTGCCGGACCTTGTTTGGCCTCCTGACAGGGATACACCCACGTGAGACCATTTATTTTAGATAAAATGATTCCATAATTACTGATTTTAAATTTCATCAAAATTGGTTATGTTGTTTGGATTTTAGAGATACGGACCCAAAAAACCTTTTCGGGGGGCTAGGACCGCCCCTGGGGGTGATATCGAGAAAAAGAAAAATATTGGTCGGGCTTTTTGCCCAAAGATGACCTGTGCCAAATTTCATCACACTCGGACCAGTGGTTTGGCTTCCAGAGCTCTGCACACGATTTCGTACGTGCGTCGAACTCTTTATTATAGTTTTTACCAAAGTATTATATTTGACAATTTGTGGTNTGCCTCCAAATATTTTCAAACTTCAAAAATGACCCGAAATGTTGAAAATATGGCCCAAAAGCAATATGGCCGAATATATTTGATCTTTATTTTGCCTTTGGCTTCCCGTCAAACGATTTTTTGAGCCAAAATATGTCTAAAATTTCTGCACGAATACAATACTTTATCTTCTATAGGAAGAGAAAGTAAAAATAGGTTTTCTAGTGGAAGGTTACCACTTGGCGAAGATAATTCTTGAGGCATTTTTAACCGCCTAATCTCTAGTACTCTATTTTTATGAGGTCAAAAACTAAAATGTATTCTACCTCAGTTGTAGATTGAACCAGCGCCTCCCTGTTTACCAGGCGGGCGCTTCATACAGAGGCAATAGATAAATAAACTGAAGATAATCGTGGTGTTGAAAATCAAGCAAAACACTAGTTTTGAAACACCAAGAACAAAACGAGCGTGATATAAACCTCTCCTCGTACGTGCAATCATATTTCTCAAAGCTTACGTTGTGCCTTTTTTGTTACGAACTTTTGTAGGCAAGCAATATTTTCTACATGTTTGACGAAAGTTTATATTCTCGTATATGGTCAAAGGGACAATAGACTTTATGATTTTTTTTTTGAAAAATTCAAGCAATGTGCTTTAAACCGTCCAATCCAATTTTTTTCGTTATTTATTCTTTTCTCAAAAAAGAATTTCGTAACGAGGACTAGTTTTTTTATGAACTATAACAAATTATAAACAACTCTTTGTTTTTGAAAACTTGATCTGTGATGATTTTATCTATCTACCTATAATGGTATCGTCAAATCAAAGTATGATCGAGACGTTGACACAATATGAAATTCTATCGGGTTGTCATCCTGAGAAGGGGGTAAATATTTTACGTGCTGCATTTCTTATCAGTTCTACTTCTGATCTCTATAGGAAATATTGGACGATAAAGTTTGGATAGTTTCTCCATCCTAAAATTTTATATTGAATAAACGTAGAAAAAATTATCAGTGTTCACTATCTCCTTCACAATATATTATTTTAACGATAAAGAAACAAGAAAAGGAAGAAAATTCATTAGTGCTTTAATTACTCCCATTTAATTAATCTTCAACGGTTTATTATTAATTGTATTAAAGCATGTTTCTGATTACAAGACTTTGTTTCTAAAAAAATGTGTCCCAATTCTCTAAATTTTTATTCATACAGGGTGCTCGAGAGTTTGATTGATGAATACTTCCAGAATTAATTATATAAATATTCACAATAAATTGCTATTCGGTTTACAATCCGAGCACTTGCGCTCAATTTGCTGATTAATCTGGAACTAACTCGAATCGCTAAGTTTGCGATTGGGGAAAACCGGTCATATAGAACTTGTGTTGGGTTTTGCAGTATTTTTCACACATATTTCGATATAATTTTAATTTTGAGCTTACTATCTGCTGGGTATAATTTGATTTTAAACCAAATAGTCTGTTTCTCGATTTTTAATTAAATATTTGCACTTAGTGCTACAAAACACTCCCGTTCATAATCGATCATGTTTTTTCAAGATATTTGAACCTCTCAATCATTGTAATAGTTAGCTTAGTGTTGTTTAAGTTAATACGAATATTTCAAAATTCTCTAATACTGGTATTGATATGATAAGTGGATCCCACACAGTTAATATGGCCACCATGAGGCCCGCAGTCCAAAATCTAATTAGCAAATTCTATGAAAATTATGATCAATGTCCATACCAAAATTAGATCAAAATCAAATAGAAGTTTAAAAAGTAAAACTACATCTTTCTTCGTCCGATCAATGAATAGATACTTTCCGATGTGAACCTTTTTTTTTTTTTTTTTTTAATTTGGCTTAACGTCTCTTTAACATCTAGTGGTCATTCAAGACGGGGGTTTTACCCTCCATTCGCTGGAAACTTGCAAACCAGCTACCCACATTGACATCACCCAGCCCGGGTTGGGCCGGAAAAAAGAGCCAACGATACGTGGTGTTCCCAGACGGACACCCATCCGAGTACTGACCGACGTTGCTTAACTTCAGTGATCTGACGGGAACTGGTGTATTCAACGTGGTATGATCGTTGGCTTGTGTAATTACCATTCTCATCCTAATGCAAATTTCCAAATGAAGCTAGAAATCTCGTTTTTATTAACAATTGACTTTGATGCATCCTGTAAAAATGTATAATAAATGGTACGGAAAACCGTACTAGACTTTCTCTTCCTTAATCATTCCATCAGACTACCACCGAATGCAGATTTTGTTCTTCTAAAGTTTTAAGGTTTTTAGTTATTGTTATATTTCTATTTTCTGTTGATGTTTTCCATTGNAATACAATACTTTATCTTCTATGGAAGAGAAAGTAAAAAATGCTGTAAGCATCAAACATTTCGCCAAAGATAATGGAATTGTATTTCAGCATTAATCAAAAGAGGTGGAACTAATACATCATCAATTCATTTTACTTTCGGATAAAATATCATTACCCCTACCCGCTTCCATCATTCTAACTTTACAGAAAATGTTGTCAGGCATGATCTTCTACTTGTTAAAAAGCAACGCCAATCTCTTTTTCTTGCTCAAATAATATTTTATTAAATTTAATATGAACTGAAAGCTTTCTGTCCAAAATGAAATGCTAAATTGGTCTTAAATATAATTTATTGTACATAATATTTACTTCACAAACAATCTTAAAAGAAAGGGAAATTCGTACTATTTTTTAAAAGATTCTTTGCTTTTTACTGCCAAACTAATTAGCTCAGTTGATTAAGTGTTCGTGCCGAGGGTCGGCGTTTCGGTTCTACAGTAATGACGACTTTCTAAATGAAAATTGATTATTTCCATAGTTTGAAACAACGTTGACACAAAACATTTAGTTTTTTCGAGTATTATTTTGTGATAAAAATTGAAAAATATTGTTTGTATAAACTTCAAATAGCTAGTTCTGTGCTCTTTATGACTTTGAAATATAATGGAGTTAAAATTAGGTCTCACTTTGTTAGAACAATACTCGAGTGAAGAACACTTTTGTCAGTTATGATATCATCCGGGCCCAATGATGTCATAACAGTGTGATACAGATTTTTTTTTATTTCAATCATTGACCGAATGAAGTGAGATCTAGTTATAACTCCACGAATTCTCATTAAACGTCTCTTTGTCTGCCCGTTCGCCTAGTCCATTTTATGAAATTTGGTATGTACATTCATTACGTTCATGGACAATGCTATATTGTTTCCTATTGGTCTTATACACTAGGGTGGGTCGAAAAACATAAATATTTTTTTTAATTTTGATCCAAAAAAATTAAAATTGGCCATGTCTTCCGATCGCGCATCGACCTTGAAATTTCAATTTTTGGGAAAAATAGGCCCTTTTTCGATAAAAATAAAAAAATAGGTAGCTAAATTTGTGAAACTCCCTATAGCAATTTTAAGCTTTCAGCCTTTCAATAGACCATATGAACACGTAAAACCAAAAAATGTTTGATTTTGAGTTCAACTTTCGTTCTCGCAATGACCATGAAATGATATTTTTGTGAAGGTTCGGGCAACATTTTTCTTGATACAAGAGTACCTAGTTCTAATAAGGGCTTTTATTTCATCATTGGTTATCTTATTTAGCAAGGGAGGTGAATGTAAATGCCAAGTTGCCAATCAATCATTTGTTTGCAGTCTTCAGCTGGAGAATTTATTTTGGGTGTATTGAAAATTCTTAAATCTTCTCCCAATGTATGTTTTAATATTGTCCAAAAAGCTAGCTCTCTTACATGGGCTCTTTCATCAAAGATCATAGCCACAAGAATATTTTCGGCGTGGGCAATATTTCAAATAATTGTTTCGCAAACTTGCCTTTATATTCTCCTCCCTTGCTAGATAAGATAACCGATGATGAAATAAAACCCAATATTGTGTCCGGCAGTGTACCAAATTGGGAAGTCAAAGTTTTTCCTTGTCATACTCAAGCAGTAGAAAGATGTCTTAAATTGGTAACAGAAGCATCTGGCAAAGTTTACGACGAAGCCATTGCAGAGACGGATATATTACAACTAACTCTTGTTTCAAGAAAAATGAGACCCAAATTTTCAAAAACATCTCATTTCAATCTACGAAACCTGGAAAGGTAAGTGTAATCTTTAAATTACATGCTTATTAAGTGTTAAAAAATATTTATTTTTAAATTAAATAAAGCAAATTTCTGTGGTAAGTGTTTTAATTTAATTTAAATTTTTTTTTTTAAAAAAATGTAAATATCATTAATAATGAGTTCATAAAAATGGCACCCTTTTATGGTTGGTTGTGTAGGGTGTCGGTGGAACTCATCTTGCAGACACCTCCTCGTGGTGATTTCTGGGTTGGTTTCTCGTTTTATAGAAATAAAAATAAACGTGCAAAGAGCTGCAAAGTACACGTACACATGCAAAAAGATTTTAAAAATAATCTTCAGTATCATTAATTTGCCTTCTATTCCTAACAAAAAGTCAATAATAAAGTCGATTCCGACAAGTGAAACATACCTATTTTTAGACCCGTTCCGCGACCGAAAGTTGAGGTCGTATTTGGACTTTTTTTGATTTTACCGATTCCCCTTTTCTTGGTAAATGTGTTAATAGCCATAGGAAGTTAAAAAAATATGGCTACCTATTTTTTAAATTTTTGTCGAAAAAACGACAATTTTGCTATTTGTAGTAAAATTTTCAAAATTTTAAGGTCATTGCGCGAACGGAAGTTGACCTTAAAATCAAACTTTTTTTTGGTTTTGCGTGTTCATATGGTTCATTGAAAGCTTAAAATTGCTAAAGGGAGTTTAACAAATTTAGCTACCTATTTTTTTTATTTTTATCGAAAAAGGGCCTATTTTTCCCAAAAATCGAAATTTCAAGGTCGATGAGCGATCGGAAGACATGGCCGATTTTAATTTTTTTTTGGCTCAAAAGTCTTATCCCGATCACCCACAAGTTTTTCGCGCTATAGCGTTAATTAAAAAAAATATTTTTGTTTTTCGACCCACCCTATTATACACCATTTAAGTGATGCCATAATGGTTTTTTGTAATGCCAGAATGGTTTATTGGGAAAGTATTACTTAGTAAGAAGTATTTTTAATTCCCCTTACTAAAAACCAAAGCTGTAATAATATAGGTATAGTATGAAGGGGTTCACTTATGACGTCATTAGCGCAAAGGAATAATAATAATAATGATATATTTTTCATAGAAAAAGTTACATTCAACTGCAGAAATATATATATACTTTGTCAAATTCTGTGAATCCATTATCTAACATTTTGTCTGTGTGGTTTTTATACATTTTTTTTTTTTTTTTTTTTTTTTTTTTTTTTTTTTTTTTTTTTCGTAATGACCTTTGAATATTTGAAAAGAAGCCACAGATAGGAGGAATTAATTTAATTTCTCTCCTCTATAAAAATGCTTTTATTATAACTCTTTGTTTTTCTCGCTTCGATACAAATAATATTTTCATACGAAGCTTTTGTGATTTATTTTCAAGTTTAGTAGGTACGTATTTAACAGATTTAGGTCTCCCAATAAATAAAACATTCGCCATTCAGCGGACGGCCCATTAGGGTGGTCCTTAGCTATAGGGGCGGAAAAAAAATATGGGAAGCTCGATCGGATAACGTTAACACGTGCCGCCACGGCCTTTAAGTTAGAGTATGCAATCTGAAGGGGCATTATACGTTTTTCCTGGCATTTTCTCAGGGAAAAGTTTAAGCGCAGACAGTCTATCAGGCTTTACTGGAGTGGGATCTATTAGGCAAAGTAGAAGCCTTCTGTTGCGACACAACAGCTTCCGATTTGGGTGAAGTTATAGGTGCCACGTCCCTTTTAGAAGGTATGATAGGAAAAGACATTTTATACTTGTCTTGTCGGCATCATATCTTAGAAGTTGTTTTAATAGGAGTGTTTGATTGCAAAATGCCAAAATCATCATCACCAAATGTCACATTGTTTCAAGACTTGTTGTATGGGCCGCGGCATTCGAAAACTTCGTGTGTTTAGGTTACCTCCCACAAAAAGAATGTTCAGTTGTATAATCTCTATAATCTATAATCGTCTCTGGGTTGGTTTTCTTGAAGTTGTTTTTCACTAAATTCGATTATATTGTCACTGTCTACTATTTTTATATTATCTTCATCAGCGCATAAGAATTTTTTCTTATCAAGATGAAGCCATTTTTTCTGGAAGTCTTGAAAAAATGTGACATTTGATGATGATGATTTTGGCATTTTGCAAGCAAACACACTCTTTAAAACAACTTAAATATGATGCCGACAAGGCAAGTATAAAATGCCTCTTCCTAAATTTGCCCAAATTGGAAGCTGCTGTGTCTAGTGATGGCCTCGAGACGAGACAGGCCCTGCCTCGCCTCGTGTTTTTTTTCAGACGAGACAAAATCCTTGTCCCGTCTCGTCTCGCCGTCCATCACTAGTTGTGTCGCAACAGAAGGCTTCTACTTTGTCTAATAGATCCCACACCAGTAAAGCCTGATAGACTGCCTGCGCTTAACTTTTTCCTGTTGAATCAGGCAGAGTCGGTATCGGTATATTGAGTATTTGTTCGGTATCTTTAGATGTTATGATTATGGGTAAGCATTTATTTATTTAGAACCACTCTAGGGGGAGTAAACGATATATTTTTTACTTTCATTTTTAAGGGCCACCCTAACGGCCCATACGTACACTGTGTTCATAAGTAAATGAGCATAATTTTGTAGGATGGTTTTGTAGTCGAAATCGTAAACAGGTGTCCAGAATGCATTAAATTTAAGCTTTGATTCGCTGTAGAATCTACTTTGTTCATAGTTATTGTGCTGATTTAGAAAAAAAATCATGAGGGCTTTTTGTTTTGTTTTTGAACGTTCTTTTAGATTTTGTGTTCGGATTTCGGATATTGAAAATAATACTCAGCAAAAAAGTAGTACTTATTTGAATGTAAATTCAGCACCTGTTGAGTTTCAGAGGGGGGATGTTCATACACGTAAAAAAGAATGAAACTTTCAAAGAAAAATTGACCAATTTTTTAGTTTTCAATTCAAAACTAAAATTAATACGAAACAAATATATTGAAAATAGTTATTAAAATAAACACAGAGAGAAATTTCAATTACTAATTTACTCTCTGTGTAACCAACGACTTTTAAATGTTAAATATCTACAGCAGTTCCCGTGAGATCACTTAAGTTAGGAAACATCGAGCGTGTTGAGTACTCGAATAAGAATCCGCCCGGGGACACAACGTTTTGTTTTCGGGATGTACTAAGCCTCGTGAGGACAGCTGAGTTGGTGTTGATGACACCAGGAGATATTTTACTTTAGTTTAGATGTGAATATAAGGTGCTTCTTAAAGCTGTCCCTAAATGAAACATTTAGTGTGTTCTGTTTCTACAATAAACTTGTTTTTTATTCGAGGGTGGGGGCATTTTTTTATTTACTGACTCTAATTCAAGATAGCAGATTTATCTGAACTGGCGTCATATACCTAGAATGTCATAGGCAGAAAAAATGAGAATTGACTTTCAACAAATTTGAAAAACAATGTATAATCAAAAACACCGATCACAAAATATGTCTCATCTATACTATCTATAGAAATATAATTTTGATACTGATGGTCGACTTGAACTGGTTGTTAATCGTCAGTCAAAGGTAAGGGGTATTGAAATAATGCATCTCCAAATCACTTTACCCTATTTTTTCAGCATTGTAAATTAATTTAAATGTATCTATTTTCTTAACAATCACTGCAATATCAATAAAGTATTTTCAACAATTGCCGTGAAATATAGTTTGTTGTGGTTGTGTGTGGGGTTTAGTTATCCCCAAACACAACCACACCAAGACGATAAACCCTTTACAAATTTTTGACTTGATCTGGATTCGGACCCGGTTCCTCCTGGATGCAAACAGTGCGTGATGCATGATACGCAGTATACACACTCTGCACAGAGATGTCTCTAATTTAGAATTTCCACTGAGTTACTGATAGCTCAGTAAGATCATAATGATCCTATCTGAGCTGTTTTAAGATGATGTTGTTTGCAACGTGGATATTTTGTAATTTGATTTTTGCTACCTAATACAACTCTGAAGAATTTGTTATACAACGTAATTTCAGTGTTAAGTACAAATACGAGTATTACAAATGAGTGATGGATTCATTTTGAAATTTCAAATGAGGAAGATGGAATGTCACCCTGTAACATGAAAGCTTTTTTACTTTCTCTTACCAAAATAAAGATCAAATATATTCGGCCATATTGCTTTTGGGCCA
>CM022885.1:16988408-17003383 GCA_012654025.1 Pachypsylla venusta
AAAAAAAAAAAAAAAAAAAAAAAAAAAAAAAAAAAAAAAAAAAAAAAAAATACGCCCCCTCAAAATTTTTAATTGTGATGCATAGACGATATTTTTTTTCATTCTGAAACTGAAAAGATTTTGATTCTGTTCTAGAACTTTGATGGCTATTCATCAAATTGGGTTCTTTTCGTGGGAAAATGCAGAAATCTGTTTTTTTTTAAAGAGAAAAAAACAATTTTTCGTGATTTTACAAATTTTCCCTTTCTCATGTCAAGTATAGAATTGCTGATATAGACTCCTTTCGATAGAAGAGGTCCGGCTTTGGAATATAAGATCAGTTTTGGATCAATTCTTTATTTATTTACATATGATAAGATACACGAGGCGATTTAAATATATTTTTTGTATTATTATGTATTATTTTTCGACCTTTCCATATGAAGAAATAATCGAATGCAACTCAGATTATAACCTGAACATTAGATTATTTCTATTTTGAAAATTTTCTAATATAAATTCGGAATACAATTTATTTGAGGAGCGCGGCAGCGCTCCGCCCGCCAAGTCAAATAAAATGATCGTTGCTCAAGTGATATATTACTTCATATCACCAAGTGCATAGAAAAGTGCCCCCTCTACAACCACGATAAAAATATGTGGAGTTACTTTTTTTGCATAGTTGATTGATTATAGGATAGGTAGATGATGAGATAAAATCAACTTTGTGAAAAAAAGTTACGGGAAAACTGAGATAAAAACATTTCAATATGGTCATTTTTACAGTGTCTTATCTTCCATCTTCTTCTTCTTGGATGTTTACGGGGCTACAGACAACTCTACCAAACCGATTTCGCTCAGAAATGTTTCATTTGGTTGTATCTGGTAAAAGGGTGTGCCTTTTGATATTTGTCGTAGAAAAGTACCCCCCACTACTACTATTTCTCAAAAACCGGGTTTTAACGCGCATTAAAATTTTTTTAAATTTTAAATGCGTGTTAAAACCGAATCGATTAGGGGTAAGTACCGACAAAAATACAAAATTGAGAAGTAGTACATCGGGATAATCTAGAAAGCTGAAATTTGAAACAAAGATGTTCCACAGTACAAAAATAATATCCTTGAATAAAATATTGATTTTTAAAATGAATAAGCCCATTTTTACACCAAGACAGGCAAGACAGGTAGCACCAAAAATCCGAAATTCAGAAGTACCACATTGGGATTAGTTAGAAAGCTGAACTTTCTGAAACAAAGATATTCGGCGGTACAAAAATAATATCCTTGGGTAATATATGGATTTCTCCGTATAGGAGCCGTGTCCGAGCTAAGGGCACCAAATATCCAAAAATGAGAATTTCCAGTTTGGTGTAGGATGATAAGAAGCGCTTTTGACAAAAAATGAACTTTTATATTCATTTTTACGTTTCTATTTCCTAAACAAAGTCTCAATACCGCATAAACACCACAATAAAAATTGTATAAATAATTTCTTTAAAAAAATAAAAAAAAAATCTGAAAAAAGCTCAAACAATAATAACTGACTATTACAATAATCTGTCCAATAAATTTGAATCTACTCTTAAACAACTTGGGTATAATGTTGCATTTAAAAACACAAATAAACTTGAAAAATATATCAGAAGTAATAATAATGGCAACAATGACAAATATAATAAAGCTGGTGTATACCTACTGAAACATAATAAAAAACCCAATAAAATCTATTTCGGAAAAGCAAGCAGAAACTTTAAAACCAGATATTATGAACACATAAATGATATAAATAAAGAAAATAATGACCTTAGTGCTTCCAAATTTGCTGTATATTTAAAAAACAATATAAAAGATACTAATATTAAAAAACTGAAAAATAATATAAATGAACATCTAAATATAAATACTAATGAAGCTTATGAAATGTATAAATATAAAAACAATGAAAATTATACATTATTAAATAATCAAATTGAAATTGATAAGGCCAGTGACAATATTCTATTTAAAAAAGTTTTTGAAATAGACAATAGATATTTTGATGGTACATCGCGTGACCCTACACAGCACGCGGTGAATAATATTCAGTCAACTTCCATCTTTAGACTCGACTAGACTGATGATGAATCGAATGATTCAAAACTAGTTTTTCGTAAATGAATATAAATAGTGTTTTTGGTGTTTTGTTTAAATTTTATTTACTTAATAGTTAAAAATTGTAGATTTTACACCGAATTCATATATATGTATAAAAATCAAAATCATAATACTGGGCTATATCGGATTAAAGTAATGACGAATATGGAGTTCCACTCGTACAAAAATAATTGAAATCCCCCAAAAAAACCTTTTGACTTTCACCCTTTCGCAGTCAGTCTCATTTATTAACGAATCCCACTACACCAAAGGGCAAAAGTGAGTTTCCAAAGTGCGAAAAGCTGCGAATAAAGAGCGTAAATAAATGAGCGTTTTGCGAGATTTGTGAGATTTTGTGAAATTAGTGTAAAAAAGAAGTTGAAAGGGGAAAATGATATATGCAATTGGGCGGGTACGGTTTGGATTTTACTGTTTTTTTCGACTAATGACTTGGCAGAAACTTTTTACCGCGAAGAGGTTTTTTGGGGGGATATATATCTTTGTCACTAAAAATTACTTTTGTGGTGATCAAATTAATTTTATTATCTGGGAATCTATTGTGTGACATAAGAGGGGGCACGATCTACTGTTAAATACAAAAGAACAAACTTGTTATTTAACCCTTCATTTTAATTCTTTAGTCAGAGGGGAACTATTTATTTGAACTTACATTAAGTATATCTCTGTATATTGTATTTAAAATGAACATTGAACAAACTTCGTTAAAATGATTAACCCCTATAAAAGACTGACTTCATATGAGTGAGACAAATATGCACTGCCCTGCCTCTTACCACAAACTAAGCCATATTGTCTTAGTTTGTAGTAAGGCATTATATTAATGAGTTATGATAGGAATGTTATTAGACCCGACAAAAGCCAAAGTGTATTATAAACAATAGCACCTCTAGGAAACGATGGGTTGACATTGCCAAAATTTTCCAATCGCTGAGAAACCGGTTGTGCTGAAAACCACTGGTGGACAGAGGTTTTTGAACCCCGCGCATTGTCTGAACAAAGTAATAAAATATGTGATTTAAAAAGCCTTTTTTTTCTATCTATTTTGCTTTGAACTCTATAATCTGGACGATCAAACACAAAACTTGTTTTCTTTTAATTCAAAATGTATTCATCGGGCCCATATTCAGGATTTTATTTCGGGGTGGGGGGGTCATGTGAAGGGAATTTCACTATATAGGGATTAAAAAATGGCAAATTATCAATGTTATACTGATTTTCAAAAAATTCGGGTGGGAGTTTGAACCCCTTTAAACCCCTTCCATGGTATTCATGTATTTCCATGAATTATTATTGAGTTAGAATAAAAATAAATTTATTTATGTTCGAAATGTCAAAAGGGTTATTAATCATTAATAATAATAAGAAAAAAAATATTACTTTAATTTCTATCCGAATGGGTTAAATGAGATGAGATAAATTATAATCAGTTTTTTATGCATTTTCACAAATATGTCCTACATTTTGTGTTTTTTATAAGCACTACATTTTGTGTTCTTAATAAGCACTACATTTTGTGTTTTTAATAATTTTAAAGCTGTCGGTCAAACCATAACATGTTAAGCTAAACTAGTTTCCTCTAGTGAAGTCTATTTTCAGGTGTCCAAAAGTATCACAACTATTTCAGACTAAATAAAAGTATAAATGACGTACTGAGTGTGACCCAATTTTAAAATAGAGAAAACCTGCAAAGTCTAAATTTAATACCATCTATATAAGGTTTGTTAACCTTGAAAATTCCGACCTTTTCTAACCCTCTGTGTGCATTTCTAATGTACCAGGACATAATTGGGATCTCATCTTTTCAAACCTCAATACTGAGTAAGAGGAGCTACAGGAGAACAATTCAAAAGAGTGCCCAAATTTGGTGCAGCTATTAAAATTTAGCTTGGACCAGTTGTAAATAACAGCGGAGATCGCAAGCGGGTAATCAGGGCACTCAAATTGTTAATGAATATTTCTTTAAGTTATTATGTCACAACTTTGTGAGCATCATATCATTGAAGGCTATGTTTAACTATCATTCAAAATTTTGAAACAAAAATATTCTCGTGAAATACTTTGAATGGGACGACTAAATTGCCATTTATTTGCTCAAATAAAATATTTTACCTTCACATCTACACATCTACTGGATATAGACCGCAGAGTATGCACATGATATTAGGTTTTGGGACATTTTTTAAACGTGTTTCCCTCCCTTTATTAAGGTTTACTGAGCATCATCATTGCACCATACTAATAATGGTAGATTACAAATGACATTATATTGCGACTATGGTACAAAAAGCAAACAGGAAATGTTTATTGCATTTTATTATTACGGAAGAAACTTAAACATACTTCATTCCAAAGAAAAAAAACCTTGTACAGAGAAAACTTTAGCAAAAGTTTTGTAAAAAATGTTCTCTTTGAAGAATCTTTCTTTGCTAACTGATTGTTAGCAATGTTTTTCAACTTGTCCAATGAGGAAGGTGAAAAAGTTTTGTTAGGTATCAAAGTGGTCAAAAGTGAAAAGTAAAACTATTCTCAGTTGCGAATATATTTTCAAGGAATAATAAATGCCATCGTGCGTCAGAAAATAGGAAAGTTATGTTCAGTTGGTAGAGTGACGGATTCGTAAACTGAAGGCAAGCATCAAGCATGGAAATACACTGGGTGACAAAAATAGGTGAACGCTCAATTCTTTTCAATTTTGCAACCGATTTTTATGTTTTTTGGCCATTAAACCTGATAAACATGACAGGGTGTATTGTTGGGAAAAGAAAACAAGATTTTTTTTTATGTTATTTTTCAAAATGGCGACATTTATGGAAAAAAATAAAAAAAGGACGCAAATAGGAGCATAGCAAGACTCAGACTTTTGCAGTATCTTAAGATTCTCTTCAAATTTAGTAATCTCAATTGCATAAATTGCAACCCCAGGCTCAAATAAGGCTTCTACTATCCATGGCATGCTTAAGTTCAGACCATCCACGATCTCCTGCGGTACTCCGTTATTTCCTGGGAACTCCGTTATTGTCTTTGATCTGATTTTCTCCTAGAACAAAACCATTTTTGGGTGGTTTCAGACGCGTTCGATCGTATTCATGTCTGGCTAATGTTGGGGATGACGCGGAACTTTCATACGCTACACATCAAGTTATGCGCGCACGAGGTTTCCAACGTGTGGACGCACTTTGTCGTGCATTAGCACATGACCCTTTGAGATAAACTAATCTAACAGTCCCACAATATTTCCAAAAAACCGACACTAATCTTATACACCCCCCCCCTAAAGCTCATAGGACCGTGGGCCTCCCCAAAGTTATGCTCCCCACAACATGATTGAACTACCAGCATATTTCTAAGTTACGATGATGTTGCACTGCGTGTATAGTTCCTTGGGACGTTTCAGCACTTTAACCCTTCTTTCTTCAGGTTGCAGAGAGAATATATACTCATCGGTGAAATTACTTTACCCCAGTACCCCTTTGAGCAATCCCCTAGTTTTACGCATATTGGCGACACTTTGCAAGTCCTGGCGAGAGGAGGAGCCATCATGGCTCGGTAAGAACAAATTTCGCCATCTTTGAGTATTTTGCTGACAGTTTTTGAGCAACCATTGACACCCCGACTGCGTTGGACCTCGTTATGCATGGTTTTGTGGGTTAAAATGCGATTCCTGAGCGCTGTCAGCTTCATAATGCCGCGGTCATGTGCGTGCATAACTCGTTATTGACCTTTTCCACGCCGTCTGTTGTGGTTTCCTGTCTCTTGGTAAAGTTTGACAAAGCCACGAATCCCAAATTTCGGCACAACGAGAGAATTTGCCACCCTCCGGTAACTCCAACGAACAATGGTAAACTCAACCGTTTTTGCGACTTGCATTTCAGTAAAATCGTCCATCATTAAAGAAAAAAGAAAGATACAAGTGTCTAAGAGCACAATAAAACTCAGGGTAATCTTCCTTTTGAACGTAGGTAGCGGAATACTGAAATCTCAAACATGGCAAGGTATACCTAAAATCACTATTTTTCGGATATTTGAAGTAAGTTTGCAAAAATTAAGTCAAAAGTCTGATGAGCCTGTAAAATTTTTTGGTATTATTGTCACCCATAATATTTGTGATATTAATTTACTAAACAGGGGCTCCCAACCATTATATCTCGGGCTATTCAAAAAAAGTTGAGCCTTCCGCTAATTTTGTCATTCAGTGTAGTATAAAATGGGGGTAGTAGTACATTGTGACAAGCAAGCATAGAATTAAATTACCTGTTAAAGGTTTTCCTCGAAGTGCCTGTAAAAGTTCTAGTGCTGAGCGTATAACGCAATGGGATTGTTCTCCTCCACCAGATACAAACGTTACACGATATTTTGCCTGTTCACACTCAGCAACTACGTATGTGTCTCTCTGGCAAATAAGAAAACGGTCTGTATTAATTATCTCGGGGCGTATCAAAATATTATAGCTTATAAAATTGTAAAAATATTATAGCTCATAGAACCCGTTAAGTTAAGGTATAAGGGTATATATTCTTGTGTTTATATTTTTTGAGGGGTTCCCCGTAACAGACATATACGTTGTTTTTTTCAGCGAGTACAATGCTATGATAGATAGTATTAACTTTTTTGAACTAAAAATGTTATACCGCTTGCCTTTACTATTGCTTCATTGAGTGTTTTGTTTATTCCTGAATTATTTACTCTCACTGATAATATACGAGTAATAAAATAACGTTTATCAATTTGGGGCATTAATAGGATTAACAAAAAATTAAAAACGTGTTTTATTCTCAAATGAATGTTTTTAATGAGCTTGAACAAGAAACCTGATTTGTCTTTTTCATCGTTCTAATAAAATATTCATCTCCCGAGTGTTTTGCTTTGATTAAAAATTTGTTATTTGTATTCATATTTTTCTTTTGTCTCTGTGTTTATGAAGTATTATTAAGAATCTAATAACGTCATATTGTCATTTGATGATCAAGATTGATACATTTTATAACAAACATTATCCTTCACTTGTTAAAAATCCAATTCCCAATTTATCTATGGCCCATTGCAAAATGTTTTAGCTCGTAGTTGTCTATGTCTAGCTTATTTCGCGGTAGCGGCACTTCATTTTTACTTATTCGCTAAATTTCCTAAGGTGTGTTCGCACAGCACTAAATTCAGAATGTTGGAAATTTCCCTATGAAAATATAAACATTGTTTTTGAATTTTTATTTTTCACCATGACATTCTAATTTCTAAAAGATTTGGGAAAAACTGATTTAAAAATAAAAATTGTAGAACTTTTGATCATTGTATTTTCCCTGAAATGGGTGTAGTGGCGCTCTCTATATCAAAAGTTTGATGCCGCATGTTTTTCTGCAAGAACGAGTTTTCTGCAGTGAGTAATAGCAAAATCATATTGGAAATTCACTTAACACCCAAGATAGATTTGGTTAAAGGTGTTCTATGATTTTAATTTTGTTAAAAAATGCTAAAGCAATATCAATTGTAAATATGAGAAAAAGTATCATTGAAATAATACTTCATCAAATCATCTGAAAAGTTCGTTAAGTAGTACACGATGCACTACTCACTTACATGATATGCACAATGATTTGAGTGTTACTCGTACATGCACTAGGAGTAATATTAAATTGGATTTACCACGGGATTGCTAAAAAACTTGTTAGCGTTTAAGAAAGCAAACACTGAATGAATTTTAATACATTTGAAGAAGTGGTAATGAAATATTAAAGAAAAAGTAATTAGAAAGACAATTGCCAGGAAAAAATGTGAATGTGCAAAATTTAGTAGTAGAGCAAAGCGACATTCTTAGCACTTGTACCTGCCTTTCTATAACAGGGTCTGAATTCTCCTTATCAAGGAGGAACATTTTTCTTGTATGGCAGAATTTTATGAGTTCTTTATATTTTATTCGGTCGTAAAATGGACTCGTATTTTTTCAAAAGTCGACTAACATTTTCAGCTTACTCCATTTTAGGCAATGTTGAATTCTGCATTCTGCATATATTTATTTGAAAAAAAAAAAAAAATAGTCTGTTTCTTTTTTCTGTTCAGTAGTGGATAACTCAAGTAATGGAATGGGTTATTAAACCTTATCAATATAAATATATATATATTGATTATTGATCGGGATAAAGATAATAACTTCAATTCATTGAAATCAAGAATAAATCTATGATTGATTCAGACCAAAAACAAATAATGCATATTTCACGAATGTAACATTAATATAGGACAAAAGTCAATATACTCGTACAGCCAAGCGCATTTTTAAAAATACTTGTGACCTTCTTATGTCAATGTTGGGGTATTAATTATTTTTTTTCTATATTTTATTTTTTCTCGGAAATTGAACTCATTATTGTTTCACGCTGAGCTAGAAGATATTTTTTATCCAGTAATAATAGTTTACTGAAAACTTTCTGCATACTTTTTAAATTTATTTCACTGACTTAAACACTCAGTATATTGAATACTGCGAAAAATTGCTTCAATATTAAAATGCAACGAACGAAAGTAAATTAATAAGCAAAAATCTCAGTCTTCACAAAGCTATGATATGAACAGTGCTTTCTACTTTTTCCAACGGATTTAAGTTGAAAATGTTCTGTCATGCAAAAATAGAAGAAACAACTTTTTTTTTTTAAAAAAAAAAAAAAAAAAATGTATATATAGAAAAGATTTATGAAGCCAAACAACTGAAATTGAATTTAAGTTACGTTACGTTATTTAAGTACTTATTTATTTTCTTCACTAGTAGACTAAATCACTTGACTATTTTCCTAAGTACATTGTACATGTACTCGTACATATGGGTGACGTGAAAACTCTGTGCTCTGCAACACAATACTCGTTCTTTTTCTAACACATTTGTAGGAAGAAGCAAAATAATGAAACATTGTTTTAAATTTTCATTTGTCACAGCATTCTCGTGAATTGAAATTTATTTCGCTCTTTCAATTAAAAAGATTTATATTTACAATTATTTTGTGATGCCAATACAAATTTCATGGAAATTCGATAGGATAACCCTTCGGCTATATTTTATTAGTCACAAAAACAAAGGCATTCTTTGTTGCAAAAGCTACGAGTATATATGAGGCATTATTAAAAAGGGCTGGGAATTGTTTACCCAAAATGGCATAGTAAAAATATTAAAGTATTCAAAACTACTAGAAAGTCCATGTTAGAGAAAAAAGAAGCGGACTATTTACACGAAAACAAGTAAAGGAAATCACTAGAAAAAACAATTTCATAATCAAAATCCTGAATCTCATGACGAGGGTAAATCATGGAACAAATCGCATTTACGGGTGCTAGGTTTGAATAAGGAACGCTTTAGTGATGATTTTTATGAAAATCAAAAGTTGTTTCTCAATTGAATCTATTATAAGCGAAATTTAAGTGACACATTCGACTGTTTGATAAAGATCTCCTCCATTTGTTCCTCACACAACAGACAACAGATATGATCCCGCCGTGCCGTGTTCTAAATTCGCCTCGAGTGTTTGGCCTTCCGCTTGGTCTTGCTTCGATATTGACAGAATATTGGTAGTAATTTTAATTCCAGATTATAAAATAAATCATATTTTGAGGGGCAATAAAAACTTTTGTAACTAAATATCAACACTTATAAAAACATTGGGGTTTCAATTTTACCTAACACGCGTCTTCTTTTCAACCTCGTAAGTAGCTCAATAGGTTATTTTAAAGCTATGAATTTTTAATTTATATTGATTATCAGTTTGGGAATGGTGTCATTCAGGTGATCATCTGAAAATATTGATATTTATTTTTTACGCATCGCTATTTAATACCTAGAACATAGCTAAAATTAAATTTGATTATATTTTTCATTCCATATTTAGAAATGGTTCTATTTTAATTAATTCTCAACGTCAGAAGTAATTAATTTTAAGAGTTTTCTCATTTGCATTAGATAAATAATTTGTTACAAGTTTGAAATAAAATATTTTCAACTAACAAAAAGTTTTCTTAAAAAGAGAGTTTGAATTTACTTTTCAAAATACGAAGGGCACAGACTTTCAATTTAAAAGGAACAAATTTTAAATTCACAACTGGACTCTCTTTTAACACGTTCATGATAAAGACGTTCGAATGACAGAGTGACTAGAACAAAAGATTGAAAAAAACTCAAATTTGGTTTGAATTCTTCAATGTGCTTCATAGTGTTAACCACTTATCGGAGATCCCAATGCTTGAACAAAGATATTCTGATGATTAAGAGCATCAGAGGTTTTGACAATATTTTCCTAACATTCAGTTATCTGATCAAAAATCTTGCAAGATAGAAGACATTCTCATTTTAATCCAAACTTGCCCAATTTTTGTGGATTTGAAATATTAAGAGAATTCTATTATAAAAGGTTTAAAAAAAAATGAAAGGTCCTTTCAAAGTATTATATTTTGAAAGAATCAAACCCACAACAAAAATTTATTTTACAAGGAAAGATAAATAAATAAAACTATCTTATTTTGTAATCAAAAGTCCATTATGAACTAAATTTTTGCTATTATTTGAGGACTACCTTGTTTACTCAACTCACTAGTGGAATGATGCAGAAATGTGAACATTTCATGCAACAATCCCTCTACCTGAACTCTGAGCAATGTGCCAACTCGTCTCTGCTATTTATTCAATGAAGCAAAACTAACAATAAGTCGTGACGGACGAAGCCCCGTTTTCAATTTAATCTTAAACTGAGATATTCCATGTCAAACAAGCATCTCACTATTTTAACACTAATTCATTCTCACTAATGTGAGTTTTAACTAAAATCGTGGTTTAGATAGTCTCATGAACTCATGTATCAATCCGGATGGGTCAACGCTAAATTCCTCAGTGTAAGTTTTTCACGTTGCAGACAATAATATTCATTTCTGATGAGTATTCAGATTATCTTCATATTTGTAAAAAAATACACAAATGTTTTTCAGTTTTTTGGGGAATTAACGTTCGAAAATTACGAGGGAGAGGGGAGGGGTAGACGTTTCATCTTTTGTGACAATGCAATGAATAACGAGAGAAGAGGAGTAGAAGTTTCATCTATTGTAACAAAGTATGAGGAAGGGGAGTAAAGTTTCAACTTTTGTGACAATGCAATGAAGTACAAGAGAGGGGATTAGAAGTTTCATCTATTGTGACGAAGTGAAAATATAAGAACGTGTGAGGGAGGGGGAGTAATGTTTCATCTATTGTGACGAAGTGAAGACAGAACAAAGTGTGAGGGAGAGGGAGTAAAATTGCATCTACTGTGACGAAGTGAAGGCAGAAGGAAGTGTAAGGGAGGAGAGTAATGTTTCATCTATTATGACGAAGTGAAGACAGAACAAAGTGTGAGGGAGGGGGAGTAAAATTTCATCTACTATGACGAAGTGAAGTTAGAACTAAGTGTGAGGAAGAGGAAGTAAAATTACATCTATTGTGACGAAGTGAAGGCAGAAGGAAGTGTAAGGGAGGGGAGTTTCATATATTATGACGAAGTGAAGATAGAACGAAGTGTGAGGGAGGGGGAGTAAAATTTCATCTACTGTGACGAAGTGAAGTTAGAACTAAGTGTGAGGGAGAGGGAGGAATATTGCATCTATTGTGACGAAGTGAAGGCGGAAGGAAGTGTAAGGGAGGGGAGTAAAGTTTCATCTATTATAACGAAGTGAAGACAGAACAAAGTGTAAGGGAGGGGGAGTAAAATTTCATCTACTGTGACGAAGTGAAGTTAGAACTAAGTGTGAGGGAGAGGGAGTAAAATTGCATCTATTGTGACGAAATGAAGGCAGAAGGAAGTGTAAGGGAGGGGAGTAAAGTTTCATCTATTGTGACTAAGGGAAGACAGAGCAAAGTGCGATGGATCTTATCTTTGGTTGGGAATGAGTGTAACCATTATTCAGACCTATCTAAATTTTTATGGTAACAATGTTATTCAATTAATGAAAAGTTACTAGGCACGGATTAATACCTATGGCTATAGATAGGACTATCTACTCTGGTATCTGTCTTCGCTTTTCTTCGCTTCAATTTCTTAGTTCGATAGTTCATTTTTTTCTTGTATTTTACAATGAACTATCTCAAACATACTTTTGATATTCCTTCTCTGTGAAGCCTTATTTGAAATTGATACTTTGTTGCTTATTTTTCTAGACGGGAGAGTACGATTTTGTTATCCAACAAGTCACAGTACTCCAGAGTAGAGATGATCAGGTGAACATTATCTTCCAGCGGACGGACAGACCATAAATAAGAATATCAAATCACAATAGCTGCAATAGCATCATGTCTAATAAGTATTTCCATAGGTTTATTTAGGAATTCTCCTATCGGAATATCTCTATTGCACGAATAGAGTACAAATCTGTTTAAACTATTTTATTTTACATCAAGACTGATTCATTACTTTAAAGTTATAAAATATGTATGATTATTTTACGAAATAAAATAAAAACAGTCTGTTTGGTTAACCTTTTCCAATAAGGCATGGTGCATTTTGGTTCTCTGTTGTTACTCAGTTACTGTAATCGTGATAAATATATACTTGTATTTAGAAAGCAAAGATACGAGTATCTTACAACACTATTTAGCAATATTGACTCCATAGAGAGTGTTTAAAACTAAAGCAATACCAAGAACAGAAAACATTTTACAACGTTACTTAGGTACTTTACATTCTCATGTCCCGTTCCCTTGTTTGGATTTTATTCTTAAAATCTAAACAGGGGATTTCGAAACTTGACGATCTCCTCAAAGAAGAATTACTTGTATTAAGTTTTATTGAGCTTAGTGTTCATATCATCGAGGCATGGCCAAATAAACCCAAAAGGTACAGACGTTTTTATACAACCTGATCAATGAATCATAATGTATAGACGATTCTAGCCTAAAATTCTGGGCGGGAGGGCTTGAGCCCCTGACCCCACCCCTAAAACTGCCACACATTTATCAATTCAAGTCAAACTCTCAATAAAGCTTCTACTCTTCAACTCCGCAGCCTTGATGATGACAATATTAAAAACTTTACTTGCAGACAAAAAATTATTTAGAGCTGCCCTCTCTTATATCTGGGTACCATCGGAAACGATGATGATTGTGATGCTCGGGGGAGAGCCCTAGAATATACAGATTAATATACAATAGATCTGTGACATGCAATTGATTCGAAATATTATATCTCTGAGAATGCTTTGTGTTAATCAAGAAGAACGATTATTTTGTGTGTACGGTTCCTTGTCAAAACCTTTATTTTGGATTTATGATTTTATTGTTTGCATGTTTTCACAATAAAATCTACTATTGTTATTGAGGAGAGGGATTTCTTAAATTTTCAAAATAACAAAAAAATAATACAATTTTATTTAGAAATACCTTTTTCACATCCCTGTTCTTTATAAATATATAAGTTTGCATGTGTTAGGAGAGTTAACATGAGTACGAAAAAATGTTCTGAAGGTACTTCATTTTTATGTGACTAAAATGTTAGTAGTAAGCGCTAATATTGGTTCACAAATACTTCGAAATTTGAGGTGGGAGAATGAGAAATTGCTTATATTAAATTGTAAAGGCTATAGAACTTTTGTATTAAAAATAAGTTTATGGTGGAATTAAATTACTATGGCACATTGGCAATTTGCCTTGTAAAATTATGGAAAAGCCTTCACTATAAATAAATCTGTGCTTTTTTACTCGTACTTTAACCAGTAGTGCACCTACAGACAACATCTCACTATATGTTTCCATTATAGAGACGCTGATTGCAACTAGGTTATTTCAAAAGCTTGCATTTTGATCTGGCATTGTATCATATTGTTAGGAACAGTAGAGGTAAGATCAATCAAACAATATAAAATCATTGTCCGAAATGCAGATCACAATAAAAACATTATCTTTATAAAAACTTCTTATTTTAAAAAAAATATGCCCTCGTATTTCTTCTGGGCATTCCTTTAACAGTCATGTCACAAAATCGATCAGAAAATTTTCAATCCGTGCGGTATTTGAATGCACAACCTCTGACAAATTGCAATCTTTTTTAACTTTCCTATACTGGAAGATAAATGGCTAAGTTTATACCACAAACAAATGATCATTATTAAATTTTACTTTTTGAAAGATATTTTTTTTTTTCGTGGTTGATTCCAAAGAGCCTATATTAAAAATAAGAAACCGAAATGTGGATGTGGACTCTTTGAACTCTCCCTGTACTAACTGTTGCGATTTACTTTTAGCGATTACTTCGTATGTTTTGAAGATTTTAACCAACACGCTACTGTGAACAATCGACTGATAATCACCATAATACTAAGTATCAGATCTACATATAAATGTGCAAACTGGAAATTCAAATGTAAATCGGAAAATAGAAGGAAAATCCTATGATTTTTTTATCACCCTTCTTGTTGCCTGTTTCACGACTCCCCCATCTAATTTGATACATTACAAGATGGTGGATGAAACAAATTACAAACAAAAAGGGCAACAAGCTTCTCCATTTTCACTTTTCCATAAATAATAAATTGTCCAGATGACTCATTTGAAAGCATAATTTTATTTTGATTCATTTTGTGAAAAAAAAAGAATTTTCTTTTCAATGCTAATAATATTCATTATAATCACTAGAGATATAAGCAAAGGTCGCAGTGGTAATTGGAATAGTTTTCAATGGAAACCTGCAATCAGTTTCCATAATGAAATGCTCATCTTTCTGTCTACAATAAAATAGAGTACAATGCTACTTCACCTCCATATGGTGTAACCTAGATTCCCCAGGGAATGCTAGAACGAAAATATCGGCTAACCAGATAATCCATATCCATACTTCCATACTAATATATAA
>CM022885.1:17003493-17084494 GCA_012654025.1 Pachypsylla venusta
TGTATGTATGTTACGCTTTCACGCTTAAACTACTGAACCGATTTTGATGAAATTTGGTATGGAGATAGACTAAACTTTAGGAAAGGACATAGGCTACTTTTTATCGCGAAAAAAAGGGGGTTAGAACTATAAACGGCCATGCCTCTAAGGCGCCAAGCGAAGCGGGCGTATTCTGCTAGTAGTCTATAGTATTCAATCTAAGCAACAACCAGACCAGAAAACTAAAATAGTTCATAAAACAAGCAGCCTTAATATGCTGTTTGTCATAATGCTCAATTGGCAATTCAAATCCAGTCGGAGGAATACAATTTAGCAATAACATGGGGAATCGCACTATGGCAAAATTAATGAAACAAGCCTTTGGAAGAAAGAGCAAAAAGCAGTAGAAGTACATAAAGATAAAAAATGGACCCATCAACATTAACAGAGAGAGTCCCGCGGCCTAATTAGGACTTCCTTCTTAGCTAAAATTATAAGAAGCTTTTCATATTTTATTTTTTTCACATAAAGTAAAAACTGAAGAATAGATATTCTCCTATATACAGGACTTGTTTACTCGTATTTAACTAATTCTTTAAAGTACGTAAACGTAAATAAACGCGTGAATTCTTGCATTCTTTCTATGCTTATGTATATCATTCTCGACACTTATTGCTGATTGAAGGTGACATACGAATATAACATACAAGTAGGTACATGAGGGTCAGGTTAACCTGAGCTTATAATGTAAACTCACTAAAAACAATGATGCCACCCAATGATATTATCACGTTCAATACACAATTAATCCTGTCAGATCATTGAAGTTAAACAAGCTCGTGAGTTTTAGTGTACTGTGATGTGCACAATTTGTTGAATGGCTGTTTTGGGGACAAGTGTTCAATGTTAATGTTATACTTGCCTCGTTGTTTTCAATATTCGCCACCATCATTCAGATTTTATTTGTAGTGAAAATTATTGGTGTGCTTCGTAACATCTGTAGAAGTTTTGGAGAGATTCTCTGAAATAGGAAAACATCTCATTGAGAATAAAAGCATTCCTTATCGACACATAATTTAAATATTTCATTTTCCTGGTGCCCCCCCACACAAATTCTCCTATGGATCCACCCCTGAGGAAGTTGTCCTAATTGAACCAGTTGTGTGTTTTTCATCCTGTCAAATCTGAACTACTTTTCAATACCTCTCTAGTTCATATTTAAACAATCATGATTGCCAACTGCTCTCCAAAATTATCAGTTTATCCGTCATGAGATATTGTTGTCACAATGGTATAAACCTTGGTAGTAAGTATACATATAAAAAGTAAATAAGAATTTGAGAGAACGTGAGTAATAACTCCATTTCTTTGATATTCCACTATAAACCTTGAAACTTAACGTCCATGAAAAAATAATATTGCCATTCATATGAAAAAAAAACTTAATTCCATGCATAATAAATCTTACAATAGGAAATATCTGAAGAAATTAATAGGTGTACTCAAAAATATTAGAATCATACAAAAACATTAGAACATAAATCATAAGGAAGTATTCAAAACAAAAAGGTGAAGATGAAACATGATTTAAAAATAATAAAACCTGTGACTAAATAATGGACATTTAATAAATCGCTCTCAAAATATGAACGAATCTTGATTTTTTTATTTCTTGCCCAAAACCAAATTTTTTACTATAACTAATCTGACAATATTATCATCATTCATTAGTTGATATCATCGTATTTTATGGTAGCTAGATGTATGAGATTGAAGCATTATACTATAGAAGGTCTGTGAAATGTGAGGACCATCTACATAATATAACTAGTACTTCTGTGACCTACACAAATCAAATTTGGGCTGCTAATTGGTTCACTCAAATTTGGACTGCTAATTGGTCCAGGGTGGCCTAAATATTTACTAGCTGATTCCATGAACATATGGATTGTCAATACTCGTAATTGCATCAAATTTGGAAAATGAGTTTCAGAGTTAGCGTGGAGTGAACAGGCGGACAAGCAGACGTTTCAGGAAACCTCTTAGAGTACTCTTATCTCCATGCTTGTATTTACGATTCTGTCACTTCACCAAATGAGTAATAAACGTAGAAAAAATAATAATTATCATTGAAAAAGATAATTTCTCCTTTAATCCCGCACTATATCAAACAAGACAAAAGAGCAAGCATAGATTAGAATCATGAAAATAACAGAACTGTACTTGATTTCAGTCAGTCATTCAAACATAGTCGGACGGTTGCCACTAAGGATAAGGATTCCTGGTCCAAGAGTATGATCCTCAATGGCGAACAATTTGATATCCTCAACAGGAGGGAGAACTACGAATTTAGTCAGGATTCAGTGATTGCCTCTGTGTGGATTGCACCAGCTTCATTATTTTTCTAATTAGCATAAAACAATAACCTGGCTAGAATATTGATATTGAGGTGTTACTCTCAGTAATACTTTACATGAGTTCCTGTGAACTTGACCCGAGAACTTCCCACATTCCCAGGTTAGTAATATGATCTATTTCCTTTATAATATCAGTACGTCAGTAAACTTTTTCATCTATCTCAAAGTTCTTTATAGTTCTTAAGGGTAAGTTTCACCTTATCTAAATCTTTTAGTCACCTAAAATGTCGACGTATCTATATTTTGGAACTTTTATTATAATATATTGAAAGTTCGATTTGTGTGACATTTTTTATCATAAACCCTTCACCTGTGCGGTGTTTGTCAAATCCTATCTCTTTACGAAGTATTTTATATTTTTAGCTCTTAGAGCAAAACACCTAAAGTTTTGACGATCTGTCAAGCAAATTACTGAAAGGAATCCAAATCTTTCAAAACTAATTAAGAGGAAACTTTGAATCTTGTCACATTTTTTTTTAAAAATAAAAATACGCAATGAAGGCATTTTATTATTATTCCAATCTAGACACTTAAATCAAACGAACAATATTATTCTAAATTAAAATATTAAAAATGAAAATAACAGTTTATGTACATAACATAAACAAACTCGTCTCATGAAGGTGGTTGCAATCTGGTGCACCTAGGGATGGAGCCCTATATGAACTCGTGAGGCTTTCATCTTTTTAAACGTCTATATATGTTATCAACCTCGAGGACATGGAAGGCCTCAGGATTGACATGACCTGGGAGACTTGCTTGGTGGGAAGAGACATTTTTTAAAATAACATCTGTTACTAGTTCCAAAGCGCGATGTAGGTCTTCGTCTCGAATGTACCAAGGAGCATTGACAATAATCCTCAAAACATTATTCTCTGAATTGGTTTATCAGAGTCACTATCGAAATTTTTCACACAAGTAGGGAGAATCCACTTCTCAATATATCAACGATAAAACACCAAGTTTAATAAAACGATCGAAAACTTAAAATACTCTACCGGACTAATAGACATCAAACTTTTGTAAAAGTGATGCTTCCGTTGTTCAATATTAAGTTAATATTACAAATCTCGCTTTTGGATATTTTTCAGTACCCCTCTGTTTTATTAGAGTGGCTACGTGGATCGGATCCGATAAGTTTGAATAATAATATTTCTATTACATTTTTTGGAGTCAAGGCGGTATCCTAATATTATGTATTTGTATTCACTTTACTAGATCCACTCCGTATATGTAATATATATTTTTATTGCCTCAAGACGTAATCTTAATATTAAAGCAGTCTAATAATTTATTGATTATGGACATAAAGCTGGAAGACGATCCCAAAGTAGAAGGATAAAGAGAGAATTTCTTTATAGATTTTCTTTCTCTCTCGCGCGTTCAGAGAAAGGAAAAGGTTTAAATTAATTTTTAAAATCTTTTTAAAAATGGATGAAAAAAGGAGATAGTGGAAAAGCACTGAATTGTAACTATAACTGTTTATTCTGGACACATTTCAACTGTTTTTCTGAACTAAAGGTGTTCAGGTGAACTGCAATATCCATACAGGGTGTAACGGAACGAAGTTCCTTGACACTACTGGTTGGGTCAAATGAATTGAGGTAAAATTTTCGACCTCGATATCCAAAAAAAGGGCATGCCCCAAATTTTACGATATTTTTCGCAACAATTTCGATTGAATCGATCCGAGGGAAAAAAACTCATAAGAAACTCAGGTATACAATGCGTATCTAGGGGGGGGGGGGCGAAACATTACAAACTTAAATTGTTTTCCCCATCACAATTGAAAAACTCAAATGTTAACTTTTACGCTTTAATCGATGCAAATGTACCTATTATAGAAAGAAGAGACACTCTGTGTCGAGGGCATGGAGAAAAGTGGCAGCGCTGCAGTCTATAAGTTCGAAGTTCGTGATTTGATATACGAAGCGCCCATCTCCAAACCATAAATCAATTAATCGAGAAATGTAAAGAATATAAAAAGGAAATATTTCTGGGAATGGTAGACTTTTCTATGGCATTTGACTCACTGAAAAGAAAACATATTTGGATCAGCTTAAACAGGATCGAAGTAGAAAAACCACTAATTGATATTTTAAAGACAATATACAACAATGACAAAGCGGTGATTGCAACCGATAAAAAAGGAAGACCGTTCAGTATTAGAAAAGGTGTAAAACAAGGATGTCCGCTGTCACCAAACCTATTTAATTGTGTGCTACAAACGGTATTTACCAATCTGAAATGGAAAAATTACGGAATCAAAATAAATAACACAAATATCAATAACCTTCGCTTTGCCGACGATATTGTCATTATAGCCAGCAATGAAACCGAACTGAAAATTATGCTGGAACAACTAGAAAATGAAAGCAACAAAGTTGGGTTAAAAATGAATAAAGAAAAAACCAAATTTCTAGGAACCAAAAATCTTGGTTCAATCGAGGTCAATGGAAGACGCATTGATCAAGTAAAAGATTACATATACCTAGGGCAACTTATCTCAATGGAAAACAGAATGGAAGAAGAACTGGACAGAAGAAGAAGTATTGCATGGACTAAATATTGGTCCCTCAAACATATCTTCAAATCCAACATCTCGAAGAAAAATAAAACCAAAGTTTTGAGAACTTGTGTTTTCCCATGTCTCACTTATGGATGTCAAACATGGGCCCTAAAGAAAAAACATATATTAAAATTGAAATCCACCCAAACAACAATGCAAAGGAGTCTCCTGGGAATCAAAAAATGTCAAAAAATTAGAAATTCAATAATATCATCAATGGCACCAGTAGAAGATATAGAAAAAATTACTAAACTGCTTAAGTTCAAGTGGGCAGGCCATGTCATGAGAATGGACAACAAAAGATGGGCCAGAATTTTAACAACATGGATACCAAAAGGAACAAGAAATAGAGGCAGACAAAGGAAACGATGGACTGATGAGATCAGTCGAGAAATGGGCTCAAATTGGCAATCAACGGCAATGGACCGGAAGACATGGCTGCAATCAATTGAAAGTATACATCAGTGAGTCGAACTTGGAAAATCTAAAGCAAAATTAAGACAAATCACCAAATACTCTAAAGAATATATTTACCTATATATGTGTGTATATGTGTATGTATACGTATATATGTATGTATATATGTACGTATTATTTGAATAATCGAAGAAGGGAATATGACCTGCATCATATACTTTGTCATCTTAACACAATCAATTCTATAATAGCACACCATTGAAATGTGATTGGATTAAATTATTGTTAAATATATTATTCTTTAGCTCTAACAAAAATCAATTTTACTTATGACATAAAATGTATCACCATTTATTGGCAATTGAATTATGTCAATGAAATCTAACAAAATTCAAAAATCAATGAACATTACAAAAAGATCACTACGCGATTTGCGAAACTAGCGTTTTGCGTGATATTAGTAATGTTAACTAAAATCAATTTATACTACTAAACTAATTACACACGATTAATATACTGTTTTATATGTATATGTGTATATATATTTAGATTGTTTACTAATACTCGTATTGTCAATATAAAAATCATTTAATATTGTGACACCATTGCTACGAGAATGAACTATCTGGCATTTGCATACAATACTGTCTAACTTAAGTCATATTATACTATACCAATCTACTTTTATGCGATTGCTAATTTTGCACTTGCCGGGGATACTGTTCGTGGCGGGATTCGCTTCGGGTCGTTCTTTCGTAGCCGGTCTGGTCGGGTCGGGACATGGAGTTACGCTCAAAGATGGAGTTTGAGTTGGGGTCCGTCTTTCGGCTCGGATGGACTGGTGGTGAGTGGTGGACCGGGACTGGTCTCGTCATGGATGGTGTTTCTGGTAGATGTTTTGCTTTTGATTTAGAAATAGATATGTATTTTCTAATAATAATATTGTGTTAACAAAAGTCAATTTATATTACTACTTCAATTTTACGCGATTGAATTATATACCTATTTTTTGGATATTAGTATTGTTGAACAAAAAGTGTAATACCACACTAGTTTTACTCAACTGAATCATATATTCAAAAAATAATATTCGAGAAGACTATCAATACCGGTACAATTTTAATATAAAAATAAATACAGGATCAAATTAGGTTTCTATAGATAATTATAATAGTATTAACAAAAAACAATTTACCTATATTGCCTCACGATTGAATTCTGTATTTTATAGATATTGGTATTGTCTAACCAAGACCAACTTATTCTGCGACCTGAGACGCGATTGAATTGAATTGTATAATTTTAGCAAATTGATAGATATTATGCCAGTATATATTAAATTTAACTTAGTTATTAATTTTGTTATGTTTAAAAATTATCTACTGTAAAAAAAAAAAAAAAAAAAAAAAAAAAAAAAAAAAAAAAAAAAAAAAANGACCAACCAATAAAAACCCCAATTGGGAGGCCCGTGCTCTTTAAAGGGTGTTTAGGGCTTATTATTATTATTATACGAAGCGCCCGTTTTAAAATTCAAATCACTGGCAAAGCGTGAATCACATGTTTACAATACCGTACTGTATGACAGTATTGTTGTCACGAGAAAATATCGAAACCATTCAAAACTATCGATCGTTTCATACTATATATTTGACCGAGTATTAGCGATTGTTTAGTGACGTACGAATATGTACGTGAATAATGCATGAAAATGTTAAAAATAATATGGAAATTTGTTACAGAGTCTACGGAGTTTGTATAATGAGAAACGTGTAAAACTATGGATGGGGGCTGGCGAATCATTCTTTGCCCATTCAATGTTCTAGGTGCTCCACTGCAAGTATGATATATGATGTAAATCAGAAATTCATATTTTTTATTCTGCTAACAATTTCTAGTTTCATAGCACACAGTGATCTGGAACTGCGATTTTACCCAAAATAACTAGGTCGTTTTCTAATTTATTATGTTACAAATTTCATCTAATTTCAAAGTGATAAATAAGTAGTTAGTTACAAGAAAAGTAACTGGACGCGACAAAACTGTGAATAAGTAAATAATATACGAAGCAAGTTTCTGATAGGAAGAATGAAAACCAAAAGTACGGTACAACTTTTTGAATTCACTTTTTGGTGTTTTCATGATTTATTACAAATTTGAACTTTCTTTCAAAACTTAGAAATCCTAAAAGTTGTGAAGTAAAAGAAAACATAAATATCAGAGTAAAACACAGAAAAGAGAAGAAAAAAAATGGATTTTGAAAAATGTAATAAACCTTTGCCCTTGTATAACAGTAGTTAGTAACATGCAGTATGTTGGCAAACTTGACGAACAAATTTATTTTACATGTACAAAAATTCAACCGAAAATGATTTATTTGGTTTCAACTTATCCCTAGATTAGATTTAAATTGATGGAAAAGTTTAACTTAAGAAAAACTTAGTAAAAAGTTTCCTCACATACGTACTCTGTACTCGTAATATGTATTACAGAACAGTCAGTTTCACAGACGAATGAATAGAAAATGGAACATTGTTAACTAGGAATTTTATTACATCAGTATTTGTTAAAGAATATTTTTACTGATAATAATAAGATGTTTTTTGGAAGTGAACTCTAGTTTTCCACCCCTGTAGGTTGAAGCAAGACCAAGTGAATCAAATAATCGATTGAAAAACGAAATACAAAAGTTAACGGGATTTTGGTGACAATCCATAGCAATGCAATCGACGGGTTTACTCCTCCCTTCTCAATTAAAATCACAGATGAGCAACGACCGGTGATGTACAAGTCTAATGGGTGTCCGCGTAGGAACACTATTTGCACCCATCAATAATAGTTCGGGAGCTGGCTAGCCATATCTTACCTCATAAGGTATAAAATTTTTGACCCGTGGGCTGGAAGTGCATCGGTGGGGTAATGTCAAAACCCGCTTTCTTAGTTGCCAGACCGGGGGCGTTTAGAAGCTACAGACCCGCCAAAAATCGAAATTGGGCCAAAAATTACCTCATAAGGTACACGAAAAAAACAAATTCCGAAATAATCCTGAGAGTGTCCTGAACGAGAAATCATGTCGTAAGAAAGGGTTTCTGGGGGCTTTCGACCACTAAGAAGCCTTTTTTTTAAAAAAAGGGCCAAAATTTACCTCATAAGGTACACGAAAAATTCAAACGACAAAATGAGTGCACTGACCCGCTGAGTTCAAAAATGTGTCGTAAGAAAAGGTTTCTTGGGGGCTTTCGACCACTAAGAAGCCTTTTTGGAAAAAAGGCCAAAATTTACCTCATAAGGTACACCATGAAAATAAATGCCAAAATGATCCTCAGGGTGTCCCGAACAAGAAATTATAACGTAAGAGACAGATTCTGAAGGCTTTCGACAACTAAGAAGGCTTTTTCCTGGGAAAAAGGCCAACATATACCTCATAAAATATAATACAAGGAAAATGGTACATTCCGATATGCAAAATATCTGTTCTGATTCTCAGTAAATTAATGTAAAGAGGTGTAATTATTTACTTCTTGTCTTTAAAAATGCTAGAAATAATTATTCTGGTGGTCATTCTTACGCCAAAAAGCGTCACCAAAACTGTAATTCCGCAAGACCTCCTGACCAATGCGAGCGAAAAGTGGCAAATATATTCACAACCTATATCACTTTTTAACCTAAAATTAGAAAAGCTAAGAGATAAACAAAAGGTATAAAACTAAGATTATAGAAAAAATAAAAGTCGTTCATATGAGTTCATAACGCTTTTTGGCGTAAGAATAATCTTACGCCAAAAAGCGTCACCAAAACTGTAATTCCACAAGACCTCCTGACCACTGGGAGCGGAAAGCGGCAAATAAATTCAAAATAAAATTCGCCCGAATTTCCACAAACAAACACGTGGCTCCGTGGGACCCGCCCGCGTCCATTGGGTCCGTATAGTTTATCAGTTTTTCTCGAAACAGGTACATTAACCGATAATATTAATCGTTCTCGAGATATTCGCAAAAAATAAAAGAAAGTACCTAAAATACAAGATTTTGAATTTTATCGTCCCCCATCTAGAATTCTGCAAATATCTCGAGAACGGTCAATTTTAGCGAAAAAATTTATGAACTCATATGAACGACTTTGAATTCTTCTACATATAATCTTAGTTTTATACCTTTTGTTCGTATCTCTTACCCTTTCTGAGATATAGGAATAGCCATAGAATTTTAGGTTAAAAAGTAATGATATAGGTTGTGAATATATTTGCCACTTTCCGCTCGCAGTGGCCAGGAGGTCTTGCGGAATTACAGTTTTGGTGACGCTTTCTGGCGTAAGAATAACCACCAGAATAATTATTTCTAGCATTTTTAAAGTCAAGAAGTTAATAATTACACCTCATTAAATTAATTTACTGAGTTTAAAAAGTTATTTCCACTCCGTTCTATTGTATGCACTTTAATAAGGAAGGACATATTTCGACCAATTTTTTTCGCTTTTTTGGCTGCCGCTGAAGCAATTTTCATGATCGATAAGTGACATGAAATTAAAATGTAAAGACGTAAAACTTTTATTGGAGTGTTTGTTTGGTTTTGAAGCTTTGTTTAGGAAAACAATACATCCGTAAAAAAGGATATTTTTGTCAAAATCGATATTTTATACCAAAACGGCAGTCTCTTGTAGCAGCGCTTCCTTACATCCCACAGAAAAAAGGTGTGTAGCTAAATTAAAGGAAATTTTATTTGTCATCTTTTTGGAGAGAACATCTATTTTTGAAGGGGGAATCGTTCTTGAGATATATAGACAATAACAATATTAGTCGTAAATTTTACGCCAAAAAGCGCGGCCAAACATTCCGGGGTTAGAAATGTTGTTATTACCTATGTTTGAAATTAAGCTCACTGTCACAACACTAACAACGTATCGAAAAATCAGAACTACCCGATATTTTGCATATCAGAATGTACCATTTTCCTTGTTTTATATCTTATGAGGTATATTTTGGCCTTTTTCCCAGGAAAAAGGCTTCTTAGTTGTAGAAAGCCCTCAGAATCTGTTTCTTACGTTATGGTTTCTTGTTCGGGACACCCTGAGGATCATTTTGGCATTTAGTTTCATCGTGTACCTTATGAGGTAAATTTTGGCCTTTTTTCCAAAAAGGCTTCTTAGTGGTCGAAAGCCCCCAGAAACCTTTTCTTACGATATGATTTCTTGTTCAGGACATTCTGAGGATCATTTTGGAATTTGTTTTTTTCGTGTACCTTATGAGGTAAATTTTGGCCCAATTTTGAAATTTGGGCACCTTCTTAGTGACCGAAAGCCCCCGGGTATGGTTTCTTACGACACATTTTTGAACTCAGCGGGTCAGTGCACTCATTTTGGCGTTTGAATTTTTCGTGTACCTTATGAGGTAAATTTTGGCCCTTTTTTCAAAAAAAGGCTTCTTAGTGGTCGAAAGCCCCCAGAAACCTTTTCTTACGATATGATTTCTTGTTCAGGACACTCTGAGGATCATTTTGGAATTTGTTTTTTTCGTGTACCTTATGAGGTAAATTTTGGCCCAATTTTGAAATTTGGGCACCTTCTTAGTGACCGAAAGCCCCCGGGTATGGTTTCTTACGACACATTTTTGAACTCAGCGGGTCAGTGCACTCATTTTGGCGTTTGAATTTTTCGTGTACCTTATGAGGTAAATTTTGGCCCTTTTTTCAAAAAAAGGCTTCTTAGTGGTCGAAAGCCCCCAGAAACCTTTTCTTACGATATGATTTCTTGTTCAGGACACTCTGAGGATCATTTTGGAATTTGTTTTTTTCGTGTACCTTATGAGGTAAATTTTGGCCCAATTTTGAAATTTGGGCACCTTCTTAGTGACCGAAAGCCCCCGGGTATGATTTCTTACGACACATTTTTGAACTCAGGGGGTCAGTGCACTCATTATGGCGTTGGAATTTTTCGTGTACCTTATGAGGTAAAATTTGGTCCTTTTTCGAAAAAGGCTTCTTATTGTCGAAAGCCCCCAGAAACCCTTTCTTACGACATGATTTCTTGTTCAGGACACTCTGAGGATCATTTCGGAATTTGTTTTTTTCGTGTACCTTATGAGGTAATTTTTGGCCCAATTTCGATTTTTGGCGGGTCTGTAGCTTCTAAACGCCCCCGGTCTGGCAACTAAGAAAGCGGGTTTTGACATTACCCCACCGATGCACTTCCAGCCCACGGGTCAAAAATTTTATACCTTATGAGGTAAGATATGGCTAGCCAGCTCCCGAACTATAATTATTGGATCAATGATTTATTCTGCTTTTATTATCAACATTGTTATTTTTTCGTTTTTGTTCTTCATATTCATAGATATTTCTACAGTTAAAAATAGGCGTATTGGAAGATTAACTTCTGCTGGCGTGGCTATATCTTTCTAATCGTCGAATCTTCGATTAATTTATATTTCATGTAGTCATAGAAAAAAAAATTCTACGATAAATTATTTTAATAGTAACATTACCAAATTATGTCAAATCTTTAGACGAATCAAAAATGTTGGTGACTCTGACAAAAGTGTTAAAAAGTGTGACTCGACTGTGAAATCGGCAAACTTTTGGAATTGGTTATTTGACAAATTTTCATTTTGATAGTGGGCTCAAAGTTCTGGCACCTGAAGAATGTAACTTCAAATATTTCTCCCGATGTGTTTGTGTTCCTGCTATTTATAGTTTCCTTTCTCCTTAAATTATTATTTCGTTTTATTTATGACTTGATTTATCAAAAAATGTTCAATGGTTTTAAAATTTTTGTTCCTTTTAACTCTTTTTAAACTGTTCAATATATGAAGTTTAAAGCATCTGAAAATGACTGTAGCACAATGCTTTATCTAGATAGGTTCTAATTGACTCAGCATATTTATATTTAAGTTTCAAAGTGAATTATTTGCTGAAAGTTTAACTTTTCTATAGCTGGGAAAGTTGTATGTGATATACTGTATCTGGATTGTAAGATAGAAACAGTATGAGATGACATTTTTATTTAAAACTGGTCCAACGGGAAAAATTAAAATCAAATTTTTAAAAGAAAAAATATCTGCTAATATCTATTTTGTATCCATACGATATAAAATATTCAAGACTTTCCTTTACAAATATAAAATTCTTGAGTGTATTGCTCGCCTGAGTTCCAGTTGAGATATCTGTACTGCATGGCAATATACGTTATTCCCCTCTCCCTCATAAACTTATATTGCTTTCTGAGGAATACTTTTCACATATGTAAATTTTCCTCGGGGCTAAGAGAACAAAAATTGTAACTTCAATTGGTGATACTTGCTGATAAAGTGAAGATTGCGATTCATTCAAACTAAACAATGAAAAGTAGTTTGAATTCCATTTCGCTTGTCAATAGAAACCAATTACTTCGGTTAGAGATTGTTTACAACTTATTTCACAGTTTTCAAATTTTGTTGAGTCAGAGATACTACTGCTGCTGAACATTTCTTTTATTTCTACCTCGTGTTTCTATTTTCTTACCTCGATTTTCAACTTTACTCCCAGGGTTTATTTGTATAGTTCTCTAAACATCCTGTGGTTTCTAACGTTTCTAATTTATTTTATCATTATCTTTTTGTAATTTTCGCGATTTTTTTTCCTTTCAGTTGTTTTAAACGAGATATATAGAAAACCGTCTTTTATAAACTGAAAGTCATGTTCTTATAATGGAATTTGCAGAATTCATTAACCCATATATATATATATATATATATATATTTTACAAAAACAGAACATAAACCGCAATTTCAATTCTTAACCTATTTCTCAGTACATAGGTGAGAAATAATTTATTTATATGTGTGTTTTTGGTGATCGCTTTTCTTTTCAAAGATAATAATTAGTAGTAATAGTTCTTTGAACTTTAGATCTCAGTTGAAACGGCCACCATGTTTGATCAAAATCTGACAATGCCTTCGAAAGTTTTATTAAGGTGCGTACACGTATGCGCGCCGCGGCACGAACGCGGCAATGTTCGACAGATTAGAACTTGCTTTTACTGTGCTCGCGAGCACAACACGCAGCAAAATGTTCGTTGAAAATTTACGTTCGCCGAACAGTTCGGCGAATCTGTATTCCCAAGAATTACCATAAACACAAATTACAACGACAACAGCAGATGATGTTGTTGTCGTTGTTGTTGGTGTTGCAAAAAAATGTTGAAGTTAATGCTAGACCTTACTTCGTTCGAGAGTTATAGTGGTGCAAAAAATCCAATAGATAAAAGAAAAATGCTGAAGTTAATGCTAGACCTTACTTCGTTCGGGAGTTATAGTGGTGCAAAAAATCCAATCGATAAACAAAAGAAAAATGCTGAAGTTAATGCTAGACCTTACTTCGTTCGATAGTTATAGTGGTGCAAAAAATAAAAAAACCTTACTTCGAGCACTCACAAGTTTCAAGAAAATAAGTAAATAAAAAACTGATGTTCGCAGAAACCAACGAACAGCAAAAACACACATACTAATCTGACGAACAGAGCCACAAAAAAGATCGAGTAGATTGCCGCGTGTTGTGCTCGCGAGCACAGAAAAACACGTCCTAATATGACGAACATTGCCGCGCGATTTCTGCATTCGTGCTGCGGCGCGCATATGTGTACGCATCTTTAGAATGCATATTATAAAAACGGACGTTTAAATGAAAATCGAGGAGATAAAACTACTTCTAACTTATATCTTACTTTGTTTGACCAATAAATATATGTCAGTATGATCTCACAAAAAAATTATCATTGAAAAAAGGCCAAGTTCCTCCTACTCTTCCAAAAAATTCCGCCTATGAAAGTAGTGATATCTATTATTGGGGCCAAGTTTATTGTTGCTGCTGTATATCCCGCACTTAAATTTATAATTGCATGTTCCTTTGTGTCAATTCTCTTAAAGTAATACCGACTTCACACTTGGTCAGTTTTTCTATGGGGATTCGTAAAATGATACCTTTTTACAAACTGGCGAAGTGTAAAGTCGGTATTACTTTAAGAGAATTGAGAGAAAAGAACGTGCAATAATACATTTAAGTGCGGGATATACAGCAGCAACAATAAACTTGACCCCAATAGTAGATATCACTACTTTCATAGGCGGAATTTTTTGGAAGAGTGGGAGGAACTTGGCCTTTTTTCAATGATAATTTACTGTGAGATATCAATATTTTTGTAAAGATTACTATATGTAACTGATTATTTGGCCGTTTTTTCTTTATTTCTTCTTCTTCTTTCAATTACACAATATGTCGGAAAGCAGGAAATTTCTGTGTAAACAGGACCCAAATGTCCAATAAAATCTAACACCAAAGTATTAATAAAGTAATATACACTACAAAGCAAATATTTATAGTGTATCTTCTTCCCTGAAGTTATAGTACTGAGAACTGACGAGTTTCAATTTTGACATTTGCGGGTTTAATTGAATTCAAGTCTCTCTAACTTCATGCAAGATTTCAGAATCTTAGCAGTTGAAACTAGATTTCGTGCATTTTCTTCCCTGAAGCGGAACCGTTTTGGAACACTGGTAGTAAAAGAGTGAATGTATTTATTTTTCCATTTAATTGCATGTAAATATCTTCCTAACATGCAAGATTTTAGCGTCCTACCAGTTTTTTTCGAGCATATCCTTCCCTTAAGCCGAACCCTTTTGGAGCACCGGGAGTGAAAGAGTTCAAATATATATTATGCCCTGCTAAATTGCATGTAAATATCTAACTTTATGCAAGATTTCAGTGTTTTATCAGTTAAAACTACATTAAAATACGTTGTATTGTTTTCCCTAAAGCGAAACTGTTTTGAACCACTTACAGTTAAAAAGGTCAATTTTTCGGATTTTTCCCTTTACGTGGATGTCAATTGCTAACTTAATGCAAAAATTTCAGCGCTCTAGGTATACGGGAAGTACCTGAAACTTTTGATGATGTGTGAAATAATCAATCAATCAGTCAGTCAGTCAGTCAGTCAGTATCCAAAATTGCAAACTTTGAAATTATCTATCTCCTTCCCGGGTTAACATTAACTTTTGAATTTTTTACTGTCTACGGAATATAAGTTCAAAATTTCAATGACCTATCCTTTGTAGAACCGGATATCTGACGGTGTGAAAAACATGGTGAATAGCTTCGTGTAAAGATACACTGGTGCTTTCCGGAACTTGGCCTGGCGCACTGCCGTGCGCTCAGATCCTAGACCTTTAGTAAGTCCATGATTATTCCATGTTCATTGTGAAGAACACATTTCTCCTATTCCTCTAAAATTATATTATATCTAATTAAAAGGATGCCGAAGAAAGCTAGCCCCTACGCCAACACGGTGACTATGATGAATAGAATATTTGACAAATATTGATAACGCCAAGGCTAAACGTTTAAGCGAACATTCAATTTCTAAGGAAAGTTCCTTAATAAAATTTCAAAGCAAAGATCAGCTTATTATAATGACAAGACAAGCAGCATGCCAACGTCATAATTGAATTTCTTAAAATGAAATATGAAACGGTTTTTTTTTGCGTAGGAGAGGAAATTTTTGAGAAGCTACTTTTACTAATTTAATGTTTTTTATTTTAAATTCAACGTTCTCGTAACCTTTTCACTCAAAGTTTGTTATTTTTCCATATGCTGAAAAGTTATAGTTTTTAGTGGTTACACTGAAAACCATCATCATCGTTTAAACCACGGTGCTTAAAATATGTCTTTTAAATTATTCATTTGGTTGAAAGTGTGTGACGTGAATTTTTATTATATCAGATGAAATCTGCAAGTTGGCAAATTGCAATTTATATCTCCACAAAAGAAAAAGACTCTTGAGTGAAAGGTGACCACTGAGCAAGATTATTGCCCGAGGCATTTTACTGTAATACCTAACTTTTTGAGTGTGTTTTTTAACTGGTAAACACTGTACTAACCCCACGTTAGTGCAGTCTTCAGAAGTCCACATATATATTTACACAATCAGGTGTATATTGTAAATTTCGACATCAGCTAATTTTTCGGACACCAATTAATGTTTCTCTTTCATCCAAATATATCAAATAAGACTCTTTCAAAGTGGACGAATGTGTTCGTTATAGCCTTCCAGAACGCGTTTTATGCTGTAAAAATAAACCTAACAAGTATTTATTTGATTTTCCAGGTACAAAACCCCATCTATTTGTTATATTGGGTAACTTTTTGCGTAATTCATGACTGATGATCTCACAGTCGAGTGTCTCGTTACAAAGTCTAGGTAATTTTTTGCAAAGTACAATGCCCCCACCTCTCTGTTTCTCTTTCATCCAAACAATAATAATCAAAAAATAATTTTGTGAAGTCTAATTTAGAAAATCAAGTGATAACATGAGAGTAAAGATAAGATAAAAGACAGCAACCTGAAAGTACACAAATATATATTATTCAAGTTTTTTTTAAATGGAGAAAAGATTACATTTTTTAATCAATGTACATGTAAAAGTTCTTGTTCTTCTTCTCCTTGGGGTTTTCAGGAATGTCGTGATGCTTGCAAATAATTGTATTAATTAAAACGTATTTTTTTTTTTTTTTTTTTTTTTTTTTTTTTTTTTTTTTTTTTTTTTNTTTTTTTTTTTTTTTTTTTTTAAGATTTGTAATTACAAAAAACATGAACTATCACAGGTGTACTTGAGAGAGCATGTTTCTCATATATTTAATATCATGCTCATATGTGTTTTATACACAAGATCCTGAACAAAGTTTTTGATAGGTGCATTGTAATGACTAAAATAAACTAAAATTGATTTTTGGTGATATAAAATAATTGATATTTCTATTGATTTCAGGTCTGTAAATAAAGTAATTAGACAAGCTTTTGATTATCTGTGGTTAGATTTCAATGTGATCTTGCTAAAAAAAATTCCCCTGGGCGTTAATTCATCCTTGTCAGGCGGCAATGACAATCAATGATCTTTTAAAACATCCCTGTGGACCCTCAACGTTTTCACCTGATACGAGTTCTTGTGACTTCTTTCCCTTCCACAGGATTAAAAACGAGGTGTAGAGTTTTAGAACTCTACACCTATTTAATTTAATTTAATTTTAATAAACGACTATTCCTGGGAGCTACAGTCCTTTCACAAATTTTAGCTTCAATTATTAGTGGCTTTTCAAAATGGTCGATTTCCGTGGTTCGATAGACATAGCCTCCCAAAACGCTTTCAGTGTACAAATAAGTTTTTTTTGTGTGAAACTGAAAACGAAAAGTAAGTTAGGGGAATGAAAATAGGGACTGTAATGAGGAGGCTGTAATGGATGTGTGGTTTCAACAGGAGGATTAAAACAGTAAAAACAGTTTCTGTCTCTTTGAAACATAAAAGTAAGTTGAACAACGAACATTCAATGGTTTGGACATGTGGAAACGACAGCGAAAAAATAGTGAGACGAAAGAAGTCGTGTGATAAAAATATCAAAGAAAAAGAGGGAGAAAATTACGGATAAAGTTAAAACAGAAGATGCATTCATAGAAAAAACACGAGAAAAAACATGTTAGTGCCAATTTTTAGAAAATTACTAAATATTTCGTACCTCAGTTTAAGTGGATAAAAAACACTGCAATATGAGTTTATATTCTGGATTGTTATTTCCGTGTAAGCTCCTCTTACATTTAAAACTAACAGATTAATTAAAGTCAAATATACTCCCGGCGCATCCCTGTTGAAGCTGATATACAATACTGCTCATCTTTAGTAATTTGGTGGGATTTGTTTTATTTAATGTACTTAAGACATTGGCTGCCATATCTCCTTATATATTGACATTAAGCGCGCTCATGTAAATTCCAATAATCATTATTATTACGAAAATCGATGATGAAAATAATATTTTGTCAGGGAGTGGGAGTGGAAAGTTGAAGAACCTAAAAGTTAACTCGAAGCAAAAGAAGCACATTAATAAATTGAAAGATATATTTTCTAAGACATCCCTTTGAGAACAAAGAAACGTTTAAATTTATTAATTTGGTGACAAAAAAATAAAATCACAGAGAAGTTCATTTTTCCATTACATTTTTTCTCTCTTTTTCAGCCTATGTTTTTGAGGGAATAAAATCCTTACCTTCTTCTTTGATCCTTTCCTTTCATTGGTTGTTTATTAAATATTCATTCAAATTAATTTATATTGTTTCAACAGTAAGCTTCGGGCCTCTTAATTTTTATACCCCTCCAGATTATCTCTTTGAACATTTACTTGGATATACAGGGAAGATCACTTTAAAGTCCATTTATAGCTTAAGTCCATCCAGTGTAATTTTTTTGGCTTCTTCGGCTTTTTATGAATTCAAATTTTTAAACGTAAATATTGTTTTCGGAAAACTTGCAACATATGAAACGTGTGAAATATATGTACGAAAAACCAAAATAATTTATTTCTTCTGAATTTCACATCTCATGCACATATAAAAAAGAATCGCAATGAAAAACAGAGATACCTAAATGTATATGTTACGGTAAAAGTAGCTAAGTGGTAATTGTATACAATTACCGGCAAATGTAGGAAATTATTCTCAAGAAATTATTCTGCAAGAGTTTAATCGAGGCATGGCCGATCAAAACGTTTCCTAACCTCTCTGGGGGGGGCTTATTCCTTTTCAGATNGGGTGGGGGGGGGACGTTTATCTTAACGCTTATATTGATAACATAATAAATAAAAACAAAATTCTCGGCATATTTAAAAAAATTCCGATTAAACATTTGAGAATAATTTCCTACATTTAACGGTAATTGTATACAATTACCAATTATCTACTTTTACCATAGCATATATGTTATGGTGGATACCCTGAATATGTATGCCAGAAGTATGGAATATTCTGGTTATGGGACACCCTGTATAACATTTAGGATATATTAATATTAACATACATTGCTTTCTGAGAGGGGAAGAAACTTATTTTATTATAAATTTGGTTAAAATTAAATTCTGCTACTTAATTATATGCCAGAAGTATGGAATAGTCTGGTCATGGGACACCCTGTATAAGATGTAGGCTATATTAATTTTAACATAGCTTACTTCCAGAGAGGGGAAGAAACCTATTTTATTATAAATTTTGTTAAAATTAAATTCTGCTACTTAATTATATTTTTCTTTCGTATTTTATTGCCTTATACCTAGTTCGTTCATGCAGTCATTTCAAATCTTTTATTTAATAAAAAAAACTTTTGTTCGTAAGTTGATTTTGTTTTTTCATAGAACTTTTCCTTACATTGGAAAGAGTTTTCTTACTGTCATTATTAATCAACTACCGTTTGACCGTTGAAGATTCAACGGAAAAACAGGGTCATTTCCTGAGACCAAAAACAAATAGTGTTTTATTACCCATTTTTTTGTCATTTTATGGGGATAAGTATGATCGCTATATCCGATCATATTAGCTCAGATGATTAAGCTTGAGATTTTGGTTCCGGGCATCTAAGCTGAGTCCACAATAATGACAGAATCTTAATTGAAAATTGATTGATTATTTACTTCTATCATTGTGAAAATATTTTTGCAATAACACAAATAATACAATTCGTTAATCGTTCATCGTTAGGTATAATAAATATCAAGAATTACTGTCTAACTGTCTTGATAGAAAAATAGACACTATTTTTCACTATTGGGATTGGCTGAATTGTGGACCGACTAGTCTTAAATAAGACTAGCCTAATATTATGAGTCCGTAATATCTATTGATATCCACCGCTGAATTAAAAATATAATAAGTTAGATACTGTAACCAACAGTTATAAAAGTAACGAAAAACGTACAAGGATTTCCTGTTTCACACTGTATAAAAATGTACAAATAGCATGCCGAAACGTTTTCAGTGACGTAATCACAAATTTTAATGGGGCCCGGGGTTCGGTTCAATACCGGCCATTAGTAAGAGTAAGGAGAGCAGTGTGGCCAGTAGGGACTGCTCCTCTGCGGGAAAAATTTCCAGGGGGTGTTTGAACTGCTGTTGCTGAATATTGATGGTCTTTGGCCTTGAAGAATCCTTGCCGAAGTTTCCCTCTTAAAGTCTTCTTCTCGGGTCGTCCTGGTACGTAGAACCAACCATCGTGAGGACGATCCTAGGAGTTACACTAGACCCGATGCTAACCTTTAAACCCCATGCCACAGCAGTTGTCAACAGGCTGAGAACAAGGAACAACATATTAAAGTCATTGGCCGGCAGTAAGTGGGGAAAAGAGAAAGAGACAATGGTGACAGCATTCAAGACAATACTGAGTCCAGTGCAAAATTATGCAGTGCCTATCTGGACTCCACAACTCGCTGAATCAAACTAGTGCAAAATTCAACTTTGCCAAAATGCATCCCTCCGTATTGCAACCGGCTGCCACATCATGGCCAATGCGGATCACCTGCACTGCGAGACCCAAGTGCTGCCTACCAAAGCCCACAACCAATTGTTGAGTGAACAGTATCTCCTGTCTTGTCATATGCCTAGTCATCCTTGTAATAACCTTGTCATTGGGGATGAGCCACCACGATCAATCAGGAAGACAGTGAAGCATTTGAGGGAAAACATCCATCATTTGTTGAGCACGGATGGGTTGGATGAGTTTCATCTGAAGCGGGGCATCAAAGAAATTCACACCAGAGTTGTCAACAGGACGGTCAGTCAATACGCACCCAACAGAATCTTAGAAGGCCACGACGGGTAGCCGGGTTTCTGGGGCTCAATTGTGTATGGGATCCAGAAGGAGCGGACGTCTGCTGAAGCTGCTACAACAACAAATTTTAATACACCTGACTGATCCCAGAATGAAAAGTTTTTTAAGAATTAATATTTTAGACATTATTCCGAAGAAGAATATCAAAATAACTTCTGATAGTTTTATGGGATATTGCTTAGGACCTAATATGGGAAAAATATTAATCTTCACCATAAAAGAAAGAAAATAAAATGTGATAAAAAAAGTTTTCTTTTTCAATTTGCCTAAGCTCAAAGATTTGTAAATTCTTCCTTTATTTTTTTAAAATAGAAAATATAAAATTTGAAGTGAGAGAGAGAAAAAAAATTTGTTACATCACAGACTTCACATATTCCATTTTTCTTTCTGCTTTATGTCTCTCAATTTTATCATGTTTGCAATCCAGTTTCTTAAATCTAATGACACAATTCTGAGTATATCAAGAAGAAACAAAAACCGGCGAAGTTCAAGTCATAAATTATTCATTTCGCTTCACAAAAAAGTGTAAGTAGCTTTTCTGTAATGCTGTGATGATTAGGGGATTCAGAAAAAACGAACAAATTACAAATCAGCTATAATTTAATTCTTTGGCTTTAAAAAGTTGTGGTTTCTGTAATTGAGGTGATAATTTGAGATTAATGTGAATTTTTTGGACCCCTACCATTTACCGTTCCTTAGAGCCCTGTTAAATACAGAAAATATGTTAGTCACTCGTCCGTATTTTAGTTCGGGAGCTTACCTCATAAGGTATAAAATTATTGACCCGTGGACTGGAAGTGCATCGGTGGGGTAATGTCAAAACTCGCTTTCTTAGTTGCCAGACCGGGGGCGTTTAGAAGCTACAGACCCGCCAAAAATCGAAATTGGGCCAAAAATTACCTCATAACGTACACGAAAAAAAAAACAAATTCCGAAATGATCCTCAGAGTGTCCTGAACAAGAAATCATGTCGTAAGAAAGGGTTTCTGGGGGCTTTCGACAAGTAAGAAGCCTTTTTTCAAAAAGGACCAAATTTTACCTCATAAGGTACACGATAAATTTCAACGCCATAATGAGTGCACTGACCCCCTGAGTTCAAAAATGTGTCGTAAGAAACCATAGCCGGGGGCTTTCGGTCACTAAGAAGGTGCCCAAATTTCAAAATTGGGCCAAAATTTACCTCATAAGGTACACGAAAAAAACAAATTCCAAAATGATCCTCAGAGTGTCCTGAACAAGAAATCATATCGTAAGAAAAGGTTTCTGGGGGCTTTCGACCACTAAGAAGCCTTTTTTGAAAAAAGGCCAAAATTTACCTCATAAGGTACACGATGAAACTAAATGCCAAAATGATCCTCAGGGTGTCCCGAACAAGAAACCATAACGTAAGAAACAGATTCTGAGGGCTTTCTACAACTAAGAAGCCTTTTTCCTGGGAAAAAGGCCAAAATATACCTCATAAGATATAAAACAAGGAAAATGGTACATTCTGATATGCAAAATATCGGGTAGTTCTGATTTTTCGATACGTTGTTAGTGTTGTGACAGTGAGCTTAATTTCAAACATAGGTAATAACAACATTTCTAACCCCGGAATGTTTGGCCGCGCTTTTTGGCGTAAAATTTACGACTAATATTGTTATTGCGTATATATCTCAAGAATGATTCCCCCTTCGAAAATAGATGCTCTCTCCAAAAAGATGACAAATAAAATTTCCTTTAATTTAGCTACACACCTTTTTTCTGTGGGACGTAAGGAAGCGCTGCTACAAGAGACTGCCGTTTTGGTATAAAATATCGATTTTGAAAAAAATATCCATTTTTACGGATGTATTGTTTTCCTAAACAAAGCTTCAAAACCAAACAAACACTCCAATAAAAGTTTTACGTCTTTACATTTTAATTTCATGTCACTTATCGATCATGAAAATTGCTTCAGCGGCAGCCAAAAAAGCGAAAAAAGTGGTCGAAATATGTCCTTCCTTATTAAAGTGCATACAATAGAACGGAGTGGAAATAACTTTTTAAACTCAGTAAATTAATTTAATGAGGTGTAATTATTAACTTCTTGACTTTAAAAATGCTAGAAATAATTATTCTGGTGGTTATTCTTACGCCAGAAAGCGTCACCAAAACTGTAATTCCGCAAGACCTCCTGGCCACTGCGAGCGGAAAGTGGCAAATATATTCACAACCTATATCATTACTTTTTAACCTAAAATTCTATGGCTATTCCTATATCTCAGAAAGGGTAAGAAATACGAACAAAAGGTATAAATCTAAACTTATATGTAGAAGAATTCAAAGTCGTTCATATGAGTTCATAAATTTTTTCGCTAAAATTGACCGTTCTCGAGATATTTGCAGAATTCTAGATGGGGGACGATAAAATTCAAAATCTTGTATTTTAGGTACTTTCTTTTATTTTTTGCGAATATCTCGAGAACGATTAATATTATCGGTTAATGTACCTGTTTCGAGAAAAACTGATAAACTATACGGACCCAATGGACGCGGGCGGGTCCCACGGAGCCACGTGTTTGTTTGTGGAAATTCGGGCGAATTTTATTTTGAATTTATTTGCCGCTTTCCGCTCCCAGTGGTCAGGAGGTCTTGTGGAATTACAGTTTTGGTGACGCTTTTTGGCGTAAGATTATTCTTACGCCAAAAAGCGTTATGAACTCATATGAACGACTTTTATTTTTTCTATAATCTTAGTTTTATACCTTTTGTTTATCTCTTAGCTTTTCTAATTTTAGGTTAAAAAGTAATGATATAGGTTGTGAATATATTTGCCACTTTTCGCTCGCATTGGTCAGGAGGTCTTACGGAATTACAGTTTTGGTGACGCTTTTTGGCGTAAGAATGACCACCAGAATAATTATTTCTAGCATTTTTAAAGACAAGAAGTAAATAATTACACCTCATTAAATTAATTTACTGAGTTTAAATCGAAGAATCAGAACTACCCGATATTTTGCATATCAGAATGTACCATTTTCCTTGTATTATATTTTATGAGGTATATTTTGGCCTTTTTCCCAGGAAAAAGGCTTCTTAGTTGTCGAAAGCCTTCAGAATCTGTTTCTTACGTTATGGTTTCTTGTTCGGGACACCCTGAGGATCATTTTGGCATTTAGTTTCATCGTGTACCTTATGAGGTAAATTTTGGCCTTTTTTCCAAAAAGGCTTCTTAGTGGTCGAAAGCCCCCAGAAACCTTTTCTTACGATATGATTTCTTGTTCAGGACATTCTGAGGATCATTTTGGAATTTGTTTTTTTCGTGTACCTTATGAGGTAAATTTTGGCCCAATTTTGAAATTTGGGCACCTTCTTAGTGACCGAAAGCCCCCGGGTATGGTTTCTTACGACACATTTTTGAACTCAGCGGGTCAGTGCACTCATTTTGGCGTTTGAATTTTTCGTGTACCTTATGAGGTAAATTTTGGCCCAATTTTGAAATTTGGGCACTTTTTTAGTGACCGAAAGCTCCCGGGTATGGTTTCTTACGACACATTTTTCAACTCAGGGGGTTAGTGCACTCATTTTAGCGTTTAAATTTTTCGTGTACCTTATGAGGTAAATTTTGGCCCTTTTTTCAAAAAAAGCTTCTTAGTGGTCGAAAGCCCCCAGAAACCTTTTCTTACGATGTGATTTCTTGTTCAGGACACTCTGAGGATCATTTTGGAATTTGTTTTTTTCGTGTACCTTATGAGGTAAATTTTGTTCCAATTTTGAAATTTGGGCACCTTCTTAGTGACCGAAAGCCCCCGGGTATGGTTTCTTACGACACATTTTTGAACTCAGGGGGTCAGTGCACTCATTATGGCGTTGAAAATTATCGTGTACCTTATGAGGTAAAATTTGGTCCTTTTTGAAAAAAGGCTTCTTACTTGTCGAAAGCCCCCAGAAACCCTTTCTTACGACATGATTTCTTGTTCAGGACACTCTGAGGATCATTTCGGAATTTGTTGTTTTTTTTCGTGTACGTTATGAGGTAATTTTTGGCCCAATTTCGATTTTTGGCGGGTCTGTAGCTTCTAAACGCCCCCGGTCTGGCAACTGAGAAAGCGAGTTTTGACATTACCCCACCGATGCACTTCCAGCCCACGGGTCAAAAATTTTATACCTTATGAGGTAAGATATGGCTAGCCAGCTCCCGAACTATTTATTCTTCTTGAACGTATAGTCAACATGACTTATTTACTTCATTTCACTTTTAATTCCTAAAACTATGTTACTACATTTTACTCATTATTGAAGTCGTGCAGAAATTTTGGACTTTTTTACATATAAATTGCAATGCACATTTTTTGTCGAGCGACTACACCCCAAAAAATTGTGATGTCAATTTCAAACTAACGCAAAGATCGTTGTTTCCATTGTGTCACGAAGCATTCACATCGGACCCTAAAACAGTATTCGAATATCTCAGATATAATCGTATCTTTGATTATTATAAATGCGTGTGCTTGTTGATGGGTAGGTATGTCTAGGGTGACCATACGGGTGACCGCCGAAAGGGGGACCCTTTCGGCGGAAAAATCCCCCTCTGGAGCTGTTTGTCGCGCCTTTCCCATCTCTTGGGGACGCTATAAAATGTCCCATTTTCGAACAAACTAATTAAAATGTAAATTCGTTATAATGGGATACTATGTCAAGTAAAACCATATTGAAGGTTAAAAGTACTATATCTTCACTTGACTAACATCTAATTAATTTTTAGTCAAGTGAAGATATAGTACTTTTAACCTTCAATAATTAAAATGTGATAATACTTTTTCTAGGCAAATGATCCAATGGAAAGAGTGTTTTCTTTAATTAATATAATAATAATAATTAATATATTTTTTAAATAATCTTTAGAAAACTGAAAAGAGTCAACTTAGTGTGGAAGTATTAAAAGCAATGCTGGTAATCAGAAAATATTTTGCTCTGCCGACTTATCCATTTTCTTTTTCGATGAGTCTGCATGACATTGTTAAATAAACTATTGCCTCTTTCCCCCTCCCTCGTTCGCGTCCCGCTTTGACCCTAAAAAAGTCTGGCCAGCCTAGGTATGCCGTTCTTTCACGAAGAAATGTATAGACATGCGATTTTTTTTGGCATTATGATTGATTACGGGTTGGACATTAGGTTTCTTTCTATCTCAGTCGTATAAAAACTTACCTTCAATCGTCTAAGTTGCCTAGCGATGCAGGTGGTATCAGCCAGATTTCCTAAAAATATTTAGTTTATTCGAAATCTTTAAATTCCGAATTACAGAAATTGACTTTGATGTCAATACCAACAGAGGTAGATAGTAATTTCTTATCAGCATAAAATTGTTCCAATGGAAAAAAAACCCTCATCCTCACCATGCACACAATGCCGCAAATTGTTATCATTAACAAAGACTGATGTGACAGAAGATAAGTGATACAAAATGTAGAATAATCAATCATAGTAAACATAATTTAATGAGGATAAAAAGGAAACGTTATATAATTTAAACATCACATAATATTATCTTCATAGACAGGCCCACTGCTTCCATCAATACCACAACCATGAAACAAAACAACACTTTCAGCAAAAATGTTCAATTTATGAAACAAACTTATACAAACTAGCAAATGGCATAGAAGTAAATATAGGTAAATTTGATTACTTCATTTTTCTTTTCTTTTTTAGCACTTAAGGCGTGAAGTCTATGAGTCCATGTAGGTATCAGTTTCTAACTTTTCTTAGTCATACATTGTGAGATGTTAATTCAGGGAGATATCTTCGCGGCCAGGCTCCACCGGAGCTGCTGATGGTGTAAATAGTTATAATTAATTTTCTTGTGTTTTTATGTAATAATTATAATATAGTAATTCAGATTAATCATGAGGCCAATGCCAATTATTAGCTTCCAATAATAGATCTAGGATAAAAAAAATATATACCTAGCAGCAGCAAACTTACTTTGATTCAATGTCTTATACATCTGGCTACCATCAGACAAGTCTGATTGGTATATTGAACTATAACCGAGTGGGCATTAGTAAGATAACAGATTCTTTAGAGTAGAACTGGACGCGGAAGCAGAGTAAGTAACAAGAAAATGCATAATTACCTGATTTTTTTTTTTTTTTAAAAAAAAAAAAAAACGGTTTTCAAAATTATGTTTTTCAATTTGTAGTTTAATCTTAATACATAAATCAGAAATTTGTGTGTACCTATGTATCTATGTACCATGTACCTATGTAACTCTGTATGAGGGGTTGTCTGTCACAATACTACAGCCCAAACCGTAACAGATAGCGAAAAATTGATGGGAATGGACCCCCCAATATCATGGTCTACGACCCCAGGAAAATTATCAGAACTAAAATATGTCAAACTGTTTTCGAGTTACGGCCAAATTTCTAATTTCTTCTCCAAAATCGGACAGTCACGGTCCGATATCTTAAATTTTGTCGCGACAACATATCAACTNCCCCCCCCCCAAACCATAGACCCCAGAAACATTATCATTGTTCAAAAATATACAACCGTTTTCGAGTTACGGCCGATGAAAGACAGGGACCCCAGTGAAGTTATCAAAATTCATAACTCTACTACCGGCCGAGGTACAGCCGATGTTTTTATGGGAAATCATAGTTTCTAATCGGTAAGAGGTATTGAACAATTGATGGGATCGGCCTTCCGCATAAACTAAAGACAGGGACCCCAGTAAAGTTATCAGAAATCATAACTCTACTCCCGGCCGAGGTATGGGCGATGTTTTTATGGGAAATAAGAGAATACTATTAGAAACGGTAAGTTGTATAGAACAATTGATGGAAATGGACTCCCTCAATTGATGGGAATCGGAATTCAGAACTCCACAACCGGCTGAGGTACAGCCGATTTTCCGATTCCGAACTCAGTCATGATTCTAATGAGCCAAGCGAAATAGGCACAGAATTCTGGGCATCAGATAAATTATCAGAGCTATGTTAAATAATTTTCGAGATAACTAAAGCTAATTTTTCGGTTAAATTCTGCAAATCTTAACCGTGGCGAAGCACGGGGCACAACTGCTAGTTGATCATAAATTCGACCATTAAAAACTGAAATACTAAGACGCGCAAGTAACAAAATCCTCATTTTGAGGTAAATGCATTCTTCAAATAGTACTTTGACACCAAAAACAGGCGAGTGAATTTGAACTCAATATTAATTTTGGTCGGTAAGAAGATTAAAAAAAATTACATATTACATTCTTTTAGATTTTCCAATTTTTAAAAAAAATAGAGGTACCCCCGTATGTCAATGGTCGAATTATTAAATTTAACAATTAAATTTTTTGGATCAAATTGACAGTCTTACCAAACAATTAAAATTGGTGAATCACTTCCATCTATCCAGTGATAATTGAACATCCTTTATTGTTATTTCTAATACGACTCCTATAAAGAACCGTATAATAGTACGACTAATTAATTACTTCCATCCCCTTGAAAACCAAATCATCATTATGATCAATTCAAACTAAGAGAACACCCATAGCGCTTAACGCGCCGATATCTTAAACAAAATGAACGAGAGACAACCAATTAATGATTCTGTATGATACTAATCTTAATTAAAGACTGGCAGGGCCGTATTTTATGAGAACGTAGAGTCGCTGTCTGGTTAAAAGAGACGTGTTGAGTAATTGAACAAGTGCATTATCAATCATGAACATTGTTCATTGTGCAATTATTGTGCATGCATTAGCTCTGTTTGGGTTCTTGAAGGGGAAGGACTTCTCGACTGGATCGACCTCCATAGCTTCATTGTAAATGTGAACACATCCATTAGACAGATCCATTTGCGTCCCAATTTGAATTCGTTGTTTTCATAGCAGCGATTGGGTTTAACTTCTATTGTCTCAAAATAATGTTGAAAATTGCGTGTAGGTGTTATTTTTGACAGGAGTGACTTCCTTACAGAACGTAGATACAAAAATTTCTCCTCCCATAAATAAAATAATTATCTACGCTCCTGTTTTAAATACTTCCGACCTCACCGTCTGGTGTTCGTCAAATGATTCGCCTGTATTATTCTCATACTTTGAAGAACTAAAGAGGTTCATCTGGAACAAAGAAGGATAACAGATTTATGTTTTAAAAGAAACATAAAAAATGTCATTAAAAACCTTGCTTTAATTTCTTCCTCCTTGCGAGTCAAGTGAGAAAAAATTATTACTGTTCCCAGAGGGTGTGATAACACATAACTTCTTGCAAGGGGGTGGCGGGCTTGTCTGACATTAGTGTCACTAAATTATACATTTTAAACCACTCCAGCACACCTAATCTGCGACAAATGTTTTATGCTAACAAAAAATGACAATGTAAACGTCCAACTTCTCATTTATAAAAATGCAAACACAAGCTTTGGACCATGGTAATTATAACACTGAGCAAATCGAGTAAGCCCTGTTTCAGAAGACAGTCAATCTGGACACCTGTTTTTAAGTTCGACTTCTTTTTATTCCTTACTCGAGATCTCAATTTTGTCTCTAAAGTCTAATTTTGACCAAAATACGCTGAGTAAATTTGGTAGTGTTTTTTTTTTTATAAATATAATATACAAGTATAATAGGAACAATTAATTACTTATCATGAGACACCTTTTTATTGTACCCACTCGCATTCTTCCTCACCAACAATAACAAATAACAGCAAATTTTCTCAATTGCGAGGAAGTACGAATCCCAAAAAGGGGATGTACAAAATCTATCTTTTTAGTAAATGCTTTGACATTGTAACCAAATGGATCACTTGAATTATTTCATCTTTCAGTCATTCTTCTCATGCTAACCAAGATAAGTAGCCGGGGACTGGGGATTATAATGTAGGGATTCAGGGCATAAGTATACATAGAACATGGCGCCCTGCAGTGCGCCTAGAGATGACACATAATATAGTAGCAGGAAGAAACTAATTTTCCTTTAGTATGTACAGTTATTATCAGTAGCTGCAATACATGATAATATAGTCCTATAGAGAGAGAGAGAGAAAAAAAAAAAAAACCTTTGTGGCATACAATATTTAGCCAAGTAAGTGAAGACTTCAAAAATGTTAGTTTTGTTTTTAAATAATGAAAGAAATATCATATTTATTTAGTTCACAAATGTGGACGAGATAAATTTGTACCCAATAATAATCGTGTGTACTAAAATATTGTATCTGTTATATCTAAAACCTCTTTGTTTCTGATTAACTGAAAGAATGCAAACCAAAGTGAACACAAGTTTATGAAGTAATCGACTGGTGAAGTAAAATAGCTGTATCACAATCTTATAAGAATATTCTTATGCTCATTGAAAATTTGAGTTTATAAAAGTTTTACGTCACTCGGTCATCTACCTACTTTTCCGGATAAAGGCAGTCGTCCTTTGGAAGCGACTTCAAGCGACAATTCTAACTCAAGTAGCATTATAAGCTTGTACCGTGAGCTTGCAGTCGCTTCCGGTCAGAATGACCGGGGTAAGTATCACACGAGAATATTCTTTTGATCCGGCCCAAAATTTAGAATTTACGAAGTATTTTTGACTCCGGAAAGTATTTAGTGATTAACATTTTAGTAAAATTGTGAATTCAATGATGTTCCATGTCGTAAAGTCTGAGAAACTTCCTATTTATGCGAGTTTTCTCCGACCAGGCAGAGCGGAGCACTACCTTCTCCTCGATTATTTGACTTTGAGATTTTAGTTACATTATTTTTAGACAAAGCGTTGTTCTGTTCTGTGTACAGAGCGTATTCATTACACTATTAAGCTTATGCGTAGTATGCCTGCAACTGCTGGTGAATGTACCATTAAAAATAAAATGTATCTTAAGAAAAAACATTACCCATTACTATAATTATTGCCCTATACATTAAACTATGTACACTGCGCAATGTGTGATTCTTGCAAATTCAGCTTGAAACTTAAGCTGACGCACAGCTTTTAGCTCAGATTTGGATTGCATGCAAAATTTAGCCCACACAATGAGTGGATTTTTAAACGATTAATAATTAGCATGTGTCACTTCGTTACAGTTTCTTCACGTGAACTGTTCTTTACTTTTCCATTTTTTTTTTTTTTTTTTAAAAAAAAAAAATTGTTTTATTTACATAGAAGCATATATACAATGAGTTTACAATCTGGTACCTATCTATTAGAGATTTTACCCAGCATTTGACTCCATGTGTCACTTCACCCCTCATATCAGCTCATAGCTCTGTGCATCATGCATGATGTGCCAGGTTTCCAAAGCCCTGATTGAAAACCTGGCAATGTGTTTATACATCGGTCATGTTACCTGGACATACGACATCCTGTATTGTTGTAATTTATAGTTATTTGTTTCAAATTTATAGTTATTTGGTTATGTAAAGATGGTTTTGATGGCTTTATTACTCATTTTTATTGGGGACATATAAATTTAAAAAAAAAATATTCGCAGTCAGAAAAGTTCTAAAAATCTTAAGCAATAAAAAGAATATTACTTCAGAATATTAAAAAATATAATTGTATAAAAAATGTTTTTAAAAGAAAACGAAAACAACTGTTTATGTTTTCATTTGTGCGCTTGGTGTTTTTAATTATTTTACTGTCATGATAATTGTCTTTTTTATTGCAAAGATATTCAATAAAATTATTAGGATTAATGACTTCATTTAAAATGTTATCTTCAGGAGGAGTGGTTGCGTTTAATTAAAAAAACAAAAACAAATCTATTTACACATTAAGCCCCATGATTCATACTAGCGCTCGGTAACTGTAACAATTTCAATTACAGTGGGTTTCCACATTAATTACCTTCATACCAGGTAAATCTACAATAGTAGATATGTTTTGCTGTGAACGTATTACGGTTTTAGATTATACATTCTTACGGACATCTCAAACTACTTATCCGATTTTCATGAAATTTGTTATGGACATTGATTACATTCATAGAATTAGCTGTTTATTTTAGGGACCATATTGGGGCCAAATGGTGGTCATTTTAAGTGAGTGAGGTTTATAGTTCATAAATGTCTAGTCGATTGGGCGATCGAGGAAATAATCCCTAGACCTAGACGGTATACGGAGAAATGAGCACTGTTTAATGACAATTTATAATTTCTTGCGGAAATTTAACAGATTTAACTGAATAAAAATCAAGTTACGATAGCCGGAGTTCAGGCAAGCTGAGGATAGTTTTGATTTTTTTTAAGTTTGAGAGAAAACAATTAGTTCTGAGAATCACAGTTAGTTTAAAAGGTCTGGGGGCTTTCTATAAACGTAATAAACGTTCAATTTCCAAATTACACGGCGTTCGAGAGCTAGCGTGGTGCGAACAGACAGACAAACGAATATGAAAGTTTAAAGAATTTCATTTGGTTCAATATATTGGACAAAAGTGAGTATTTCAGGTCTGCTAAATGTTTGACTGAAGTGGTGGCGTTCTGATATCAACATAATAATATCCACCCCTCACGCATGTTCTTTCTATGTTTTATATGTCCAGCCATATTTCAGGACATCAATACACATATATTCGTAGTTTAACTAAGTTTCTATTTTTTAAGAATGAAAGAAAAAAACATTTTGCCTCCAGTGATGTGGATCCTTTAGCTATAGAACAATGAAACAATGAGTGACCAATGTGTAAACGGCCATATAAACGAAAGTAGTAAATAATATAAAAGAAATAATGAATAAAAGTATGAACAAAAACAATGAGGACACACAGAAGGCGGTGGTGTGCCAACCTGAATAAAACTTTTGACATCTTCTTACTACAATACAACTTTTGAGAAACATTTTTAAAAATTTTAGGTGGGAAAACAAAAGTTTGGGGATAAAATTTAATGTTTAGTATACGGAGACGGGCCCCAGGCCCCGGACAATGACAGCGCTGAAGGTAAACATGTGTCTAAGATAATGAGGATTCGAAAGAATGAAGTCGAGGTGTTGGTTGAGTATCAGTTTCAATAGGTCGACGTACTCGACGTCTAGTATTCTTCTTAGCACATTGTCGATTTAAACTTATAATTTACAAATATATTACGAGTATCTCATCAACATTACTCGACGATGGCTAAACATGAAATTTGAAACACTGTTTCTTTATTGGAAGTTTCACTGGAAGCGGGTTATTCAAAAAAATTACGATTTTTAGTGGTACAAAGAGATAAATTTAAAATTATTTTGGTTTGCAATGAAAAAAAAATAGTAGAGGAAGGCAATATATTTATCACTAACAATTCAACATAGCTCGATGGATAAACATAGAAACATGAAACACTGTTCCTTCTTAAAATTCCCAAATTTAAGGACTAAGGATCCACCTGCCGAATAGGGTATAAAGCCCAAACACAAACTTTGAACATATCAAATGTCTATACCAGATCAAGATTGGGCCCCGTTCTAGAGTTATCGTTATTCTAGAGTTATATGAATCATTTCCTCTACAATAATCTCTTATGTTTGCTATTATGTCACAGTTTTTAACTGACAAATTTTAAAGTTCTATTCAAATATTCTCCCACCAATGTTTTCTTTGTACTAAATTTACCTTTTAATTTAATTTTGCAATGTTTTAATGTTTCCTCATGTCACAGGACCAAGTACGTTTAGATTTAAAAATTGGCAACATACTATACTCGACCACTGATAGTGATTTTTATATAAAGAAATTAATATCCTAAGGAGGGTAAATATGTCACACAAAGCAGATGTTTTTGTTTTGGTTTGTATGTATGAGTAAAATCTGAACACAAGGCACCTGACAATGAATGTGGTAATAATCATTACCGCATTTCTTATTGTCATCGGGACAAAATAAAATATGTGGTTTCGGGATTCATTACTTTTTGTTTGGGTGGAGGGGGGTTGGGATGAATTTAATACTCTGACTTAGAGGCTATTAACAATGCCAAATTTAAAAATGTATGACTGACCCAGGGGCGTAGCGACTGGGGGGTATGGGGGGGGTGACACCCCCCCAACATTCTCCAACATCTATCAGTCGGCAAATCGCGGATACTTCATCCACAAAATTTTGAAATTTTCGGTTCATAGAGATAAAATCGGATTTTTTTTTTAAAAAAAAATCCGACATTAATATCGGAAGTATCCGCGATTTGCCGACTGATGGATCCATAAAATTATGAATTTTTTGGTTCATGGAGATAAAATCGGATATTTTTTTAAAAAAAATCCGACATTAATATCGGAAGTATCGGCGATTTGCCGACTCTGTTTAGGTCGGATTTTAAACAGAGTGCATATTGTTTTTACAAGATTTTAAAAATTGTATCATCAATGTTAATCAGTTCCTGTATCGTCAGAACGGTCATTCAGTAAATTAAAATTAGTTTTAAATCATTTGCGAATAACAATTCTTCGAATGATAAGGTTGACGAAATTAACGTCAATGAAATCGTTGAAAAATTTTTGCTCTCAAAACACCGCAGAATTCGAATCTGCCGTTGAAAAAACAGTCATCGTTGAAAAAACAGTGATGGTATCATTTTAAAAAGATTTAGCAGCCTTCCGCCAGTTTTCAGGGTCGCAAATTTCAAATTTCAGGGTCCGAAATTTCTAAAAAAAAACAATAATTGTCAAATATAATACTTGGGTGACTGTTATGTTTTTTCATTTGTGGGCCCCTACCAAAATTCCTACAAAAATTGTCAGCTATAATAGGTAAATACTTCGGTGACTTTACAAACCAAATTTTATCAAGATCAGAAAAATTTTATGTTTCCTACAAAATATCAAAAATTATCCAATATAATTCTCGGGTGAAGCAATATACCAAATAATGTCAAAATGAGACGACTTTTGTATTTTTACATTTGTAAGCCGCCGCCGGTGCCCCAAAACCCAAATTTCTATAAAATACCAAAAAATAGCCAATAAATTACTCAGGTGACATTAATCAGACCAGCGGTTTGTCTCCCAGAGCTCTGCACACGATTCCGTACGTACGCCATAGGTGGAACGTCGGACATATCGGTTTTTTGGATCCCATGGCTCCAAATATTTTCAAACTTAAAAAATGAAAATATGGCCCAAAAGCAATAGGAAATGACATATATGATCTCTATTTTGGGTTTCGGGTTCCCGTCACACGTTTTTTTAGGCCAAAATATGTCCAAATTTTCAGCACGATTACTATATTTTTATAGGAAGAGAAAATTCAGAATAAAAAATTAAAAAATACCAATAAAATAGGAACTATTAAATCTCCATTTCATTTTCATCTCCGAGGGGGGAGGGGGTGACTCCCAATTTCACAATAAAATTCAGTGATAATTCATATTAATTCATACTTCATACCTACAAAGATTTTACTAATTTCATATATAAATAATATATGAATTTATGCAGTCGGCAAATTGCAGTGGTGAGTCGGCATTTTCATAGATTTTACCCCCCCACAGTTTCCACCCTCGCTACGCCCCTGGACTGACCCCTGACCAATGTTTAATAGGCTTTAATGTTCGTGGGATTCAACAATTGAATATTTCATTGCAAGAACCCCAAATTTAATATTAAGTGTTATAATGTTTCCGTGTATCATTCTGACAGTCATAATATTGGTGGGTTCTACGAATGAAATGTTTATTGCTCGTTAAGCTAGTGTTTTCCATAAATGACATTCGTTTCACATAGAACTCAACTTTATTGATTTTTTTTTTATTAGATTAACCTTAAAATTTAATTGAAATGACTAATGTCACTCCGGTTTATTAAGCGTTATGAAGAACTTGATTAGACTGCTGTGTGAGTGTCAGCTTCTTCATAAGAATTCCAGTATTCTTTAAATTAGGTTCTTAAGTTCTTACATGTATCAGTACCCAGCATCTTGTAGGTTGATATACTTATAACCAAATGAAGTCCATTTTTAACTTCACCATCTTTAATCGTCTGTTTGTCTGTCTATTCATTCCACCATAACACACGTATATTTTGTCCGATTTTAATGAAACTTTGAATAGACATAGGCTTTCATGGAATTTCGGACCCCATAGGTTGTCATATTTTGAAGTAAGTCTCAGCTTTTTCATTTGAGTTCTAGAATTCTTGAAGTAAAGATGATATATTTTATAGTAATTTCAGATTTTTCAACTCACATGAGAGTTCCAGAATTATTGAAATTGGGTTGATGATTTCTTAATAAGTCCCAAATTTTCCTGTCAGTTCTAGAATTTTCATATTTTATTGTAATTTCAGCTTTTTCTAGTGAGCTCTAGAATTCTTGAAGTTAGGGTCACATATTTTGAATAAGTTTCAGCTTTTTCAAGTGAGTTCTGGAATTCTTGAAGTTAGGTTGACATATTTTGATAAATTTCAGCTTTTTCAAGTGAGTTCTAGAAATCAAGTGCTTTTTCCAGTGAGCATATTACAGCAAGTAGGTAAGTCTTAGCATTTTCAGATGAGTCCTAGAATTTTTCAATTTAGGTTGATATATTTCTACTATTTTTTTAAAATGATTTTTTAATTTTGTTTTATATTTTCAGTGTTTTGTACTATAAATCATCGTTCCAAGTAGAAGAAAGTTTGTTGTAATAAAGACAAACAGAGCTCAAATTCAAATCAGAAATATAAATTGAGTGACCATAAAAATCTTTACTATGATGAGAAAATTTTAATGGACTACAAAAAAAATACTCCAAATATCTATAGAGGCCAAAGAGTATTTTCAAAAGAAAATGGAAGAAAATTCTAAATGATAAAAAGTTACCAGCACAACACAAATTTTTGAAAGATGTAAAAATAAGAATAAAAATTTTTTGACATTAAATTTGACAGTTAAAATATTGAACACAAAGTTGCCATTCTGAGTTTAAAGTGTAATAGTGTGAGCGATGTAATCTACAGTTGAGTAGTAGAAAGGAGGAGATTTTGTTCAGAGGGTTCTCCCTTTAAAAAGTAGAGTGCCTTATTGGTTTACTATAATCAATAATGAACCTTTGAAATCGTCACGAAAAAAAAAAAAAAATTACCCACCCTCAAAATTTGAAATTATGCGTTTCAAGCTATGTAGAATCCAAAAATCGAATAAAAAAAAATCCGTTTGTCCGCCGTACGGCGGATGGGCACTTTTCCCACTTAGCGTTAACCGATTTGGATGAAATTTGGTACATAGGTCCCATCTGATTTGAAATTGTATGTATGTTATATTTGGAGTCTCAGTTAGCTCCGAAACTTTGGGTTCAATGAAATATACCGCTGGCGGTTTTAACTGCTTTAAAGCGGTTTTCATTAAACACATAAAAAGAGAATGGTAAGAGTCGGAGACTTCAAATTTAGTAGGTATGTCAAATTTAGGTCTAATTACACCCCAGATTTGGAATCGTCACGAGGACCCCCTCCTCAATTTTTTTGGCCCCCAATTTTTTTTGTTTGGGGGGGGAAAGGTTTATTATTTTTTGCAAGAAAAATAATAAACCCATGTGTCACATTGGCAGAGTTTTTTTTATTTTATATGGATGTAAGATACAGCCAATGATTCAATCATATCAGATTATTTTTGTCAAAATAATTTAATAAATTGTAATGAATTATTTTCACAAACTTTTGTTTTCATAAATTAATATGACTGTAGAATAATGCAGAAAGAACTTGATTGACCCTTTAATTTGAAGAATATAGTTTTAGCTAATTTCAAAAGATATGTATAGGACCCGGATCTATCTGAGTTGACATTTCAAGTATTTTTAAACTAAGAGTCCTCAGGTTTTGGTTTTGAGAGAGTCGTTAATCAGCATTTTTCTATTACATAACAACAAAGCGTGTTTTTTGTTTACCCTTAATGAATAAACTACCTTATCTTTCGGTACCAAACTTTTTTTATATAAACTACCTTATTTTTCGGTACCAAACTTTTTTTATCTAAACTACCTTATCTTTCGGTACCAAACTTTTTTTAAATGATTATGGACATAACAGAGAAGGACATAAAATAGTTTTACAGGAACGGCCATCTAAGAAGACAACGAAGTGGTAGGTTCATGCATGTCCATTGTTATTTTTATTAATTTGATCATACATAAAAAAAATAGTTATAGTATTTCTATGAGCTGTAGATCTTACTTCGTTTAAAGTACCGTCCAGAGGGCTCAGCTGGCCAAATTCAGCAAAAAAAAATCAGTCAATTCTAAGATTATAATGAACGTCCATCCCACATGTTCTATGGGGCTAAAAAGAGGATTCTATCAAAAATGCAGAAAAACGAAGTCGAACAGAAAACCAGGACAATAGTGTGCCATTTTATGTGTTTTTTATTATTTTTTTTTCATCCACACAACAAAAACAGAAGAAAAGAAACACAACAGAAGCGCAAAAAGTGAACAAAAATTTCCAGTGTTATAAAAGTTGAATTAATTAATTTTCCAGTATATTTTTCTAATAAATAAATTTCCAACTTCACTTTCACCCTGTATCATGAGCGCCTTTTCAACTGTGATCTTGAAAAAAATTTCTCGTGCTGTAAAATTTCTGGAGCAAAATTATCAAAAAACCATTGGAACATGAAAATCAAGTGGTTTGTACTTATCTCGTTGTACTATTCTTTTCTCTTTGGAAGATTTTCTTATTTCGTCTTTTCTTTACAAATGCTTGTTTTCTCAGAGGTTGTTATTAATTAAGAGTTAAGTTATTTATGATTTTCTTTTTTTCTTTCTTTCTAAATAAACATAAAATTATGAAGCAAACTTTTAACAACAAAAAAATTGTTTTTAAACTTTTTAAAAAAATAAAATAAAATTCATTTTGAAAAAAGAAGAAAACATCTGAGGTTTTCTTTTCTGTACAAACTTTTTGGACGATAATATTTTTGTAAATAAAAGTTTTCTTCTGAGTTATGATAAATCCTTCAAAAGAACTGTACCTACCATATTTAAGCGAGGGATCAGCAGGTATTATTGAAACAATGGCTCTTATCCTAATATTTTCTCAAGAACATTATTAACCTTCGCCCTCTATCTCCCCACTTCATCATTCCTAAAATTTATTGGCTTCTTTTTTAGTAGGCTACCACATTCTTAAGGCTTTTCTTTTATATTTTAAAAAATAATACTTTTTATATTATATTAATATATCATCGTTCTTATATTCAAATAAAATTCTCATTGTTTGTACACTGTTGTGTCACCGAATTCTGTTCGTATTGTTGTGGTAAGACGCGCTGACTGGTAAATGTTGGAGCAGGGGTTCAAACACAAACTGACCATGGTCAGAAATGCATTATGAAATTCACCACGCAATGAGGTTATCTCAAAACTGACGCTAAAAAGGAATTTTTCAGTCCTAATTGAACAGTTCAAATATAGGTACAATAAGGTCTATATTATTGTAGAATGTTCAAATCACTGCGAGTTTTACTTTAAAAGAAAACAATCAGCTACCAGATGTTTTGTCATACAAAATGAGTCCTCTATGAAAAGAAGAAGGTTTTGATTAAGAGAAATTTAAATTGAGCACAATAATACCGTGAGGCTAGTTTGGACTTTGTCAATGTAAATGTTTGTCTAATAGTAAGTAATATTTTGAATACGATTTGTTTTTTGTTAAAACAAAGTCAGATACAGTTAGGAACACCTTTCAATCAAACTGGTTCCTTTTCATTCTAAGATAAAGCATTTTATTGCTCTACTGAATGTCACCATTGTGAAAGGTTATAAATTCTCCACTTTTTCTTCACCTGAGTTACAGGTAATAAGCATCAATTTCTTCTTGACAGATATTGTGTACATTGTTAGAGTGTCGCGTGTTGTTTTCCTTTTTGTTGGAACACTTTCTCTTCTTTTGTCAATTCATTTATTCTGCTAATGGTCACGTAGGGAGGTTTTCTCTTACCTTTATTTCACACATTTCGTCTTCTGTATTAGAGAATCCCCCCAAAAAACAATTCATGTGCAAAAAAACGCCAAGAAAATGCCCCTACAAAAAAAGCTAAGAATTCAAGTGATCCATTTCTCTCCCGAAAATTATTTGCCAACGAAGGAGGTGATATGATATAGGTGCCAAGTTCTTGCCACCTGAAAAGGTTATGCCTATAAAGCAGGTGATATCATAGGGGTGCCAAGATCATATCACCTGAAAAGGTTATGCCAACAAAGGAGGTGATATCATAGGGGTGCCAAGTTCATGTCACCTGAAAATGTTTTGCCTACAAAGGAGATGATATCATAATTATGGGTGCCAAGTTCATGTCACCTGAAAACAATCTGTTATTCTCAAAACAATCTGTTATTTTCCCTGCTTGCCACTTGGCGCACATTTTATATGAATCTATTCGTGAATACAATAAAATTTTAAGACTCAGTGAGCAGGAACATGGAATACCATGAATATTTTATTAACAAGCTCAATAATATACATCATACTTCTACGAATTGTCATTATTTATTTATTCATTCGTAAATCTAAAATATGTTGTTTTTTTTTTACAATTCCCTAACAACATTTTAATGTCAGTGAAAATGAAACGAGTAAATTGACATAGAAATTCAAATTTGACGCACTTGGCCGCGGGCACTTTTGTTACCTCAATATTTTTTTTATTTGCCTCTTTAAGCCCCCCTCAAATTTAGGCGCTGCCTGCGGTCGCATTCTTCGCTTTCGCCTTAAACATGTGTACATTGAATTCCAAGTTAAGGGATTGTAAAAATAATTACGTCAAAAATTTAGATTTAAACGGATTTAGATGTACAGTGGCACAGGATGTCAATGATGTTTTTCAATATATCTAATCAACTTGTTTGTAAATTTGCCTAGGGTTCACCGCAAATAAAATACGACTATAGATAAAAAGTAAATAAAAATTTCTGAGTAAACGACAGTCCATTTATGACTTGCTAACTTTCTGTGAGGAAAAGTAAATCATGCTTGAGATTGTAAGAAGTTACTTGAGGGTGACATCCTCACGGACCGAGTTCTCCTGAGCTGATGGCGTAAAATGACTCAGAAAGCAACTCTGTAATATCATTATGTTTGTAACTATTGTGTTACTGGCGGAATTATATTACAGTTATTATAATGTTTCGGGGGGGAGGGGGCGGGGGGCACGTCAATTATCAGCCTCCAGAGCAGATCTATGATGACAATTCTATGTTTGGCGGTAGACTACAACATCTACAGCTGCTGTCTCGTACATCTGATTACCATTGGACACGATATTGAATGAATGAAGCGACAATAAAAAACTCTAGTTTGTGATTCCAAACTAATAAATATGAGTTAGTGTCATTAATAGTGTGAACTGCGCATAAGAGCGGCAAGTTAATATAGCAAATGATTGTTGACTTTTTCTCGGTCCAGAAACAAGTCAACTATCAGTTACTGCTAAGAAGCAAATTTCCCTTTTCATCTAATTTACCACAGAAACCATTATCAAGAGAACCAAAAAAATCATAGATAAGAAAAAAAAACTGTTATTATCTCTTAATTGCAGAATGTATAATGGCTTTTATCTTATGCTTGAACAAGATCTTTGAAACAAATTAAGAAAAGAGCAAAGATCGAACAAGTAAAACTACTTTAGGATGAAAACTAATATCGACCACAGAACGAAGCATTTAAACAAAAGATAATAATAAGAAACTTCTAAAAGGGATCTCTCAAAGTATAAGAATCAATTTTGGGGAAGAATGAAATTATGAGTGCTTAAAGAAATTTACTTCATTCTTCAAATCCCTTGTACAGAGAATTTATTTACCAAATTTGTCAGTTCAGTGGCATAGTATTAAATTATGAATGAGACATCGCGTTGGCGCATTGATCATTTGTACAGAATACGTATGTTTACTTCATTCTTCAAATCCCTTGTACATAGAACTTATTTACCAAATTTGTCAGCTCAGTGGCATAGTATTAAATTATGAATGAGACATCGCGTTGGCGCATTGATCATTTGTACAGAATACGTATGTTTACTGCATTCTTCAAATCCCTTGTACAGAGAACTTATTTAATAAATTTGTCAGCTCAGTGGCATAGTATTAAATTATGAATGAGAAGTTGGGGCATTAATCATTTGTACAGAATACGTATGTTTACTTCATTCTTCAAATCCCTTGTACAGAGAACTTATTTAACAAATTTGTCAGCTCAGGGGCACAGTTTAAATTATGAATGAGACGTCGCTTCGGCGCATTGATCATTTGTACTATGTACAGAATACATATATTCCTATTTTTGAAGATAAATGACAAAATATAAAACTGTGGATGAGAATTCTGCGCGGCTATCCCTTGGCAGACTGTAGAGAGTCCCGAAAAGAATCTTTAAATTTTCCCTCAAGGATTTTGGCTTATTAACAGAATTGGGTCTTTGTGTTTCAATTAGTACCAATACCTATCAAATTTACCTCTGCAGACTAACTTAGGTATTTTAATGTGGGGTGGGGTTTATGTGCGTTGTTGACCAAGCGCACATAAACCCCACCCCACATTAAATGATTTTATTTCATAAAATTAGTAAAAAACTAATTTTATGAAATAAAATAAACTTAAAATATTTTTTTTAAGAAAATCACAAACGAAAATTATTCAAATTCAAATTCGAAACCATGCAGGCATGGTTTCGATCATGAAGTAAGTTTAACTAATCTCTATGACTTTCACGAAACTATTTTGCCTAATTTTGTCTACAAAGGTAAAAAAAGAGGTCAGATATAAAGGGGAAAAGAGGTACATAATCTCCATAAAAAGTGAGCTAGAATTTGTTACTCCCAATATCATAAATCCCACCCCACATTAAATGATGGCTGCGACACTGATACAGAAAAAATTGTCACATCATTGGAAATGTATAAAAGTACGGATGAGACGCCATCATTCCTTATAAGCAAAAACTTATTTGCCAACTTGGTCAACAACGCACATAAACCCCACCCCACATTAAATGATGGCTGCGACACTGATATAGAAAAAATTGTCTCATCATTGGAAATGTATAAAAGTACGGACGAGACGCCATCATTCCTTATAAGCAAAAACTTATTTGCCAACATGGTCAACAACGCACATAAGCTCCACCCCACATTAAATGATGGCTGCGACACTGATACAGAAAAAATTGTCACATCATTGAAAATGTATAAAAGTACGGACGAGACGCCATCATTCCTTTTAAGCAATAAATTATTTGCCAACTTGGTCAACAATGCACATAAAATCCGCCCCACATTAAATGATGGCTGCGACACTGATACAGAAAAAATTGTCACATCATTGAAATGTAAAAAGTATGGACGAGACGCCATCATTCCTTATAAGCAAATACTTATTTGCCAACTTGGTCAACAACGCACATAAATCCTACCCCACATTAAATGATTGCTGCGACACTGATACAGAAAAGATTGTCACATTATTGGAAATGTATAAATGTACGGACGAGACGCCATCATTCCTTATAAGAAAAACTTATTTGCCAACTTGGTCAATAACACACATAAATCCCACCCCACATTAAATGATGGCTGCGGCACTGATACAGAAAAAATTGTCACATCATTGGAAATGTATAAAAGTACGGACGAGACGCTATCATTCCTTATAACAAAAACTTATTTGCCAACTTGGTCAACAACGCACATAAATCCCACCCCACATTAAATTATGTCTGCGACACTGATACAGAAAAAATTGTCACATTATTGGAAATGTATAAAAGTACGGACGAGACGCCATCATTCCTTATAAGCAAAAACTTATTTGCCAACTTGGTCAACAACGCACATAAGCTCCACCCCACATTAAATGATGGCTGCGACACTGATACTGAAAAAATTGTCACATCATTGGAAATATATAAAAGTACGGACGAGACGCTATCATTCCTTATAAGCAATAAATTATTTGCCAACGTGGTCAACAATGCACATAAACCCCACCACACATTAAATGATGGCTGCGACACTGATACTGAAAAAAAATCACATCATTGGAAATGTATAAAATTACGGACGAGACGCCATCATTCCTTATAAGCAAAAACTTATTTGCCAACTTGGTCAACAACGCACATAAACCCCACCCCACATTAAATGATGGCTGCGACACTGATACAGAAAAAATTGTCACATCATTGGAAATGTATAAAAGTAAGGACGAGACGCCATCATTCCTTATAAGCAAGAACTTATTTGCCAACTTGGTCAACAACGCACATAAGCTCCACCCACATTAAATGATGGCTGCGACACTGATACAGAAAAGATTGTCACATTATTGGAAATGTATAAATGTACGGACGAGACGCCATCATTCCTTATAAGCAAAAACTTATTTGCCAACTTGGTCAATAACGCACATAAACCCCACCCCACATTAAATGATGGCTGCGACACTGATACAGAAAAAATTGTCACATCATTGGAAATGTATAAAAGTACGGACGAGACGCCATCATTACTTATAAGCAAAAACTTATTTGCCAACTTGGTCAACAACGCACATAAACCCCACCCCACATTAAATGATGGCTGCGACACTGACACAGAAGAAATTGTCACATCATTGAAATGTATAATAGTACATACGAGACGCCATCATTCCTTATACACAAAAACTTATTTGCCAACTTGGTCAACAACGTCGAAAAAACTAATTTTATTTTATGGTAAATTTTATTATGATCATTAAACCAGATACGAATTGAGAAAAGTGATGAAGAATAACAGTATTCGATGTAGAATGCATGACAGACATGATGGTATTGTTGTTATTAATAACCGTGGAGACCCAATCAACATTCAAACCAAAGAAGCACAAAGAAAACCGAGTTATGATTTAACTAATCCTGCACGTACGCTTGACTTAATTTTAGACATCTTTGGCACAGCAAATAGAAAAGGAAATTATCATTCATTTGGACATTTCAAAAGCATGAATAGAAAATTTCTATTTCAAAATAATATTTTAAAAAGGCAAGATTATAGAAATTCTATTTAAATTTGAAGTAAGCCTTTTTTAAAAGATTGATGAGCTAGTTGGGTAAACCTAATTAATTCATAGAAGCCTGCAGAAATTGTCATAATTTAAATCAACAATTATATTTGTGCATAAATTTTACTTTTTCCGAGAATATAAAACGAACACAGTAAACTCATTACAAAATTCAGAATGACATTGCTAAATTACCTGAATCCGCAAAAATATAATATCAAATATTTATTCATTTCAAATATTAATAGGTATCATTGTGATTGTTAAAACATGTAGTATGAGATCTTATCAAAATTTTATTTTTATTAATATGAGTTCATAATTTTGATAAAGACCGGCGCCAGTCTGGGAGAAGTTAATGAAAGGTTTGTGAAGGTAATAGGTACCTAGATCCTAATGTCATTTAAAAGAATTTTTCGATAAACAGCCTGAGGCGGTATTATTTGCACTTATTTAAAATATGTCATTCATTAATTACACTAATGGGGTCAAATCTTAAACATAACAAGTTTATTCCAAAAGAGTAAAAATTTCCGGATTATTTATAAAATTTAAAATGTGCTCGGACGGATTAGGTGTTTAAGGTTGGGGGAGGAGGGATCTGAACTTTGGAGTTTGGTATATAGGGTTCACAAAAAAAAAAAAAAAATCTTGAGTGGTAGGTTACTACTGGACGAGGTAAATGGCATAGGAATTTTCTACAGCTAACTAAATTTACTCTTGAGTAAAAGGTTACTACTAGACGAGGTAAATGTCATAGGCATTTTCTACCAGCTAACTAAATTTATTCTTGAGTAAAAGGTTACTACTAGCCTTGACAAATGTCATAGGCTTTTCTACCACCTAACTAAATTTACTCTTGAGTGAAAGGTTACTACTAGACGAGGTAAATATCATAGGCATTTTGTACCACTTAACATTTTAAGCTCTATTTTTACCAGGTCAACACTAAAATTAATGAGGAAAAATCCTGCCTCGGCTGAGGATCCTTCCAGTTTACCAGGGACCCTGAAGTTTTTCCATAGAGGTATGTGTCCATTCACATGGTAGATACCTTCACGAGGGGGAAAAAATTAGTTTGCACTGAAATATGCCCCAAATGAATACCTTTAGTACGAATGATATTTTTTATTATATTTAGAACATAGTTTGTTTTCTTATCTTGTTATTTTGAGTGTTGGTAACTTTGAGTTAAGGTTTGTCATAGTCCGGGAGCTATCCTGGCTTGTCCTACCTCATAAGCAGCAGAAGGATCACATAGCAGATACAGAAGAGCTCACTGTATAGGTGCATAAAAGTCTTTGTCTGGCAAGTTTTGTGGGTGACTTTAGCCTCCACGAGCTTTCAAAGTTCGAAAATTTTGGCAAAAATTACCTCATAAGCAGCAGGGATAATTTTTGCGTCAAAATGACGTACTCTGTGAGCTGTTTCCAAAAATACCTCGCCTGACTAATTTTTTGGGTGATTTACCCGAATCTGACAAATTTAAAAATGGCGAATTTTGAAAAAAATTACCCCATAAGCAGCAGGGAAAATATTTACGCCAAATTGACGTACTAGGCGAGCTGTTTCCAAAAATACTTCGCCTGACTAATTTTTTGGGTGATTTACCCAAACCTGACTGAAAAGTTTGAATTTTTTGAAAAAATTAAATCATAAGCAACAGGGAAATTTTTTGCGCCAAAATGACGTACTCTGTGAGCTGTTTCCAAAAATACCTCGCATGACGAATTTTTTGGGTGATTTACCCGAACCTGACAAATTTAAAAATGGCGAATTTTGAAAAAAAATACCTCATAAGCAGCAGGGAAAATATTTACGCCGAATTGACGTACTAAGTGAGCTGTTTCCAAAAATACCTCGACTGACTAATTTTTTGGGTGATTTACCCGAACCTGACTGAAAAGTTTGAAATTTTTGAAAAACATACATCATAAGCAGCAGGGAAAATTTTCATTGAAATGACGTACTAGTTGAGTTTCCAAAAAAATACCTCGCCTGACAAATTTTTTGGGTGACTTACCCGAACCGGACACCTTTAAAAATAGCGAATTTTGAAAAAAAAAAAAAAAAAATACGTTGTAAGAAGCATGAAATATGTTTGGGTCAATATGACGTACTAGATGAGCTGTTTCCAAAAGGACCCCGCATGACAAATATTTCAGGTGATTTATCCGTACCAAACAGCAAAGTTTCAATAGATTGGACACTTACAGTGTACGTTATGGTTCAGTTTTAATTTTTCACTTTCTCTTTCACCATTTGTGTAATTTTTTTTAAAACATTTAATAATGTTACAAATTTCATGCTATCTGGTCGTTATAACCAGATGGCATGGAATTTGTGCATTTGATTTAACAATTAGACTTTACCTACTCCACTCAAAACAATTTCTTGGGATACCGGCCCATGAAGTCCAGGTCTTATTTTTTCGATATCTCTTACAATTCTGGACAAGCATCCACATATACTAGAGAAGAAAATAAGACAACAATTCGCTCCCATCACTTTTTTAGGGTAATTAACACGGAATTTGCTCCTGAAATTAATTTGAGGCCTTAAAGGGACGATATTTTTGTGAAATTCTGCTCTAAATAAACTAGACTCTCTGATTTGAGGCCTAATTTAGACTTACAGCCAGCCATCGTCTATGGTACGTTGCACACGACAGTCCCCATAACATCACCGAAGTTAAGAAACGTCCAGCGAGGTTTTACGTAGTGTATACTGGCTTTTTCCGGCCCAACCCAGGCTGGGTGAGATCAATGTGGGTAGCTGGTTTGTAAGTTTACAGAGAATGGAAGGTAAAGTTTAGAATGACGAATAGATGTTAGAGACGTTAAGCAAAAAACAAAAAAGACTGATGGACCTGATGTAGTTTCCACGTGAAGTTTTGGAAGACTTCGGATTAACGTCGTTCAGGGTTGGCATGTTTAAAACAAACTGTTTTAAACAAGTGTATAAAACACTGTTTTAAATATAGTGGTTGTTTTAAACATTTTGTTTTAAACACCTGTTTAAAACAGGTTTTGTTTTAGCTGTTTTAAAGACTATGTTTTTTTTCTATCTCGAATGGTACCTCCTCTTACGAGAAACCCGGATGACGTTATGCGCAGAAGAGGACGAGTTTTGGTTTTGCATGTGTCCTACCTTGTCCTTTATACCATGACTTGCACTATAAAATTATTCCCTAACGAGGAGGACAATTTGCTTAGAAAAAATATTTTGTAACGGTCATTTGGTGGCTGCTAAATGTCTAGCGAGGTGTTGAACAACAACAGGCATGAAGTCAATGCCGTCATCACCTGATATTTCAATGAACGACGTTGAGTTTGGTGGAAAAAAACTCCCACATTGATATCGATAGTTATATCCGTGAGTTGTTTTTATTTGCCAAACTCAACGGCGCCGGCGGTGAGTAAAGTGGTGTATCTCTTTCTCTCTCACTCTCATTGTAATTGGTTCCTATTTGCTTACTCTTTCTATATGACGACATCATCTGATTTCATTTCTCTACTCAACACGTTGAATAAAAAAAAAACCCCCCCAATATCGATTTTCCATAATTTTGTACAAAAAAACTTGCATATTTCAGAAGTGAAATTGTATTTTAGAGAGTAACTTTTATGTTAAAACACAGAACATTGATGGTCATTCTGTGGTTTAAAACGTTTTAAACAGTGTTTTTTATGCAAACCCTGACGTCGTTCTTTAGTGGTGTGATATTATTTAAAATTATTTAGATCTGGTAGCCTGATGAACATTTTGGGTGATTTACCTGTACCAGACTGAAAAGTTTGAATACGTCTGACATTAGATATACATTCAGATGTTGATATGTTGGTGAAGATGGTCCGACAAGTTGTATTTATACTCTAAATAAACCAGACTTTCACATCCTTATTTGAGCCTGTGGCCTGACGTTCCCTCAAGAAAAACACTTTTGTAAGAAATTCAGCAAATGATTTGGTGGTGATATTATTTAAATTACATCTGGCAAATTACAGCTGTTGACATTACTCTTTGGTAATAATATTATTTCAATTAGATTTTGCAGCCCTCGTCTCTTGCCTTTTGGTCATAACATTACAGACATTGTTCTTTGGTATTTCAATTAAATGCAACCGGAGATAATATAATATGACGACCAAAGAGCAACGTAAACAAAAGAAGGCTGCCAAATCTATTTGATATATTATGACGACCAAAGACCAACGTAAATGGAATAAGGCAGCGAAATCGATAAAATGTGAAGATAAAATGACAGCGCAACATCAACCCAAAGAGCAACGTCAATAGCTGAATGCAGTCAAATTTAATGGAGAATTATGACCAAAGAGAAAGTCAAAAGCGACAAACTGACATATCTATATAATTTAAATACTATCACCACCAAAGAACGACTTCAACAGCTGACAGCTTCCAAATCTTAACGTGGAGACACCGTCAGGTCGTAGGTCTAAAGAAGAAACAGAGAGTCTAGTTTATGTGGATGTGCTTGTTAAGAAATATCGAAAAAATATGGAATGGACCTGAAGAGCTGGAACCCCAAGAAATTGTTTCGGCTAATTTTTAAGTCAAATGCACCAAGTAACATTATTTATCAACTCAAAGGGAGAAAGTATCATGTCTGCAACAAATGGCGAAGAACGGGATACACCAGTGTTAAATCTATTGAAACTATTCTGGCACGGACAAATCACTCGAAATATTTGTCAGGCGGGGTATTTTTGGAAACAGCTAACTTAGTACGTCCAAACAAATTTCATGCTTCTTGTTACATATTTCTTTCAAAATTCGCCATTTTTAAATTCAGGTTCGGGTTAATCACCCAAAAATTAAGTGAGGTGAGGTATTTTTGGAAACAGCTACCTAGTTCGTCATTTTGGCGCAAAAATTTTCCCTCTGGCTTATGATGTAATATTTTCAAAAATTTCAAACTTTTCAGTCAGGTTCGGGTAAATCACCCAAAAAATTAGTCAGGCGAAGTATTTTTGGAAACAGCTCACCTAGTACGTCAATTTGGCGTAAATATTTTCCCTGCTGCTTATGAGGTATTTTTTTTCAAAATTCGCCATTTTTAAATTTGTCAGGTTCGGGTAAATCACCCAAAAAATTAGTCAGGCGAGGTATTTTTGGAAACAGCTCACAGAGTACGTCATTTTGACGCAAAAATTATCCCTGCTGCTTATGAGGTAATTTTTGCCAAAATTTTCGAACTTTGAAAGCTCGTGGAGGCTAAAGTCACCCACAAAACTTGCCAGACAAAGACTTTTATGCACCTATACAGTGAGCTCTTCTGTATCTGCTATGTGATCCTTCTGCTGCTTATGAGGTAGGACAAGCCAGGCTAGCTCTCGGACTATCAAACATTTGGCTAAAACACATAATTTATGTCATCAGAATTCAAGTCAGAGTCAGACTAGTTGAGAATGTCGTAACAGACGAAAGCGATCGCCTTATTATTTGTAGTTGATACAAAATATATTATTGAAATTTATATAATTAAAATACTTAGGTCAATCTTGAAAATAGAAATATTCCAAATAGAATGACATAACAAATTGCTTTATTTACAGTATATTATTGAAATTTATATAATGAAGATACTTAGATCAATCTTGAAATATTTACAATATATTATTGAAATTTATATAATGAAAATACTTAGATCAATCTTGAAATATTTACAATATATTATTGAAATTTATATAATGAAAATACTTAGATTAATCTTGAAAATAGGAATACTCCAAATAGAATGACATAACAAATTGCTTTATTTACAGTATATTATTGAAATTTATATAATGAAAATACTTAGATCAATCTTGAAATATTTACAATATATTATTGAAATTTATATAATGAAAATACTTAAATTAATCTTGAAAATAAGAATACTTCAAACAGAATAACATAACAAATTGCTTTATTTTTAAAAAATATAACAAAACGACTGCGAAATATCATAAAAAAGGGGGAAAGATAGGAAATAAAGTTCGTATATATAATAATAAAACGGTGGACGGAGGGCACTTCATATATTAAAATATCATTTTTGAAGTTTTTTTTCTGAATAAGACTACAAAATATATTAATAAGAAATGTAAAAATAACATAAAATGTATTTTTATTAAATAAATACTAACTAAAAAGTGACTTCAAAAAAATTGTTTGTAAAATTTTATGATTAAAGAAATAAACAAAATAATGTTACCGCCCTGTACAAATCAGAAAAAAGAGGTGACAAGTGAAAAGTAGGTCAAAATCGAAAGTTCCACAAAAACCACTCCAAAAATCAAAAGCGAACACGTTCGGAGAAAACTTGCTGTTACATAAAAGCTATATTCTTCAAGCCAGATAATTAACCATGTTTATCACTGGAATAAAATTATCTCAGAAACATGAAAAAATAAGGTACAAAACATTACATGATCATCTCAGGATGTCTCCCTCAAGTAACTTCTCACAATCTTAGTTTGAACTAATTTTCCTCATGGAAAATTGAATTTTATGTCTTACCAACTGATCTATACTGTCTCATGGTAAGTTAGTAAGACATAAACGAATTTTAAGAAATCACTCCTTGGGGAAAAATATGTCTAATCTAAAATAGACTATTCATTAACTTTGGAAATCCACATTAACATGTCGCCATTGATTTAGCGTGAATCACACACCAGCAGGGTGGCCCGAGGTACTTTATTTACAGAAGTAGTTTCGCTTCACATTTTACACTGTATATTTTTAATGAAATTCTTGCCTTTTCTTCAATATCCTATTCAACATCCCGAGTCCTTTTATTCATTAAATTGGAATAATACAAATTACAATGCTTTATACTCTACTCTATTACTAGCTGGAAATTCATTTGTTTCAATTATATTGTTGTTGTTTTTTACTTCACTTTCCTTTCCATTATTAATAATATTAAAAAAAATCCCTTGGTGATATTGTATTAGAAATGACTGAGGAGGCGCAATAAGATACAAAAAACCTATTCAGACTTTAGTTGAAATTGGTGACCCATTGACACACATTTGAAATTAAATTGTGTCGAAGAATGTATCCATAGAACAAAGGTGACAATAGCCATTTAGTAGGAAATCAGTAGAAGCAGATCTTTCTTTGGGATATAATGAAATAATAGAATCTAATTCGACATGGACCTTAAAATTCGAAGAGAAAATATTCCTTTGTTGCTATAACAAGGGTTCGCACGTTTCACACCACCGAGGCCTGGACGTAGTCTTCTCACATACTTTACTCTACTGGCCCCTGTGTTATTTTACACAATCAGCTCAGGAAATTTTACCCAGAATAATTTGTATGGTATCCTATATACATATATTCTCGGAGCCTTGCTCGCATATCTTCTCTCGATATATTTACGTCAATAACATAATGAGTTAATAATACAGGACTACTCGTTACATGAGGATGTTACTCTCAACTACGAATAACTTGTCACAATCTCAATTATGTCGTTTTGTTCATGGAAGTTAGTAAGTCATAAATTAATTGCAATAAATTACGCCTTAGGAAATTGAATTAAAAAAAAAAAAAAAAAAACAGTTTTTTTAAGTAAAATATTACTGGTGAACTGTCCGTCTCATGCGGTCAGTTCTGTGTTTTGATATAGATGCAAATTTTCATCATTTTTGGCATTAATGGCAGCATAAATGCCAAACATGCTAGTCTTTGGTGATATAGAAAAGACTTCGAAGTTTATCAGCTTTTTGAATATAATTGAACTAGCTCTAGAAATACCTGGAATACACGACTTATCGTCTCACTAGAAGGTACATCGTATATGTAATATGTTTGTGTCAGTCAATGTAGATAAAAAGTTTCTGTCATAATTCTCATATTTCCAATAAAATAAATGGTACGGAAAACCGTAATACACTTTATCTTCCTTTATTCTAGGAATTTGGCAGCCTCCGTCTGTCGCAGACATTGATGGAAGTATTATATCAATTATCAGCGGCAGCCTTCGGCTTTTGTCGCAGCTCTACAGTGAAAATATTTTTGGAAATAGATTTGCAGCCTTTGGCTGTTGTGCCTGGTGAAAATATTTTATTCAAGCTCTCCGGCGAAAATATTATATTAATTAGATTTCGCAAACTTCGGCTGTTGTTACAGGTATCTAGTGAAAATATTATATGATTTAGATTTGGAAGCCTTTGAACATTTGAATTGGCTTTGGCAGCCTTCGGCTGTTGTCACAGGTCTCTGATGCAATTAATATATGATTTAGATTTGGCAGCCTTTGTCTGTTATCGCAACTCTATTGTGAAATAACATTTGAATTAGCATTGGCAGCCTTCGGCTGTTGTCGCATCTCTCTGGTGAAAATATTATATGAATTAGATTAGGCAGCCTTCGGCTACTTTCACAGCTCAATGGTGAAAATATCATATAAATTAAATTTGGCAGCTTCTGCTTTTTTCGTAGCTCTGTATTGTGAAAAATATGAATTTGATTATGCAGCCTTCGGATGCTGTCACTGCTCTATTATGAAAAAAAATATTAGAATTACTTTTGGAAACCTTCGTCTGTTGTCGCAGCTCCCTAGAGAAAATATTATTTCAATTAGATTTTGCTACCTTCGGCTGTTGTCACGAATCTTTAGTGAAAATATTTTAGGGGCCCCCAGGTGAAGATAACATCATGATGAGACCCTAAATTTGTTCATAATATTTTTCACAAAAAATGATATTGTCACTTTTATATCAGTGACCCGAATTTGAGGTTTGGTACCCTAAAGGACCCCCAGATGATGATAGCCTCATGAGTCCCAAAATTTGTCGATACTATGTTATAAAGAGTGTCTGTTTTAAATTTCATCAAAATTGGAATGATATTGCAAGTTTTAGAAAGGTGACCCAAAATTTGTCCCAAAATTTCATTTTTCATGAGTCCCAAAATTTGTCGATACTATGTTATAAAGAGTGTCTGTTTTAAATTTCATCAAAATTGAAGTGATATTGCCAGTTTTAAAAAGGTGACCGGAATTTCAGGTTTGGTACCTAAAGAACCTCCAGATGAAGATAGCCCCGAGATCCCGAAAACAGATCAATATTGGAGTGATATTGCCAGTTTTAGAGAGGTGACCCGATTTCCTGTTTGATGCCATAAAGAATGCCCAGATGAAGATAGCCCCAAGATACCGATGATATGTTACAAAGAGTGTCTGTTTCAAATTTCATCAATCGGGCCTGCCATTTGGGAGGGTAACTCCAAAATGACCCCTTTTGACCTATAAATGGACCCCAGAAGGTGCTATCTCCAATGTTAAGGTTTTGGCCCTAATTATGTCCTCAAGAAATATTCGCACCAAATTTCATCAAAGTCGGACTAATAATAAAGTCTGTAGATGCGTGAACACGATTCACGGACGAACAGACAATTTTTCTAGATTCGTTTTTTGCTATCATAGTTCGTCCAGAAAAGCAAAAATTAAGGACACCTATTTACTTACCTATTGTAATGTATTGGCCAACTGATAAAGTTAAATGGTTTGGCCAACGAATATAAAAGTTTCTTGTGTCATTCTATTCTCAAATAATTTCGATCATGCACAATTAAGATTATTTTATTAAAAATATATTTTCTATTTAAAAGCTCAACTTTTGTAATTTCTATATATATTTGACCTATACTTTTTATATGGGAAGATGAAGTAAAAATTGACAACATAAAATAGGTAACATTATAATAAATATAATAATGTATTAGATTTGGGAATAAAATATTCAAGTGCAACAAATTTCAATGATGTAAAACGTGCATTTATTGTCATGTATAGCTACGGTACGCTAAAGCCAACCCTTGGTGAGTTAGGTGTCAAGTTTGTTTTCTTAGATGTCGAATTTGATAGTGGAGTACATGTTCCGCAACATTGTGTTGACTCATCATTTCGTTTCTTTCTCTTTTTCTTCTTTTATAGTACCTACAAGAAACATTAGAATCGTTAGAAATAAATTGTAGGTTTCATAATCAGAAATTGATCGTTCTAAGTATTTTCTGAGTTTTTTAATATTACGAGATTCCATGTGGCTTCTTCCATATCATAACCCCACTTGCGAATTCTAAGGTGATAAAAAGAATTCAGCGGCACTTTATGTGATGGTATGATCATTTATATAGCGTATGGCTTTTTACCTACTATACATCAAAAAGAGTAAAAAATATAATAATGAATTTTTTTTTATTTCTAACAAACAGAACAAACTAATTTCCCGAATTGGCTTTGACGTACACATCTGGTTTGTTATAGTACCTACAAACTTTTTTTGTGTGTTTTAAAGTTAACGAATTAAAAATGACCTTAATATTTTCTGTTTGCCTGATGTGCTAGTTTTTCAGGGTACACCACGCGGAGGCAAACTAACATTGTACCCAGTTGGTATCAATGGTACACTCTCATGACCGTTTAACAATTTTCAAGTGTTCATTACAGGGTTGATTTTTTTTTATTTCCTATAATTTAATTGTGTCACTTATTTCCGTCTTTTCGTAGCACAAAATAAAAAAAAACATACCCGGGACTAGATCCTGATGCCCTGGATACAATTTCATTAATATGAGCACTAGACTTCGAAGACTCAATTCGGGGGCACTGGTTGCATTACTTCTTATTTCCCTTCAACAGAACTAGATAGAATTATCTATTATTATTCTTTCTGTAATGAGTCAAAATAAAAACTTTAGTTAAAAAGGGTCAGAATTGAATGTATTCTTAGTTTTTTGTAATGAGTAAAAAAAAAACAAAAAAACATCTAAAGTATCCAAAACCCAACATTCTCTGTAGGATCTCAGACAAGCTTCTATTTCACAGAACAATTCAGTAAATTTTAGAACGAATTGGTTTGAACTTTGTACCGTACAATTTATCATTAGGTAGGTACACAATGATCAGTTTACCTAGAAATCTAGAGCGTATTACATTATTCTAATAATAGCAAACTACTGTTTTTTTTTTTTTCTTTCCTTTCTTTTTTCACACCATTCTTTATATCTTTCTTGTGAAGACCTACCTGCTGGTATAATTTTTTATGCCATATTTTCATGGAAATAATTCTAAACAATTCACTTTGCTGATCAAACAAATTATAAACAATGTTTCTTACACAGCTATGCAGAAAATGTTGTTTTTTCAAACAATGTTTTGATTAGATTTCAGCATAATAATGATTGCCTCAGAGGGAGAGAGAGAAAGGATGTTTGCTGTTTACAAAGTATCCCCCCAAAAAACACTCCATGTGCGAAAAAAACGCCAAGAAAATGTCCCTACAAAAAGGCTAAGAATTCAAGTGGTCCATCTCTCTCCCGAAAATTATTTGGAGGTGATATGATTTAGGTACCAAGTTCTTGCCACCTGAAAAGGTCATGCCTATAAAGCAGGTGATATCATAGGGGTGCCAAGATCATGTTATCTGAAAAGGTTATGCCAACAAAGGAGGTGATATCATAGGGGTGCCAAGTTCATGTCACCTGAAAATGTTTTGCCTACAAAGGAGATGATATCATAATTATGGGTGCCAAGTTCATGTCACCTGAAAACAATCTGTTATTCTCAAAACAATCTGTTATTTTCACTGCTTGCCACTTGGCGCACATTTTATCTGAATCTATTCGTGAATACAATAAAATTTTAAGACTCAGTGAGCTATAATTAATATTAGCCTAAAATGTGCGCCAAGTGGCAAGCAGTGAAAATAACAGATTGTTTTGAGAATAACAGATTGTTTTCAGGTGACATGAACTTGGCACCCATAATTATGATATCATCTCCTTTGTAGGCAAAACATTTTCAGGTGACATGAACTTGGCACCCCTATGATATCACCTCCTTTGTTGGCATAACCTTTTCAGGTGACATGATCTTGGCACCCCTATGATATCACCTGCTTTATAGGCATGACCTTTTCAGGTGGCAAGAACTTGGTACCTATATCATATCACCTCCTTTGTGGGCAAATAATTTTCGGGAGAGAGATGGACCACTTGAATTCTTAGCTTTTTTTGTAGGGACATTTTCTTGGCGTTTTTTTTGCACATGAAGTGTTTTTTGGGGGGATATCATTTTTTTTTTTTATATACGATAATTGTTATTCTTCAAAGGTCGTAAAAATCTTTATCATTGATCCGAGCAATTATTCAAAATCAATAACATATCACTCATCCTAATCATTTTTCAATGGTTAGAATTAACCTCGATATGATAGATGATGTCCATTGATTGATCGACAGCAGCATGTGGATCATAATATTTAGAGGCCCCAGCGGTTAATGATAAACGAAGTACGTTTAACCCAAACATTGATTGACCTTAAAATAATTATGATTTTCCTTTGTTCCTACGCAAACAATGATTCACCCTAAAATTATAAAGATATTATTCTTCCACCTTCTTATTTTGGGGACACAGGTATAATTATTATTTTGTCTATGGAAAGATCAAATGTCTGGACATTTAAAAAAATTGACACTAATAGTGTGAGTTTTATTGTTAACATAAATACTGGGGAGAAGATAATTGAAAAAGACAAAAGGGAATTACATATACCTAGTTGATATAAATCTTTGAATTTGAATAACATGATAATTATAAATGTTAAAAAATATGAGGGTAATTAATCAAATTAAAATAAAACACTTACCAAAAACACTATTTATTATTATTTATGAAGAAAATAGTTTCGAATCATTCGATTCATCATCAGTCTAGTCGAGTCGAAAGATTTCTTCATAAATAATAATAAAGAGTGTTTTTTTGGTAAGTGTTTTGTTTTAATTTATTTAAAAATCAATACCTATATAGGTTGATATAGGTACTCCGGGTTTAATCCCCAAAACGTTAGAAAGGACAAACACATCTGCCTTTGATTTTGTTCTGATAGATATATTTCACTCTGTAATCAAAAACATCTGGACATTCGAAATAAATAATTGATAATCTAGTAAAATGAGATTTTGATTTAAAAATGTTAATAATTAACACGATTGAGGTAAACTAATTAACAGTTTTCAAGATAATGCAAAATTTTTAATTATCTTATTTTCTTAAAAAGAATTGGCGATTAATGGGATATCAAATTGTTTTTTGAAGGAGATATCTTTTTTTTCGCCGAAAAGGTTTTTTAGAAGGATGATAATAAAAATAAAAGATGGACGTAACATGCGATTGAGTTAAGATTGCACCAGAAATAGTTTTTCTTTCATGTAAATACGGGACGGCATTTTCCCGATAGTATCGCCGCTCTATACTCGTATCTATTTCTATCAAAATCAATAACTCAATGTGGCATATGCCTACAACAGCAACCCACTTCGACTCCCACGGCGGCGGCGCCGCGCTCGTGCAGTCAATTTGGATAGTCAGACTTAGAGAATGGTCCTTCCCGCCCCGCAACCAAACACGATTAGGCAAATTGAAAAAAAAAAAAAAATTTAAGTGGTGAAATATATTACAACATATTGAATTGTTTGCATGAACTTGAAAGCATTTAGGTATATAAATATCGTTTTGTGTTCATTGGCGTTGCAAACCTAGTGTTTTGCTTGATAATATTGGAAAAGAAAATTGTTCATAGATCTTCAACAATTGAAGATTTGTTATATGAGCTGACCAACATAAAAGAAACGGTTTCTATTGTTTTTGATATAAATCAAGAAACAATAAAAAAGGGTCTACCTACCTCAAAAAGGTAGCCATTGTTTTCTTAAATCTAAAATTGAGACAAAGTGACCTTTTTCTAATTGCAAATTTATCTCAGAAAAAAAATTGAATTACTTCGCCGTTCGAGCGATCTCTGTGAAAACTTCTACCGCCATTCCAATAAAGTAGATGAACAATCCTACCAAATTTCATCAAAATCGGTCAAACCGTTAAAAAGTTATGACTAAAAACAAATTCGTCAATGTATTTCTTATGGGAAAAAATGCGTCGCAAAAGCGGTCGTAACTCCGTAACCGGTTGATGGATTTTCTTTTTTTGAGAAAAAGGCACTCCTCTTAGCATCAAGGAACACTTGGACATCTTTCTTTTCAAAAAAATTCAAAGCCCTATGGTGGTTTTGCCCGGCTAAAATTTTGCGCTAGAAAATGAAAAAAAAAAAAAAATATATGACATTTTTTTGGAATTTTCGGGGTGTCTGAAAAACGGGTTTCCGCTGGCGTTACAAGTTCATACTAACGCTAATAGTATTCTATTTGTCAACCTGAACAAGATTACGTAAAAAAAATCCTAAATTTTTTACTCCTTATTATTCAAAAATTAGTTTGAAAATATTGATTTTACATAGGAATCTTGGCTCGTGTTAATATAGCACGCTCGTTTTTTTCTTGGCGTTCGCAAAACGACCGTTTTGCTTGATACATCAATACTAGTTGTTTTTGCTTGCAAAATATTTGTTTACCATTCATTAGGGAAAAACCTTAAAATTTGGAATGCACAGTAAACTTATATTGTATGGGAACTCATTGAATTTCTTTTAACAACTTTCCTTGCAATTTGGATATTTTCAAATTCCTAATGTATAAACATCGAAGTATAGGTATATTCGTCAGCTTAGATTATTCCCCAAAGTCGATCTTTCAAATATTTGTTTAGGATTTGTAAATGTATAAAGAGCTTCTTTGAGGTAAGCCCAAATGATCTTTTCACAATTTTTGTGAATAAACTCTTCAATCTTCTACTAAACCAAATCTTTTTACTCTCGTAATGGCGCCACTGGTTGCTTCTCCAATTGAAGTAGCTACTTTCACAAGGCTGAGTGCATCCCGAAATCCCAAGCCGGAAATTGATCTCGGGTCCCCCGCGTAAAATGCCAGTGTGATATTATTTAGACCGAGAGACTGCTGAGATTTACTGTTTTTTCATCCAATTTATTTAGGTGTTAATCATTCTCGATTTTCAATTGATTTTATTACAATTCAATCTGTTTTAGCAAAATTGTTCCTATATGTACATCAGATACGGAAAATTACTCATTTTCAATTGTGACAAAGAAAAATATATTTGGAAGTCTTTGTAGAGTAATTTCCGACGGCGTAATTTCTTGGAATCCATTTATAAATTCCTATATTCATGAGGAAAAAATATTTGAGAATGTGAGAAGTTACTTGAGGGTGACATCATCACGGGCCGAGTCCACCAGACCTATCTCTACAAAATCATTATATTACTGGTTACTGACATAGTTCTGGTAGTTCTTCAAGAGTATATGAATGATAGCAATGTCATTCAAAACCTTAGTCGCATTCGAAATCATATTCTTAGCATTTCACCACCAGCATCGCCTCTTAAACCTGAAAATTTCTTTAATCTTATTTTGAAAGGTTTTTCCTCTCTTTTGCTACATTGAAAGAAGTTCCAATGGAGATATAATCATTGAAAATTTTAATTAAATGACTTACAGGAGATAAGGTCGACTCAAATTATATTTAAAAATCAATTTAAGATTTCCATTATGTGAAGAAGAATGAATAACTTTAACTTGTACTCATAAGAAGCACGCCCACAACTGGCCCATAGATTACATATTTTCGCAAAGTGTTTTTCTTATCTATTAGGAATACACAATTTTTTTGTTGTTCAGCCCACTTATTTATTATATGCAATAAACATGGTAAACGTGTATAGGTGAGACATTTTTACTCTCCAAGGAGCACCAGAAAATTTTGTATTTACTTTAACAACAGTAATTTATAAAACAAAAAGTATAAACATAGAGTAAGGAAAAACTGAGGGCACGTTGGAGAAATAAATTAAATATCTTACGGCATATTTTTTGGTATATATGAATGTAAATGTTTAAATTTCTCCTCCAAGGACAATTTTGTAGCTCTATTTCAAGGTTCTTAGAATATTTTCTTTTCATTTTCCAGTACCCCGAAATCAATTGAAATTTATTTAGAAAGAGATATAACCCTTAGATCCCTGGGACGGGTTTGATGGGCCTACAGCGACAATGTGTGTCTTCTGTATATCTGATATTATGTTCAATTTATACTATAGTATTTACTAATTTTTGCTTTTCTAATTGACTATAAATTTGACGAAGAGATAACGGACATTTATTAGATTCATAGGCAGGGCCGTTCAGAGCTTTCGCGGGCCCGGGCACAAAGTCCTGCTCGGGGCCCCCCATTTTTTTTTTTTTTGCATACACGTATTTTACACCTAATTAAATACGAAAATAATACCTACCTACCTTTGATTATTATCTAGTGTAATAACGTAGGTGCTATCGATATGTTTTTTATTATTATTTTCCTTATCCTATAAAAAAAAAAGTATTGTAATGGGCTGAAATTTTTGATGTCGAGATTTCAATGCCAAAACACATTTTGAGGTCCCCGGAGCCCAAATCTCGAGTTTCAGCCATTGGTCCGTGTGTGTGTGTGTGTCTGTCTGTCTGTGAACAAGAACGGCAAGTGTTAGAGACTTGAAATTTAATATGTATGTCAATGTTATGCCATAAACGGCAAAATAAGCTTTTGGTGGAAATCGAATATACCGTTGGCGTTTTTATGCCGCTTTTTATCCTGCCCAAAATGAGAACGGTAATAGCTAGAACTTTAAACATGGTGCCTATTCATATCAATTTCATACAAGAAATTGAAAAATACAACTTAGGTTGAAGTGTAATATATTGTTGGCCGCTAATTAGCGGTTGAATACCGCTTTTTATAGATAAGGAAAGTCGTGTGATGTTCACACCCGATTTTTTTTTTTCATAATTCATTAATGTCTGGATTCTTGTTGGCCGCTAATTAGTGGTTGAATGCCGCTTTTTATAGTTAAGGAAAGTCGTGTGATGTTCACACCAGATTTTTTTTTATAATTCATTAATGTCTGGATTCTCGTCGCCAACATCAAAGAACTCTTCTTTTGGAGCGTCCGACACCATCATTTCTTTTTTTCTTTTTGTGTAGCGTCCAACGCAGTTTTAATGTTTGCAGGGAGATAAGTCGCAATAGTCTCTTCCTGAGAACCTACTCTTATAGAAGTCCCAAATTCCAATTGCGATTGCCCAACTTCCACTTGTTTGGCAGCGTTTCCTGAAGTGCTAGGACTGTTGTTCCTCCTTTTTTTTTTTTTTTTTTTTTTTTTTTTTTTTTTTTTTTTTTTTTNTTTTTTTTTTTTTTTTTTCTCGTTCTTCTTTATCTTTTCTCTTCTGGGCCCTCGATTTCATCGATTTAAAACTCATTTTTCATAATGTTATATTAAAAAAAATAATATCATCATTATGTGAAAAAGTGAATATTTTATACTTGAATCAATCAATTATTAATTAAAACCGTTTAACCGGTGCATGGTCCAGATTTCGGTCAAAATTATACCTAGTCATAAAATTATTATCTTATGTGTAGAAAATATTCTTGAAACAAAAGATCCCCCACGATCCCCGAGGAACCCCTTTGAAGGCCTCCTATCCTCTAACTTCGATACATTATATTTTGCACACTTTTCGGAAGGCACCGAAAAAACTTGAAGGGGAGCCCCAAATTTTTCCTAACGCTACTGAAAAACCCCGCACGAGAATTGAACCGGTTATCTTCACGTGCAAAAGGCTTTGAATATTTTTTAAGCTCAGAATAAACGCAGGTATCAATGTGCTGTTTTTAAAAAAGCTGACTAGTGACTTTTCCAAGAAATTGTTAATCTATTTCATTATTTAAACTAATGGATAGTTAACATAGATTCAAAATTTACCTCCAATGGTTTCTAATAAGTAATTATTATCAAAAACATAAGAGTATAAATCTACACGATTACCTACTCAGGCACGGTAAATCAAATGTGATATGATTTCAGATAAACGCACACCACACATGACAAGCAGAAAGAAACTGGCGAAATAAAGTCAAAAAAATAATTACTAATGATTCAGAAAACATAATTGGGGATGATCAAGCTGCGGTGAGGGTGTTCTACACTAGCAGACAATGGACATGGTACACATTATTATACCTTTTTGTATATAGATATAGGATCTCAATTAGGCACATTAATTGACATTAAATGTCATCACCCAAAAACTATTCCCGGGCTCTTGGCGCACATGTTAGTCTAATATGAGGGGCGTACACAGGATTTTTTTTCGGGGGGGCTGACTGGATAAAATGTATACCATAACAGCATCGTGGCGTTGAACCCATCTACGATCATACCACGTTGAATACACCAGTTGCCGTCAGATCACTGGAGTTAAGCAACGTCGGGCGTGGTCAGTACTTGGATGGGTGACCGCCTGGGAATACTACCTATCGTTGGCTCTTTTTTCCGGCCCAACCCAGGCTGGGTGAGGTGTGGGAAGCTGGTTTGCAAGCGAATGGAGGGTAAAACGCCTGTCTTTAATGACCAATAGATGTTAAGCCAAATTTAAAAAAAAAAAAAAAAACGTCTAGTTTCACAGAGAGATAATGTAAACAATGTGTAAATATAGGGCTTTACATGCAAAGACAGTTTTCAAAAAGGACCGCCTGGTGGTTGTCAGGCGCCAGCGGCGAGATTTCGAAATGCGCCCCCAACGATAATCAAATGTTTCTAGAAATAAAAGGCGTAACAAAGCCCTATTAGACCTGCATTTGGGGCGGTCCGCCCCACAGTTTCTACGCCTCTGCCTCTCTATTAGGTGATGTACTCTATCGCGCCCAAGAGATAGGTTTTTTTTAAACTCTTTCAGTATTTGTCTTCTTTAAGAGGTTTGGATTTCTTCTGTTTTTCCGTATCACCCAGGAGGTAATAGAACGAATGCATTTTTTTATAGAGGAAATCGCCAAGAGCNTAATATTATAGCTTAGTCTTACAGCGAATAGTTAGAACACGCAGTAATATTCAGATAGTTGTTTAGAATACCGAAAACTCTATTTTCTTTCTTTTTTCATGCATATTATAACCATCTCTATTATATAACAATTTATTCAGAAAGTTTACCGTTCGAGTTATTTTCACGAAAATTATACCAACTCTATGAATGGTGAATTAGTAAACCAAATTTAATCAGGAACAATTTAGGCGAAAGTTATTTGCACATACAAATTCATCTCGAAACGGTTAAAGTTATAATTTTTTTATAAAATGTATAAAATTGATATTGCAACAAGTAATATACCTACAAAATATCAGCTTTCTAGGACAATCAGGGGAAGAGATATAGAGGGTGATAAAGCGACACAAAGTGTCCGCGGGGATTTTTTTTATGAAGATCTTGAGTTAAGCTAGATGAACGCCAAATATAAAATCCTGGATCTTTGACAATAAGATGCTCGTAAAAGGCGTTCCCATTGACGGACAAAAGTAAAATGAAAGTTAAACTTTATCTATTGCACGTCCCAACGACTAATATGAAAAGAAAAAAAGAAAAAGTTTAGTTAAAAAGGGTCAGAATTGAAAGTGAAATTACCTACAAAATATGTTTAGCGTACTATATAGCACACTGGTTTTGTTTTTCTTGGCGTTGCAAAACTAGCGTCTTGCTTGACAAGGGCGTAGCCAGCATCTGGTCTAGGGGGGGCGGGGGCAGCTCAGATCTTCATGTCGGGAGGGAGGGGAGGGGGTCGATAAAGTAAATCGTTACTTATTTAATAATAAACCGCCCAGGGGTAACTGATGATTCAGTTATTGGGGAGGGGCGACCCCAGGGCCCGACCAAGTGGTTGATGATCCCCGGATAGTTACAAGTAGGTATCAGTAACGTCCCAGGAAGTAGTGTGGTAACATTTTAATACCACATGAACATCAACTGCGATTTCCCCATGGAGAAAAAACTAGTTTTATCAAGACCTCGGGAAAACGCTACCTCCTGGGGGGCTCTAAGACACATCTGGAGCCATCGCTAGAAGTGATCGCAGGGAGACAAGAATAATGCGGCAGATTGCGACCGAGGTACCCGAAAACAATCAAAATGCCGACACAAATGATAACAGTCAAAATACATCCAGAAGGACTGCGACTGCTAGGAGTAATTCTCAGTTAGGCAGTGTCTTATTACCTGAGACCACCTTAGCAGGAAGAAAACGAGTGCGTATGAAGTGGACCCAAGATATTAACACATACATCATGCGCACATATTACTATATCACACGACCCGAAACAGACTCAACAGCTTTCCGCCAAAAACTACACTAAGCGTTTGTTGTAGAATACCCCAATGTTACCATTACTGAACAAAGAATTGTAGATCAAAGACAAACTATTGTTAACAACAAACTTTTAATCGATGAAGCTGTAGAGACAATCAAGGGAGAAGTGCGCGAAAAGTTGGAAAGAGTATGAGTTGCATCATCTGAAACTCAGGAAGTTACAGAAAATATCGAAACAAGAATAGAATCAACCAATGACAGAATAAACGCCAACGATGAGATAACTCTTCAACTCAAGGACTTGTTGTCTACAACTGAAATTAAATACAAAGGAATGGATCCACCTAAAAGCCCGCATATTCCAAAGCAGAAAACATCAATCAAGTTTGTCAAAACTGTTGAGAACGTTAAACATAAGTTGAAATAAAAAGAGCAGGGATAGCAAGACTTATAGAATATACAAATGGAAATATGGGTAATAAGTTGATGAAAAAGGTGAACAAAATATTTGAGAAATATAAAATCCACACAGCAAGAGACACCTTGCAACAAAAGTTATCTGTGTTCAGTTCCAGACGAAAGAGATATACGAAATGCGATAGGAGAAAACAAGAAAACAGCGAGTTTCAGAACAACGTGAATTTTTTTTTTTTTATAGAAACATTAAAACAAAAACAACGAATCAAAATGGGCCTGCAGACATACCCAATGAAGAGCTAATTACAGAATATTGGGAATCAATACGGAAACGAGAGACGCCATGTGATCTTGAAACTAGCTGGATGAAGAGAAAAGAAGAAGAAAATACCAATATAATACCTATGACAGAACGGTATCAGAAGAAGTACTAAAAGAAATTATCATGAAAAGTCATAATTGGAAAAGCCCTGGCAGTGATAAAATTCACAACTGTTGGTATAAAAAACTAACTAACACTCACATCAAGCTCAGTTTATCAATGAATTCATTAAAAAACCAGACCAGATTCCTCCATTTATAATGGAAGTGTTTTATCTACTACCAAAAGGCTAGTTCACCAGATCACCAGAGATCCCTTGAAGTATAGGCCAATCACTTGCTTGCTGACTATCCTATAAGATCATGACAGAATGCCTTACTCATCTCTTAAACAAACATGAAGAAAACCAAAATATAATGTGTGAGGAACAGAAAGGAACAGGAAGGTCGCTAAAGGTTCATTTCTGAATTTGATATCAAAAATTTCAGATCAAAAATTTGATATCAAACAAAATACGTCTTTCCCTTAGGCATTGAATATCAATTTGAGCCAAAGGAAAACCATACCGGAAATAAGAGAAAAATCGTCTTTGGACTCTGTCCAACATGTTCGAATGAACCTCATAATGAGGAGACCACACAATACAAGCATACTCCAACAAGGAACGAACCAATGATTTGTAAAGAAGACAAGAATAATTTGAGGAGAGGCCTTTGGAGGTCCTATTAATATAACCCAACAGTCGATGACACCGCATGGAACTATTGTTACAAGGAAAATAATATTGGTTTTACAATGGGAAAAATAGACGAAAGCCGTTTTTGATAATCAATGATGGTTTGGGTTGTGCATCATTCGGATTTGTGTAGGTATTATTTAACACTCATTTTCAGTCGGAATAGAATCATATCTTCCTCGGCTAAAAGCAAAATAGGCTGTAAGGGGTAAGGGACGCGCAATTATGAAACATTTTTTATTAAAAAAGATATGTAACTATTAAAAAAGATATGTAACTATGTTTAAATATATAAGATATGTAACAATGTTTAAATATAATATCGCACCTATTTATTTGAAAGAATAAGCAAAATTAAAGAAAATGTATGCCTAAAAAAATTGCTTTTCAATTTAAAATGGTTCAGGATTGAAAGCACTTAGGAATTTGCACACACATATTTTACATAGGTATTTTGTAGTGGAAACTGTGCCTTGTAAACCTGAAGATGTTCAACACGTTTCCAAAATTAAAAGTCGTCTATCATTACGTTGGCACACTAATACTTTAGTTTAGTGAAGAATTAGACAATTTTCTCAAGAGTGTTATTCAAAACATGATTTTAACTATCAAATTTACAACTATATCTTAATGAATATCATTCTGGAATCAAGGGCGTAACGGTGCGGCTGCCCTAAGCCCGAGGTTTTTGTGGCGACAAAACGGTCTACGTCCCGTTTTGTCCCCGCCCCGAAGATACGTCCCTGGTTCCATAAGATATATAGTTGTAAATTTGATAGTGGTTGCCCCGGGTGTTGACTAGCCCAGATACGTCCCTGTATGGACCGTACTTGTGAAAAGAAGGCCCTAGTTAATCAACATGCTAATAGTTGTCCGTATTTTTTCATTTTTCGTATTTTTTCGTACTAAGAAATTTTTGGCGAAAATCAAAGAGTCATTAAGCGTACCAATTTAAAGTCATTTTTTTGTTTCTTCAAAAGCATTCAATGAAAAAACTATGATAATTTGTTTTCTTTGAGCATTGAGATGTAACGCAACTCAAAATATTTTAATAATAAAAAAGATTAATATTTCCTGAAATGTTTTTTTTATTAATGACAATAGAATTAAGCTTACCCTTTCACTTATAAGATTTACCATTTTATTTAATTGATCTCTTCTAATCCCTTTAGAGTCAAGAAAGAAAAGTAAAAGTCAAAGAAATGATGATGTTGGCTGTTGTTGAAGAAGATGATGGATTCAAATAGAAAAGAAGCTATTCTGAAGAGTTCAAACGTCAAAATGTCTCTACTGTAATGACGATAGAACTTACCTTTCCAACATGTTTTTAAATCCCTCTCACATCTGTACGACAAAATTTAACTTAAGACCAACTGTCGGACATACGTTGTCAGTCCAAAATGAGAGGCCTTTCACATCTGTAACATATGAAAGGAAAAGGAATGATCAGGTGTAGTGATTAAAATTATTTGGACACTGTAGTTCATTGCATTCTAGATTCCCCCAACAAGTAACAAAATGCACAACATCGCACAAGCTTGTGGGATGAACTACAAGCTCAGCAAGTCAACACTGCACAAACACCAATAATGTAACAGGGCTCAGTCTCTCATTTTTGACTTTCGTCGTATAACCGACAATTTGTAGTGTGCCACATTTTGTCGCAAAGATGTGCAAAGGTTCTTAATGTTTATTTTCTTCCTATTAAGGTGCTGATCAACATTTATAAAATCACTTGTATGTCTGTTCAAATATTAGGATCTACAAATGTAGGTATGGAGTATAAATTCATTATGATTTTTATTTTCAAAGCTGGCACTGCAAGTAGTAGCAGTAACATTTAGGTATGTTGGGGAATAAGAGAATAGCAGGCACAAAGTGTTTTACCTAGAGGCCTAAGAACTTTCTGGAAGGTCATGGAATAGAGCGTGTCTAATATTATAATCATACATTAAGTTTATTTCCCAAAGTAATTTATATAAATATTAAGAAGTGCGTTTCAAATGAATACTGCATACGAGTAGGTTAGGGCAATCTGTAATTATTACCTAAACGTCTAGAGAAATGTTGGAGATATGAAAGAGAGATAAGTTCTCGCGGAACTGAAAGACAAGATTCGATCACAATAATAATTATGTATTTATGCGTATATTTCCAAATAATAATCACAGAACATTTAGAAACAGTTAATGCTAATGTGAGATGAGAAAATATAAAATGTGCACTTTAAAGAGAACGCATCAGGAACAGGTAACTTTAACATGGATCATGACTTCAAATTAACTCACAAGTCGGTAGCCATGATATTTTGCGAATTTTTAACATATAAACTGGATACCTGGATATGTGAATAGTCATAACGGGTCGTTAAAAGAGTAGTAAATTTAGTGAAGTGGTTGGTTCCACTACAATCATCATCATCCTGTTCGATGATAGCAAATGGGAATACAGCGTCAAATGTTCAATGCTATTAGGATATCTACAGTACCATACATCAATCACTAAAATTACATCATTAATACAAAACAATAAGATACAAATAATTGTAATGATATTAACTTGTTTTCTGTGTTACAAAGTCAGCTTAGATAGATTCGATAAGAGTCAGGATGTTACGCCCAAAGAACGTTATCTGGATTATGATATACAATATAATATAAATGCTGTTTGTTTGTGTTATTATGTCACAATTTTGGTGCTCACTGCAGCATTGTAGCATTTTCTCTATATCACTAACTATCAAATTACCTTGAATTTTTCATTTTATATCCATAGCTACAATGAGTAGCTATGGATATAAGTCCTTCAAAGACTGAGTAGGTTCCGAAAACATCCAAACCATAGTGACACATTATAGACCCTGCCAAGATTCGAACCCGGGTCTCCCGAGTGCAACACTAGTGCAATAACCACTAACTCATGGGAGCTGGTTTTATTTGTTTTATGGGGTTATCTGTGCCTCTAAGGTACCTGGCGAAGCTGACTGTTCCAACTGGATTCATAACGCGGCGCAAACGCGGCATTCGCGCGGCAATGTTCGTCATATTAGGACGTGTTTTCACTGTGCGCGCGAGCACAACACGCGGCAAAATGTTATCTGTTCGTTGAAAATTTATTTCGATTCCGAACAGATTGACGAACAGTTCGGCGAATGATACGTACACATACACATATTCGGCATATTACGAAGTGTTTAAACTTGCCGCGTACTGTGCGCGCGAGCACAACACGCGGCAATTTACTCAATCCATCTCCCGTGGGTTTTTTGACGAACACTTTGAAATGTTTGTGGCGCTGTTCGTCGTATTAGTACGTGTATTTTTGCTGTTCGTTGTTTTCTGCGAACATCAGTTATTTATTTATTTTCTTCAAACTTGTGAGTGTTCGAAGTAAGGTCTAGTATTAACTTCACCATTTTTCTTTTGTTTATCTATTGGAATTTTTGCACAACTCTAACACTCAAACGAAGTAAGGTCAAGTATTAACTTCACTATTTTTCTTCTGTTATCTATTAGAATTTTTGCACAACTATAACTCTCGAACGAAGTAAGGTCTAGCATTAACTTCACCATTTTTCTTTAGTTTATCTATTGGAATTTTTGCACAACTATAACTCTCGAACAATAACAACGACAACGTCATCAACAACAACATCTGTTGTTGTTGAAAGTGCTAAACTAATTTGTGTTTGTGGAAATTTTTGGGAATACAGATTCGTCAAGCTGTTCGCCGAACTGTTCTTTGAAATAAATTTTCAACGAACAGACAACATTTTGCCGCGTGTTGTGCTTGCGAGCACAGTGAAAACACGTCCTAATATGACGTACATTGCTGCGCGATTGCCGCGTTCGTGCCGCGGCGCGCATATGTGTACGCACCTTAAGGTAGAATCTATCATTGCGTTTATCCCGCAGATGGAATGCAAAGTTTTTGGTAGAACCACCTTAGTTGATTGCTTGTCTTTTTGTCTCTTACTTTTGCGAAAAATCTACGTTCCAGTAAAAGTAAAACAATTTTGCATTATTTTTCAAATCGTGTGAATGTGAAGTAAGTGTGCAGACCTGCAGTTCATTCCGTGGCAAGGTTATTGCAATCTATTTTTTTCTTCTTAATATTCGGTTTACTTTAACACTTTATTTAAACCATGCATTCATTTACGTTCTAAGGTTGGACATGATTTTGAACGTCAGCCATTTTCTTGGATCATTGTTTTTAATTATATTTCATTTCCAAATTAGTATCGATTCGTCGTTGATAAATGATAAGATGGATTCTTTAAAGCGGTTGACTAAAACTATAGAGAGAATTTTCCAACTTTCCTTACGTATTTGGATATCTTTTCAAAACGTTTTTGAACTATCCCTTCTGAATTAAGTTGACAACATAAAATATCATCAATTTAACGTTATTCAGAAATAGGCATGTTGTATTTTTGTATCGCAGAATTCCCCAGTAAGTAACCTTTCCCTTTGACTGAACTTTATTATTCGAGTTAAAATATCTCTCATTTTTATTCCTTTTCTCACGTTCTCCTTTTCTATTTACCTACCTATATTGTTAATTGATAAAGGATAAAGTAATATTTCAAAAAAGTGTTATGCAATAATAAAATTCTAAAAATATAACAGTACTTGCAGAAAACAAATAATTTCCTTTTAAATCTCTGTATACCAAAAAAATTCTTTTTCTTATCCGTCAAAAAGAACTATTTTGTTATCAAAATTAGATTAAGTTTTGGATATAAAATGATTCCAAATTACCCATTTGAAATCTAAAGAATTAAGAGTACTTTAAAATTATCTGAGAAAACAATAATTTTAAATATAAGCCAATACACATCATTTTCTTTATTCAGATTCACTTTTCGGTCCTTCTGTGATTTTCCAAAACAACTCTGTAATAATTCGTTCTTATTTTTACGATTTCTACCTACTTTTATGTTTTTATGTTGACTTGTAGTTTTATTGTTATAAAAATTTCCAGTGAGAATCTGGAGTGATGTTCAGATGTCAAGTAATAAAAACAGACCAAATAAAATGTCTTACATTTTGTCGCAGACATCACAACATTATAAATTTGATACAATCGTTTTTTAATCTATAATTATAAAACGCAAAGCCCACTTCTACAGACATACTCATTCATAATCAACGTGACGCGACGATGATTAGGCCTAAAATGTTTTAAATTTGAAAACAACTTCTATGTAATCGCAAGTTGCCTTTAAAATTCCATAATTTCTTAACAATCGAGAGTTTTGTGATAATTTGGTTCATATCCAACTACGACATATTTTCTTATATTTGCAAAAATATTCAGGATAAATAATGTAAAATCATATCTATGTGATACTCCGAAATGTGCAAAGGAAAAAAAACACTGAAAGCTTTTGCCCAATACAAGGAATTTGTTTATGAAGTTGGGGACTATTACTATAATGTAAATGTATTTTTCGTGGTTAATGTATTTTTCGTGGACAACACTTCGATCCTTATCCCAGTCGTCCTTCACTACTACGCTCTACAATCTCACGCTGCTCAGCTTCAAGCGACTACACGTTACAAGATTTAAATCCTCTTAGAGTTAGATTTATCACTTAAAGTCGCTCGTAGTAGCGTGAGATTCTCGTCGCTTCTAAAGGACGTCCGCACTTACCCAACATCTTATTATAATTATTATACACGTCTGAACCTCAGTCTGCTAACAATCTTGAGTATCCTGTTAACAATCTTTAGCGGTAAGAGAAAACTTTTTATTTGGATAGGCAAGGTGGTTTCTATATTATATTATGTATTATGCTAGATTATTTTACTATCTGTAGGTAAGTTGCAATGAGAAAATATATAATTTTGCAGGTTGCATCATCATTTGTAATTATTGAAAACAGCGGAGTTAACTATTGTAATACCTTGATAAACTGCTACTAATAAAGATGAGCTGATAAATATTGATACCGAAGTACAATGACTTACTTTTTATTGGTATACATTTAAGCATATTGGTATATATTTAAGCATAATGAAAGTATAGCCCGTGAGATTTAGCGTACGCAAAATTTCTTTGAGAGTGGCTTGGGGAATGTTAGTGGAGAGCTTGCTGTGTTTTAAGTCAATCTCTATTTGGTTTGGCATGGCGTGCGGCGAGCGACGAGAAGTGCCGCGTCGTGTGAATATATTGAGTGAATATATTAAATATATTGAGCATTTCAATATATTTAAATAGCATCTGATATACTATGCTGAATCTCACAGCCTATAACGTTTTGTTATGTCCCTTCCTTTAATAAATCAAATACTTTTAAACTAAACGGCAGCTAAACGGATTATTTTGATTTTCTCTTCCTTAGAAATTGTAATGCAGAAAATTTGTAACGAGAACCCAAAATGAAGATCAAATAGATCATTTCCTATTCTTTTAGAGGATATTTGTTATTCCATGTTTGCCTTTGAGTGCGGTAGTTTTTTTCCATGATCGATTCCGAAGGTTGATCATTGAAAATAACAAACCAAATTGACATCCTTAATTATTTTTAAAGAAGGACTTTTTAATAAATTTTGATAAATAGTAATTTGTGTTATTTCCTGTAATATGCCTACATTACCTTTCATGCTTTTTTTTAAAAAAAAAGTGGGAGGGTTAAAATAGTGTTAAAGACGATTCGAGGGAAGTAGTCGTGTGAGGGTGTTTACTGAAACAAGCAATTCATAATGGATTTGAAATAAGTATTCAAACACATTGATGTTATAATTAAAGCTGTCAAAATTAGACCAACAAGACATGCCGTTAAAGGGGTGGAAGTGATATGATGGGGGAAAAGCGTACGCATTATGAAAAGAAGATTCACACATTGTTCTTGTGTTTCCAGCTCGTTTCATTACTTCATCAATTTGATGGATACCAGCTTAACAAGTAAAATTACTTTTATTGAACATTTGGAGGCTAAAAAGAGATTTCACACCAGAAAGTTTACCCTGAGAAGATTGCGTGAGGTCCAAATTATATTTGAAAATTTTCGGTCTGTAGACTTAATAAAGATTTTTTTTTACAAAAAAAAAATATATTGTTAAGTCAGGTATTTGAATTATTCGAATCCTTTTAATGATTACATTGATTTGTATTACTACCTACCGAATCTAGTTATTTACACCATAATCTTCATGCAGTTCTCCATATTGATTTGTTCCCTCATATTGTATAGAACTTTATGATACATATTAATATTTTAACATAAAATTGGTAAATCATTCTTCTCTTTATTGGTTAATAAAATTTAATTTCATGTTTTACCAGTAAAGTTTATCAACTACTTTACTACCCACAGGGGCGTAGCGAGGGTGGAAATTGTGGGGGGTGAAATGTATGAAAATGCCAACTCACCACTGCAATTTGCCGACTGCATAACTACATATAGGAATGAAATTAGTAATATCTTTGTAGTTATGAATTCTCACTGAATTTTATTGTGAAATTGGGGGGTTACCCCCCCCCACCCTCGGAGATGAAAATGAAATGGAGATTTAATAGTCCCCATTTTAGTGGTATTTTTTAATTTTTTTATTCTGAATTTTCTCTTCCTATAAAAGTATAGTAATCCTGCAGAAATTTTGGAAATATTTTGGCCTAAAAAAACGTTTGACGGGAACCCGAAACCCAAAATAGAGATCATATATGTCATTTCCTTCCTATTGCTTTTGGGCCATATTTTCATTTTTGAAGTTTGGAAATATTTGGAGCCATGGGATCCAAAAAACCGATATGTCCGACGTTCCACGTATGGCGTCGTACGTGCGGAATCGTGTGCAGAGCTCTGGGAGCCAAACCGCTGGTCTGATCAATGGTAAAAAGCCCGACCCATATTTTCCTTTTTCTCGATATCGCAGGGCCCCGAACAGTTTTTTTTGGGACCAAATCTCTAAAATCCAAACCACATAACCAATTATGATTAAATTTGGTATGCACAGTCACCTGAGTAATTTATTGGATATTTTTTGGTATTTTATAGAAATTTCGGTTTTGGGGCACCGGCAGGGGCCCACAAATGTAAAAATACAAAAGTCGTCTCATTTTGACATTATTTGGTACCTATATTGATTCACCCGAGAATTATATTGGATAATTTTTGATATTTTGTAGAAAACATAAAATTTGTCTGATTTTGATAAAATTTGGTGTGTACAGTCACCGAAGTATTTACCTATTATAGTTGACAATTTTTGTAGGAATTTTGGTTTTAGGGCCCCGGTAGGGGCCCACAAATGAAAAAACATAACAGTCACCCAAGTATTATATTTGACAATTATTGTTTTTTTTTAAAAATTTCGGACCCTGATATTTGAAATGTGCGCCCTGAAAACTGCCACTCCAGGTTCCAACCTACTCAGCCACTGTCTTGTATAATTCTAAGAATAAAAAAACTCTGCTAATGTGACACATGGGTATATTTTTTAAAATAATACTATCACTAAAGAGCAGTGTCTAAAGCGGAAGGCTGCTAAATCTTTTTAAAATGATACTATCACTACAGAGCAAAGTCCGCAGCCGAATCGACAGATTTTTCAACGGCAGATTCGAATTCTGCGGTGTTTTAAGAGCAAAAATTTTTCAACGATTTCATGGACGTTAATTTCGTCAACCTTATCATTCGAAGAATATAGCATCATCAATGCATTCAAACGATCATCTCCCATTGTTATTCGCAAATGATTTAAAACTAATTTGAATTTACTAAATGACCGTTCACAAGATGCTGACGTTACAGGAACTGATTAACATTGATGATACAATTTTTAAAATCTTGTAAGAACTATATGCACTCTGTTTGAAATCCGAATTTCAAACAGAGTCGGCAAATCGCGGATACTTCCGATATTAATGCCGGATTTTTTTAAAAAAAATAACCGATTTTATCTCCATTAACCGAAAAATTCAAAATTTTATGGATCCATCAGTCGGCAAATCGCGGATACTTCCGATATTAATGTCGGATTTTTTTAAAAAAAATATCCTATTTTATCTCTATGAACCGAAAGATTCATAATATTATGAATCCATCAGTCGGCAAATCGCGGATACTTCCGATATTAATATCGGATTTTTTAAAAAAAAATATACGATTTTATCTCCATGAACCGAAAAATTCATAATTTTATCGATGAAGTATCCGCGATTTGCCGACTGATGGATGTTGGAGAATGTTGGGGGGGTGTCACACCCCCCCATACCCCCCAGTCGCTACGCCCCTGACTACCCATTAAGTTATAAATGTCTAAATAACAAAAAATATATTTTAAACTGACCACGACGAGAGTACAAATAAGGAATATCCAATATTATATGTATTGCAATTAAAACAAATTTGATAGAATGTAATGGGAAAAAAAGAGGAAAAAAACACATATGTACTGGTATGTCTTAACGGCAATGGAAATAAAATATAAGTTTAACAAAGTATTAGTGATAAATTCATAAAAACAACGGACGTATAAATTTATGATTTTATTCACACAGTCCTATCAAACGAGTTAAACAGATTCTAAACAGTTGGCTAACAGTGTATGAAGGAGTAGTAAAAATGCAAACAGGGGGTCAATATTCCTCGAGATGGAATATTGTTTTCCGAATTTATGGTCAAAATTGTTGTGTGTTTCAGTTTTTGACAAACTTTGCAAACTGGGTAAGGTTGGCTAATTTTCAGTTATTTCCTTTGAAATATTGGATATGTTCTATAGTGGGATTAATGGAGCTAATCCCCCTATAGAACATTGGAATTGTATTATTTTTTTGTTTGGCTTATATTATTATCCCTGTTGTCTTTTTTCCGTCTGTAGACTTAATAAAGATTTTTTTTTACAAGAATTAATATATTGTTAAGTCAGGTATTTGAATTATTCGAATCCTTTTAATGATTACATTGATTTGTGTTACTACCTACCGAATCTAGTTATTTACACCATAATCTTCATGCAGTTCTCCATATTGATTTGTTCCCTCATATTGTATAGAACTTTATGATACATATTAATATTTTAACATAAAATTGGTAAATCATTCTTCTCTTTATTGGTTAATAAAATTTAATTTCATGTTTTACCAGTAAAGTCTATCAACTACTTTACTGCCCATTAAGTTATAAATGTCTAAATAACAAAAAATATATTTTAAACTGAGCACGACGAGACTACAAATAAGGAATATCCAATATTATATGTATTGCAATTAAAACAAATTTGATAGAATGTAATAGGAAAAAAAGAGGAAAAAACCACATATGTACTGGTATGTCTTAACCGTAATGGAAATAAAATATAAGTTTAACAAACTATTAGTGATAAATTCATAAAAACAACGGACGTATAAATTTATGATTTTATTCACACAGTTAAACAGATTCTAAACATTTGGCTAACAGTGTATGAAGGAGTAGTAAAAATGCAAACAGCGGGTCAAAAATTATTCCTCGAGATGGAATATTGTTTTCCGGATTTATGGTCAAAATTGTTGTGTGTTTCAGTTTTTGACAAACTTTGCAAACTGGGTAAGGTTGGCTAATTTTCAGTTATTTCCTTTGAAACATTGGATATTTTCTATAGTGGGATTAATGGAGCTAATCCCCCTATAGAACATTGGAATTGTATTATTTTTTTTGTTTGGCTTATATTATTATCCCTGTTGTCTATCGTCATAATAAGCCTTTATCTGATTAAACCAGTTGTTTCGTCACATAAATTGATTGTTTTTTGTCAGCCTTTTCCGTATTTGTTTCAGATGTGACTAAAATATTAATATTCTTTTATTACATACAATGTCTGTCTTTTTCCTATCTTCTCGTATATTTTATTCAGAAAATCTCGCACAAGTAAAATGAAAGCTTCATGATAACTTGATTTTTTTTTTTAAAAAAAAAATAAAAAAATAAGAAGGGTCCTGGTTTGAAAACAGTGGAAAAACAGAATAAGCGGATGATTCCATTTGTTCTCAACACTGTTCCCTCATCATCAGACATTTATTCTAGTAGGAGCGTACATAATACGCAATATACCTGTACATATATTATATGAAAACAAAGTAAACTACTTTATCCTGGAATGAGGTGTGGAATTGTTTTAGCAAATTAAAAAAATATATATTATAATACTGATGACATTTCCCACTGACTAGTAGTCTCGCACCTAAGACCACTGATTGCAAAAATACTATCTGCATTTTCCCAATCAGTGGTATACAAATGGTAAGTGAATCTTATATATTTTTCTATTAAAATTTACCATTGGTGAAATACAGACATTCCTCATGACATTGAGTTATTTTCATTCACCAACAGCCAACGTGACCAACATAGTACAACTTTTTAGATGAAAATGACTTTCGTTTCACCCAGGTAGATCTATTATATTTATATAAAAAAGGTCAGGGTAATACTAGTAGTATAATAAATAATATTACCTTTTCACATGAAATAAAAATGTATACATGTAAATTCAGTTATATCTTTAAAATGCAGTTCTATTTTTGGCACACTTATTCAAGATTCACATAGTTCATAGTTTGAATGAATTACAATCAACATCAATAATTGCTATCTTCTCAGCAAATTTAGATGTACCGCGTACCCTTATTATTTCTAGGCAGACACACATAAGTAACATTATTTCTCTAGCAACATAGATTTGGAATATTTCATTAAGGAATTGGCGCATGTTAGCTAGTTTACATCGCAGCAAACGGTTTAGAAAATCCATTAGAAGTATATCATTTAGCCATGAGAAAAGCATTCTCATTCACAACCCTCTTGATGACACCTAGATCATTAGTTTTATAATTGTTTTTCAACGCCTAAAAAGATTTATCTGCTGTTCTGGTGTAACGCTTAAGGTATTCAGTTCTGAGAAAACAAATTATATTAAGAAGCTTGGAACCTGGTAAATGGATTGTGAGACACTGTACGGTTAGAGAACTTTAAGATATATCAAACCGGTTTCACGCCAGACTATGTTCTTCAAGAATCATTTTAATTGACTTAAATCACAACCCGTTAATGAATGATTTCAAATCATAATAATAATATCCAAGCGTACGGCAGTACACCAAGCCAAGTCTACCTCACATCTAAATATAATTCTAGCCTTTAGTATGTAACGAGCAGTGGCGAATCATCTCCATGGACAAAGGGTACCAATAACTCCCAAAGAAAATGATAAGATAAAGTAAATAACTGCGTTACACAGTGGATTTTTTTCTGCAAATATTGTTCCACAAAACTGAATTTCTATTACCTGATGGATTTCTAAACATTCGTTAGAAAATTAATTCACTAAATAATTAAAGTCTGGTTTTAACTCCACTATTTTTCTTTAAGCATCTGTTTGACTGTTTCTTCGTTCGACGATAACTCTGGTACGCCTTGTCAGATATGGACATTAATTCTATTTATGGAATTGGCTAATTAGTATTTGGACCCTATTGGGTCAACAAGTACCTGATGGTGTCATTTTTAATTTTTATTTTATATTAAAATATTAGTAGACTACTAGATTCCGTGGTCCATCCCATATTTTCTTTAAGGTTCTATAACCAAGATACTCATCTTGTACTGACTATTGTAACACATTATTTCAATTAAATCTCCTCATATGGTATTGGGCCACATAATGAGCCCTTTGTTAAAAATATTTTTTCCAATAATATTGTTTGGGTATTTGGCACTTTTTCACATGAATGGTTTTAGTTTTTTCCTGAGATTAGGTATATGAAATAATTTTATAATAATATTACAGATTGTGTGGGATATTAAAACACGCAAACATCTATCCTAACCTGAAGCCCCAGCATGGTTTAATTTACAGTAAAATAAAAGTACCATTTTTCAGTGACTGTTAACGTTTGTAACAGGGGCGGACTGGGCCACCGGGCGGGGGAGGGTGCAAAAATATGTAAGAAAAATATGTATGAGAAAAAATATGTGGGTCCCCATGGTCCCCCGGCTCATCATCGGGGGTAAAAATACGAAAGAAAAATACATGTAAAATATGTGAGAGAAAAAATATATGGTCCCCGGTTCATCGTGGGGCATTATTTTGAAAGAAAAATAGATGTAAAATATGTGTGAGAAAAGATTGTGGGCCCCAATGTGCCACCGCTCATCGGGGCGCAAAAATATGAAAGAAAAATACATGTAAAATATGTGCGAGAAAAAATATATGGTCCCCGGTTCATCATGGGGCATTATTTTGAAAGAAAAATACATGTAAAATATGTGTGAGAAAAGATTGTGGGCCCCAATGTGCCACCGCTCATTGGGGGGCAAAAATATGAAAGAAAAATACATGTAAAATATGTGCGAGAAAAAATATGTGGGCCCCGGTTCATCGTGGGGCATTATTTTGAAAGAAAAATACATGTAAAATATGTGTGAGAAAAGATTGTGGGCCCCAATGTGCCACCGCTCATCGGGGGGCAAAAATATGAAAGGAAAATACATGTAAAATATGTGCGAGAAAAAATATATGGTCCCAGGTTCATCGTGGGGCATTATTTTGAAAGAAAAATACATGTAAAATATGTGTGAGAAAAGATTGTGGGCCCCAATGTGCCACCGCTCATCGAGGGGCAAAAATATGAAAGAAAAATACATGTAAAATATGTGCGATAAAAAATACATGGTCCCCGGTTCATCGTGGGGCATTATTTTGAAAGAAAAATAGATGTAAAATATGTGTGAGAAAAGATTGTGGGCCCCAATGTGCCACCGCTCATCGGGGGGGCAAAAATATGAAAGAAAAATACATGTAAAATATGTGCGAGAAAAAAATATATGGTCCCCGTTCATCGTGGGGCATTATTTTGAAAGAAAAATACATGTAAAATATGTGTGAGAAAAGATTGTGGGCCCCAATGTGCCACCGCTCATCGGGGGGCAAAAATATGAAAGAAAAATACATGTAAAATATGTGCGAGAAAAAATATGTGGGCCCTGATGTGCTCATCGGGGGGGGGCGAAAATATGAAAGAAAAATGTGGGGCCTTCTTCCAATATGCCCTGGAGCCCCAGTCCGCCCCATGGGCTTAGGAAGGGGGGCAACTGCCCCCCCCCCCCAATTTTCAAGGGTATGCAGCACGGAAGGGGCAACTTAGATTTACACTAGATAAAATGATTTTTGGAAGCAAAAAAGTCATCAAGCACTGAAATACGATAAATGCCGCATTTTGTTCCTAATCCAACAGCCCCACTGTGAACAATCAAATGTAACTGTGGCAATCTTGTCGCATCGTTGAATCGCATTTGGTAAATTTGGTGAGAAAATTCAAAAAAATTAACAAACGTATAGTTTCCATCTGTATTTTTTTTTTTCGTGTTTCCGTCTATTTTTCCATTGTAAAACCAATATTATTTTTCTTGTAACAGTAGTTCCTTGAGTATGTCAGAATGGGCATAGCTAACGTGTTGATG
>CM022885.1:17095378-17114417 GCA_012654025.1 Pachypsylla venusta
AACATTAACATCTTGTTGTTCTCATTTCTATTATAGTTTTCTCTCTCAGGTTGGGGTCTATCTTAAAAAGGAGTTTATACTAACTCTGAAACGGATAGACGGGGAACAACCTTTTCCATAGGAAAACCAGCTTCCCATACCAAAATAAACCCAACATAAGCTATCGTAAATATAAATAATATGACATTGAATTGTCCTGAGAACATGTTTGCGGACGATCGTTAAACTTTAAATAGAACAAATTAAAAAATATGTGTGAATCATTATCTATATTTGGAGAAAGGTATCCTCAAACATTTATATATTTCTTATTGCAAAAAAGTTGCTCGATAATTTCAAAAAATATCCATTTTATAAAATGGATATTTCTTATATGTACGAGCAACACTAAAATAATAATTACCATTTTAAGTATTATTTTTCATATCGTTATAATAGATATCAAATCCTTGGCTAAAGGATAATGATCTTGAAATGAGGTTACATAGAAAACATTATATTATGAACAATACGAGATGTAAGCTGGACTTTTTTGAAGAAAAAAATAAATTCAATAAGACATTTTTACAATGGTAGTATTTACTAAAAGAATAATCTCTTTGGAATTAGGAATTTTTCAAGTAGAAATAGATCGTTACATAATGTGTCATTTGTACAGAATTTTTGTGCAAGAATTTTAATTTTCTTTTCCATAAGATAAAAGTCCCATTGTAGTGATCATGTGTTGGGTATACTTGTGTACATGTGTACGTCGCTTATTCTATTTTCGTTATTAAATCAGTTTATTGGTACCAGAGAGAAAGCTGCTAGCGGTCACAACTTCTCATAAATTAATTAAAAGGTTCCATAAGCACTTCTTCAGATAGATTTCGCGGGTAAGGAGACAACATATTATTACACCCTGAATTTATTTTAACAGCTGCAACCTGAACTTTATTATTATAATTTATGAGAGGCCGCACTATTTCGATTTTTTTCTATTTCAGCCCAAATTTTTAGGGATGAGTAGGGCGATGTGAAGAATTTACGAAAAATTGATAACACTCTCAAAAGAAGATAACTAATGGACATTGTGAATAAGTTCAATAGTTTTCAGAGAGCTACTTGAGAAAATTTGATATCTTCAGGGCATATCACATTTTTAATTCCTGGATGAATTAGGGGTTTTTATGTCGAGAATGTGTTTTTTTTTTTTGCATAATGCTTGCACATTTTTATTGAATAATGTAATGCGAGCTTCAACACAGAGGTGTATCTAGTCCTGATCAAGATCTGTTTTTATTACGGACCGGTTTTTATCCTGAACAATAATTAATAATGATGCCGATAAGTATATAAGAGCATATTTAGAATCCGCAATAAGTAGCAAACTTACAACGTTCCATTTACCATTTATTCCTACTTGAATAATGTTAGGTAGAAGTTTTTTTGTTAATTTCGTACTCAATCTTTCAACAATTTTTCAATGTGGACAAATGGCAGAAGAAATTTCATACTAGAGTAAAATTAATCCTGTCTATTTCCAATATTTGTTAGTATTTTTTTTCAATATTAAACTTTCGCAGTCTAGTAGTCATCACTTTGCACTCAAGTGACCCGGGTTAGATTCCAGAATCCGGATTTGGAATTTCGTCAAAAATGACTATTTCTTAGTCCTTTGTGAATTTTCTTCTTCCATTTGTCCACTTAATAAAATATATACACAATTAAAATTATGAAACGCTCCTAAGAGAGCATCACAACATTGTCATTGCCACTAGAATAAGTATGCTTTGGTATATTCATAATAAATATATGTCATCAACAGAGGTATCGGAGAAGTCCGAATTATTGAATTGATCTCAGTTCCCGCATCTTAATACCTATATTAATAGAGATCAATGTGCTTTGATACTCTTTGTCATAGCTATGAAGCTAATGAATGACCAACGTGGTTACTGTACACTTTCTGATTATAATTTATTCCCTCAAATCTTTCAGTTCAATACAAAAAAAGCGAATTTGGAGAAGTATCTTCCTCAAATCTCAAATATGGCTTATTTTCCTCATGGAAGTTTCATCAATATGATACGGCGAAGTCGTAAATTCTCCTCACACAAATTAAAGAAAAAATCTTATATCCCATAAACTGAAATCTCTACTGGCCCCTGTAAACTGTCGCTTCAGAACAATTGGGTAATAATTTAACCAAACTTCATATAAGATACATTGGTACTGGTATATTTATGTTGTGGCGCTTGTTTCATGTCCTTTTTTGGAACTTTCGAACCCCAATTTTTCTATAATGACAATTTTTATATTATTACTGATTTCAAAGGGCGAAAATATCCGAACCAGAAGCAATACCGCCCATGAAACCTACTCCAGGTTTCGACTAATTTCACTCGTACAATTTGCATATGATTGATAACACAGTTATTCTCCCCTCAGCGGTTCCTATACTTCCTGGTATAGAGGAGCTTTTTTTTTTATGCGCCGAATATAAAAAATAACGCTTTTCAATTCCCCAAACTGTACATTGTTGACTTTTATTTTGAAACAAAAAAGCTACAACACATTGAACCGTTGAGAATAGATTTTTTTATGGTAGGTAGGGATGTGAAAATATTTTTTGGAAGGTTCATTCATAGTTAGTAAATTATAAAAGAAGAAAAAAAAAAGAAAGTATCGAAATGGATTTATTTTGTTTTCAAAAGAACAACGTCCTGTCAAAACAGTGTAGACCTATCTTGAAGAGGAAAACAAGGCAAACAAAGTATTTGTCTTCCTTAGTTTCAAAGAAAAGGTTTTAGGGTCTGGTGAACCAAAATAAAGTATACAGTAACCTATCTTTTTTTTTTTTTTTTTTTTTTTTTTTTTTTTTTTTTTTTTTNGCTTGACGTCTCTTTAATATCTATTGGTCATTCGAGACGGGGGCTTTACCCTCCATTCGCTGGAAACAAACCAGCTACCCTGATTCATCCAGCCTGCCCTGGGTTGTGCAGATCAAAGCCAGCCCAAACCTACGTGAAGGCCCAAACCTACGTGGTCGCCCACTTGGTAAAACGTCGTTGCTTACCTTCAGAGATCTAACGGTAACTGGTGTATAAACGTGGCATTCACGCTTTAATATTAACCGTAATTGTATGTTGTATTGGATTATTATATCACAGCATTACAATGTTAAATACAAACTATCTCTCATTTCTATTCCAACCCAGAAGCTACATTGCAATTTTCGATTCTCTGCCATAGTCAATAAAATAATGATACACAAGGGCGTAGCCAGCATCTGGCCTAGGGGGGGGCAGCTGAGATTTTCATGTCGGGAGAGGGGTAAATCGGTACTTATTTAATAATAAACCCCCAGGGGTAACTGATGATTCAGTTATTGGGGAGGGGCGACCCCAGGGCCTGTGATAAATATCGATAAAGAAAAGTGCCAAACCGGCGAAATTCAACTAGCAGGAGGAGTTTTTTTGTAACGTTTGTTAATTTTTTTAAATTTTCCCACCAAATTTACCAAATACGATTCAACGATACGACAAGTTTGCCACAATTACATTTGATTGTTCACAGTGGGGCTTTTGGATTAGGGACAAAATGTGACATTTATCGTAGTTCGGTACTTGATGACTTTTTTGCTTCCAAAAATCATTTTATCTAGTGTAAATTTAAGTTGCCCCTTCCGTGCTGCATACTCTCGAAAATTTCTAGGGGGGGGCAGCTGCCCCCACCTGCCCCCCCTTCCTACGCCCATGATGATACATACGAGGATGTACTTGGCCGTGTACATACGTATGTACTGTTAACATAAAATCGATTTGTTTCTTTATTAATCAACAATATCTTTGTATTCAACCACCACAATCCGTAGTTCGGATTGTGGTGGTTGGAAAATTGAGGTTTTACAGTAATAGATTTTCTTGGAATAGCTGAAATCCTCACTAGGACTCTCTCTAGTAAAATCGTGTCGATATCATTATTGAAAATAATAAACAAAAATTGTATTTACCTAAAAAATTCAAAATTTTTATTCAAAATAATTTCATTTTCATAAGCTTTCAATTTTCTCCCACTTGAACTGTCATTCAACTTATGCTAAAAACTTGAATGGTATCAATATAGACAAAAGCAGATTAGCGTCAAAGAGACAGATTTAAAATCAGTTAAAATCAACTAAATGACAGCATAATACCTTGTTATGGTTTAACTCGAGATCAGCTAAATATTTGAGTACATATGTAGTTAAATTGAGGTACGGTGCGAGGTCCCTGTATATTTTTTTTGCTTATATTATTACTACTATCTATATTTTTAAGATGAGAAATATTTTCATTTTTCTACAAAATATTGTTTCAGGAGAATTACTGAAGTTAATTATTATTGGCAGCAGGTGACCCATGACCTTCAAAATGGTTTCTTTGCAAAATTATGTTAGTGTTATGATATGAAATACCTATAAATCAATCTATTTTACAGGTGTAAACAACAAGAACAACAACAACGATAACAATAAAGGCAAATTCTTTTCTTCTTAGATTGTCCGTTATTGATGTTTAAAGAACAAAATAATATTTCCGGAGAAAGCCAATTCTTAGATAATTCAAAGTGAATAGTGAATAGACCCTAGCAATAAGGAAGATAATTTTCAAACAAAGCATAAGAGAAAAGACAAAACACTGAATGAAAGCATTCTTTGTTTTAAAAGAAAAAAAAAAAAAAAAAAAATCAATGTCTTAAATAAACATATTTTTGAACTAAAAACATTTCCTTGTCGCCATTGTGCACAAAAATACAAAACAAAAACAAACTCGAACCTCACTAATGACCGATGCATGACCCCTACCCAACCTGAAAAAGTGTATTTTTTTTTTTTTTTTTGGTAACGGTAAATTGTCAAACAGATTTGAATAACGTATTTATCAAAATTGTTTTATAATGAGTCCTGATGTTTTGTCAAAACATTGGATTTATTATAAAATAATCTGAATATGATACTATTGCTAGTATGGCATATATGGCATAGCATATAGGAATCTCTGTAATATTGAGAAATGACATAATTCTTTATTGCTTTACGGTCAACCAAACCAGATTTCGTGAAGGAGTTAAAAATGAAATAGAACATCAACTAGATGAACAAACATTTAAAGTTTTCTCCAAAACTAGATGAATATGCATGGATTGTATCTTTGTAATAGATGAGCGATGGCTAAAGTTTGACAATTAGACAATAATATCCTCATCCCGTAGAGAAATGCAGACAGAATCGTGGAGTCATTTATAGCAGTAAACAGTCTAGAGCCCCATCTTCGAGGCCGTTTTTGAATCCCTTTGAACCAATTTTCTCATTTCAGGAATTGCATGGTTTTAAAAGGAAGCATACAGAAGTAATGCGAAAGAACTTCCGAGAAAAACTGTTGCGTGTCAAATTAAGCGCTGGACAAATAGGGTTTGTAATAGTATTTAGAATGTTTGTAACTGTATTTGTGTGCTTATTTGTTTGTAAATTGGCTCAGACTCACATTTTAACAATGACTCAGTCGAAGACTTTACTCAATTTACAATAAAAAAGTTGACAATGTCGATCTATCGATTCTTCAATAAATTTTTTTTTACGTAATCCATATACCAATTTTTCATTTTTTCGTCACCACGGAACCCAAAGCTTACTGGAGCCGCATGCATTTAAATTAGCTATTACGACAAGAATCGCCCGAAAGGACTCCACGAGTATTCTAGAGGTAGAGTTCAAGGAAACTGTTGCGCTACACAACAAGCTGGGTTATGTCGATTTTTTTCTCAAACAAAATTTAAGCTTTCGCTAAGAACACAATGTCATAGGGGTTATGTTTAATTAACTCATTAGGCTAACACATGAGAGCATTATACGCTCTGCTCCTTGTGTCTTTATATTATTATAAAAAAATAGTGGTTTTGCTACAACGCCAAGTACAATTTTTTTTCCATTATGTGCGATTTTTGTTTCAAACAAACTTTAATGGAAATGTTTCTAATGAATCTAAGTATAAAAAACAGTCAGTCTTTATACTGGAAGCCCAATGAGCTATTTATGGTGTTTTTTTATATTTATATGTTTTACATTAATATAGATGTCACCTATGAATTAAAATATTTGTTTTTTTTGTCAAATCCTACGTCTCTTTTTTTTAAGAAAATATTTTTCAATTTTAATTTTTGTATGTCGACTTTTCGACTTGAGAAAATGTTACTCATTTAATTTCCAATGAAAAAAAATCGTAAAATTCAAATTGAAAAATATTCCTTCAGAAAACGAAATATAAAATCTCCACAGCAAAACAAAACATATTATTAGTGAGGTCTACTGTTCCCGGAGCCATTAGTATAATAAATGCTAATTCCCTTTGTTTACATTGACAATCAGGAATCTGTCAATTATTTGGTTACTGGAGTAACCAAAATAATTTTCTCTTTTTTTGTCAACTGTTTGTTAGAAGTCAACTTCTAACATCTTGGGTTTAATAAAATTGAAATTATTTTTTTCTTCCGTCTTATTATGATTAATGATGGCGTGGACGCATCTAAATAATGTGGCTTGATTGCCTTCATGTCTACGAGTGTGAGGAGAACAGCGTTAGATGCAAAATATAAAAATTAGTACTTTTCTTAATGAGGCGAACATAATGAATGAATATTATGCCTACTACTCACAAAGACATCTTATTAGATCATTCTTCCTTTTATCATTTGAAAAATATATGGCAGTGTAATGTAATAACGACGCACCTCATTAGATCTGCCAATGGTTAATAATGCAAAACAACTTTTGACCTCCCAAATTCAACAGATGAACAATAAATTACATTGTTATTTCCGCATCTGTGAGATAAAATCTCATTGCTTCATAGAGGTTGAAATTTTGAAGGAGCAGCATTCTTGCGAACCCTGTGGATGTTCGTCACCTCTTCATTTGTATGCTTTTGAGAAATAAATGTCCGCCTCAAATGAAACACCCTTTTTAAATTTCCAAATTTTTGACAGAGATTTTTTGTGCACGAAAATCCAAATTCACTTAAATTTTCAAAATCTATCTTATGGTACCCACCGACCATCACTCACTTTCTCATCCAAAGACACTTTTGTGTATAACTGATGCGGGAGACATTCAGGTAGGACTCCGAAATCGAGAGAGAATTACATGTTAAGTGCTAATATTTTTCTTCTATTAGATATAAAAGTAAACCCCGAATGAAAACTGCAAATTATGAAGTACAGTAGTTCTATCGGAATCCAAGGGAGAATGGGAGTAGTGTAATTTTGAACTCTTCATATCCCCATTATAATTTCGCATGCGAAAATACGAAAATTCGAGTAAAAAAATAGTCACATATGTAAATCAATCAAGACTTAATCTTTAAAACGTTCATTCTAACAACGTTTTTCTTTTTTTTCTAGGGATAGTAAACCAAGAGTTCTTCCTAATAACAAGGTTCTACTGTAAAACCCAAGAAGTATACTTATTCAAAAAAAACCTACATATTCCAAACTGAACCCATCTATGTATATCAATCATTAACTGGATTCGTAATGGCCGTCCGAAAAAAAATACTAGGATACTAAAGATACTAATTGTACCGGAATTAATTGTTGAAATCTATGATCCTAAAAATAGTGACAATTTATGCTGACATATACGAGTTTATAATTTTCTAATTATTGATACACCCTGTTTATTATAGTAGTGATAGTCGTCACCCTGTTCTTTACAGGAACAAGAACAAAACGTTGTTGTAACTGCATGACTAAACATAATTAAACAAATAAACATTTAAAACAATCAAACAGTAAAAGAAAGTAAAACTCCTCTTATAAAAAAACATCATAAAAATATCGGAGGAAACATTCCGGTTAATCTGTTAAAGACTTTACCTTAAAAATAATGGCTCTTTTTTTCCAAATAATAATAAAACTGGAGGGTCTCTGAACCATTTTATTATGATTAAAAGCGATAAATTTTTTTACTAAAAAAACAAGACAAGCACTCAGTTTTATCTTTCGGCGGCCCGTTTAATAAAGATTGAAATTACCCAGAGTATTTACTACCTTGGCTTTTTTGGTAACAGTAAAGTTCCAGGAGTCATCTTGAAGATTACTTATTTGGTGTCAACACTGTCAGTGACATTTCACTGTAAATCAAATATTTCAGCTAGTTAAATCTTTGAATTTACTCTCATTTTACTTTTCCGTCAAAAATGGTCTGTGATTTCAAAACTTTTTTTTTTTTTTTTTTCTTGATTGGACAAACGATGTGAGTTCTAGTTTTTTTTTTTCTTTACACGTTCTTTTATAAATCCTCTCGACAACTTTCGAACACGTTGTCCGATGAAACTCGCTATGACCATTTATTATGTTAGTAGAATTTTCTGATTAGTTATTGGGCCCTATAGCTAAATGAGGTATACTGTTCACAGAACTACAAGTAATTTTCTTGAAGATGTCGCTAATACATATACATTGTGTAGTGTCAATAATACAACATCTTCAAAAAATGTATACACCATTACTTTGAAAATAATGATTCTGTCGTAAATTTCCATAAAAAACTCAAGCCATCACTGGTTATCTTCTACAAAGTGAAGCATTCATTATGAGGGGGCATTGTAACAAATATTGAATGATCATAACTTTCAAAATGCATATTTTAAGTAAAAAAGTTTGGAATTATTTAAGAAAGTAATATTTGTCAATATTATTTACAATTATTATTATTATTATGCAAAAAAAATCAAATAAGAAAAGAGATACAGCATGTTCAAAGAAGATATAAAACGTAATAATTTAATTTACCGCATATTTTTTGGTCAATGAATAGTTTGCTGTCCGTTCATAATTATGGCTTGAAATGAAAGTAAATGGCTATAAAAAACGGAAATAGAAAATTAAAATAGTTAATAAAACAAGCTTTTGTGAAGGAAAAGTGAACAATAAAGAATATAAGTAAAGGTCATAATATCTTTTAGCCCAGTCAAATTAGATAAAAAAGAGGCGAGCCTAGAATGAATTAGTAAAAAGCGGGAGTTGATTTTATTTCACGTTGGGCATCCTGAATATTAGTAATCAAGTTTGCGACGGTTTCTGAGCTGAGCTAATTTTTTTAGCGGCCAAAAACCGCTTAATTTTGCCGCTAATTTTGGTTTTTGGCGTATAACATTCGAATATCTATTCAAACTTGATGAGAATTGAATTTGACGTCGAATAACATATTTAAACGTTAAATTCGGTTCAGCGGTTTGGTCAGAATGGGAAGTCGAAAATAGGCTATTTTTTACACTTTTTCAGAAAATTGTATTATACTCCAATTTAAACGCCTCTAACTAAAAATCTGTTATTCCAAATAAAAAGTGATATTATATAAAACTTGTGGGAAATCAAATTTCACATTCGGAACATACCCACTCTCAACATTTGCTCCTTCCTACGCATAGGTAGACGGAAAAATCGTAATATGGTCGTAGCCGCCAATTGGCCGCTATGTGACCTTTTGGTAATTTTATGACGTCTGACCTTAAAATTATTAATTTTATATTGGCATCCCCAGCACCTCTATTTTTTCTAATTTGATCTTTAGTTTGTGTTTAAAAGTCGTAGCGCTGATTTGCCACTATGTAGTAATTTTCAATCTTCATGCTCCCGACGTCAAAATCTTTCATTTTTGGCAAGGAATTGAATTAGAATGTACTTTTTGAGACTCATTTGGTTACAAGAAATTATTTAGATGCTTTATGTCGTAATATGTGCGTTGGTAGTGCGTTAGGGTGGAACTGTTGACACTGTGACACTAGGTCCTATACTAAAATTTTATGAAACATATTTGACATCTCTTATAATCTGATGTTCCAGAAGCAAAAAAAAACGGCTGGGATGACAAGAAAAGGATTTTTGCCTTCTCTCCAAAGGAGAACGCAAGGACAGAATGTCCCGGTGGGTGACTTGATCGATCCGTTATCTGTTCTCCTCCCTCTCGTTCATTTTGTCTTTTGTCTCATTTCGTTGATTGACTTGTTTGCAACTAGGAAGATAGCAACTACATCGATGATATGACCCGAAAGTACAGCCCGTTCACTAATTTCCAACATAAAATCAAATGGAAGATGGGAAAAAAGCATTTGGGACGAATTAAAAAGGATTCTAGTCTTATATAAAATAAAATAAGAACAAAATATATATATTATACAGACTTTTTATTAAAAAGTCTGTATAATATATATATTTTGTCTGCATAATATATATAGTCTGTATAATATATATATTTAAGTCTGTATAATATATATGTTTTTAATAAAAAGTCTGTATAATATATATATTTTGTTCTTATTTTATGTGAACCGGACTTTGTATATAAATGGAGTCGATACGTAATATTGATTCTAGTCTTCTATTCCGGGGAGAACGGAAGAATGGAATGCCCCGGTGCGCAGTCTAGTTCGGTCTGTTCTGCCCTGTCCTGCTCATTGTGTCTCATTTTGGTACATCCATGATCTCACAATGAATAATACCTTTCATTTGAAATACAAGGCTTCAGCTGTATCCTTCCCAAAGTTCAGCAAATGTTTCTCAATCAGGAATTTATCGTCTTCGGGTCAAAGCATCGATGTAGTTGCTATTTTCTTAGTTGCAAACATGTCAACGATATGAGACAAATTGAACAAGAGAGAGAAGAACAAATAACGGATAGGGCCATCAAGTCATACTGTCCAAACATTCTCCTTTGGAGAGAAGGCAAAAATCATTTCATGTCGTCCCAGCCGTTTTTTTTCTGCTTCTGACACATCAGATTATAAATGATGTCAAATAAACTTCATTAAATTTTGGTATAGAACCTAGTGTTACAATGTCAACAGCTCCACCCTAACGCACTGCCAACGCACATATTAATACGACTCAAAGCTTCTATATAATTTTTTGTAACCAAATGAGTCTCAAAAAGTACATTCTAATTCAATTTCTTACCAAAAATGAAAAATGAAAGTCGGGAGCATGAAAATTGAAAATTGCTACATAGTGGCAAATCAGCGCTACGACTTTTAAATACAAACTAAAAATCAAATTTGAAAAAATAGAGGTGCTGGGGATGCTCTGAGAGCATAAATACATTGTATCTTTATATTAGTATCATTTTTCATCCGAATAACCGTTTTGTGTGGAGGTGCTAGGGAGGGGATAGTAAAAACCTCCCCCAGCTGCCCTATCACCCCCAAATGCAACGCAGAGCCTCTGTTTGGACGATAAAATTACTTAAAAATTTAATCTCCAATATAAAATTAATAATTTTAAGGTCAGACGTCATAAAATTACCAAATGGTCACATAGCGGCCAATTGGCGGCTACGACCATATTACGATTTTTCCGTCTACCTATGCGTAGGAAGGAGCAAATGTTGAGAGTGGGTATGTTCCGAACGTGAAATTTGATTTCCCACAAGTTTTATATAATATCATTTTTTATTTGGAATAACCGATTTTGAGTTAGAGGCGTTTAAATTGGAGTATGATACAATTTTCTGAAAAAGTGTAAAAATAGCCTATTTTCGACTTCCCAATCTGACCAAACCGCTGAACCGAATTTAATATTTAAATATGTTATTCGACGTCAAATTCAATTCTCATTAAGTTTGAATAGAGCATTTTTTTTCATAAAATGCATCGTTCGAATGATATAAGCCAAAAACTAAAATTAGCGGCAAAATTAAGCGCTTTTTGGCCGCTAAAAAATTTAGCTCACCTCAGAAACCGTCGCAAACTTAGATTACTAATATTCAGGATGCCTAACGTGAAATAAAATCAACTCCCGCTTTTTACTAATTTATTCTAGGCAAAAATCTATTTTGACTGGGCTATTTTGTATTAGTAACATTGTAAAAAATTACCCAATCAGATAAGTCAGAAAGAGCCCCGAGACCTAATTAGGACTTCCTACTTGTTTTTTTCTTAAAGTGAAAATAGTATAATAGATTGTGCTATATTTAAGTTTTGAAAATTTAAATCATTTTTATTATATTATTTCACTAGCAGGATACGCCCGCTTCGCTTGGCGCCTTATAGGCATGGCCGTTTATAGTTTCGGCGCGATAAAAAGTAGCCTATGTCCTTTCCTAAAGTTTAGTCTATCTCCATACCAAATTTCATCAAAATCGGTTCAGTAGTTTAAGCCTGAAAGCGTAACATACATACATACATACAGACAGACAGACAGAGTTACTTTCGAATTTATAATATTAGTATGGATTTTCGCTGATTCTCACTTTTATGTTCACGAAAAAAATATTTCATTTATATATCTATATATAAATATATACATACATTTCGAAACTTGTGTTGAATAAAGAGTAGAAAATTACTCTTTATTCAACTATTATTTCCAAATTTTACATTCTATTCGAGATTATTACACCAATGAAATTATTGGAGCATACGTCGATAAGAAAATAACATATAGAGGCTTGCTTTTATTCTGAGGAGCATATTCACAACTCTCCTCCAAGTTTTCTAAGTGAAAAAAATAAACTGAATTTTTGTTTCATCTTCTAATTATCTAACTTGATTTAATAACGAGAAATATTTGGACTCCCATTTGTTTTTCTTGCATGGATTCAAAAATATGTGCTCTGCAATAAGATATGTAAGTATGAGGCTGTCAGTAAGCACCAATTTTATCAATAACAATTCATGGGCGTAGGAAGGGGGGGCAGCTGCCCCCCCTAGAAATTCCCAAGAGTATGCAGAAGGGGCAACTTAAATTTACACAAGATAAAACGATTTTTGGAAGCAAAAAGTCATCAAGCACCGAAATACGATAAATGCCGCATTTTGTCCCTAATCCAACAGCCCTACTGTGAACAATCAAATGTAACTGTGGCAACCTTGTCGTATCGTTTGGACTGTTATCATTTGTGTCGGCATTTTGATTGTTTTCGGGTATCGCGGTCGCAGTCTGCCGCATTCTTCTTGTCTCCCTGCGATCACTACCGGCTCGCGTGCTGTCACTTCTAGCGGTGGCTCCAGAGGTGCCTTAGTGCCCCCAGGAGGTAGCGTTTTTCAGAGGTCTGAATAAAAATCCTTTTTTCTCCATTGGGAGATCGCAGTTGATGTTCATGTGGTATTAAAATGTTACCACACTACTTCCTGGGACGTTACTGATACTTGTAACTATCCAGGGATCATCAACCACTTGCTCGGGCCCTGGAATCGCCTCCCCCCCAATAACTTAATCATCAGTTACCCCTGGGGGTTTATTATTAAATAAGTAACGATTTACTTTATCGACCCCCACCCCCTCCCTCCCGACATGAAGATCTCACCTGCCCCCCTCTAGGCCAGATGCTGGCTACGCCCTTGTAACGATTACAGAGAGCTGGTTATCTGTCTAAACCAGCATAGTTATATACAATATTTCAATATATTTTTATTTTTTGTTAGTGTTATCTATTTTGTTACAGTATATATTGCTAAAATCAGAAAACATCTGTCTTGGAATTTAATTCGAGCAATCCTTTTCATTAACATTCTGTATACGTATATTTAAACACGTTATAAATACGAAAGAATGTATAAAATATTTCTACAAGTTTCTAACCTCTTCAAGATGACCCCAAAATATTATGATCATATTTTGAACACCCTGTAGTGCTGCATGAAATACATATTACAACAATAAATATTACAAGAATGTTGGCTTTATTTCTTTTTCAATCATGAGCTCTGATGTCCCCGACCCGACTCCAACTTCAGTATTAAGATTAAGAGATTCATTACAAATCTGTTCTTCTCTGGGACTTGGGAGCGATGAACTTTATAGGTATGTTGCCAATACAATTATTTTATTGTTATTATTTTGCATACACATAAGAGTGAAAATCACTAAGAACATTGTCCGGTAACCGATATGTAAATATTTCACATCTGAATGTATGATGAAAAATAACCTATATTTCTTTGAGAAAATATATCACAATGTTTAGTACTTACATAGATGTATGCAGTGTAACGTAATGAAATATTTCTATATTATTTGCATTATTCTATAAATATAGGGGAGACTGGGGCAAGACGGGATAGCTAAGGTTTGAGCGGCCATAACTTACAAATAAAAAATTATACAACAAAAAGGAATATATTAAAGAAAAGCAAATTTTGTTTATTTTTAAAAAATCAAAGAAAAAAAGTTTTAATGATAAAAAGGAAAAAGATAAAAAGCTTTTTGTTAGAAAAGTCAAAAATCCCATCTTGCCCCACCGGTGGTTTAAGATGGGATATCTAGGGGCAAGATGGGAAATATCATTTGAATACGTAAGAACTATATGTAAGTTACCCACATAGCTAACAAACAAAAATCGTTTCAGAATCATTAGTGCGCTTGTTGCGATGTAACAAATTTCAGCTCTGATGGTGTTTCCTCTCTTTGCAGAAGTCAAGACCCCCACTTGTTTTTGTCCTTTGAGAGATAGGTTCTTTGATCGGTGTTTAGGAATGATAGTTACGCCAGTTTCATCACAGTTGAAAATTCTGTCAGACTTGAGTTTGTGTTGATCAACAGTCCAAAGAATTTTCCAACACTTATACACGATTGAAAGCAGATGCTATTACAGTACTGGTCGCTTCCGGTTTACGAAGTGATATTTGGGGATGTTGAGCTTTGAATCCAAAGTACCAATCCATGCCGGCTAATCTCCTTACTCTGCTTGGAAAATGAGTGCGCTTTTCCTAATTCTTCAGTTCACTCATAAGCAACAGATCTTCAGTATGTAATCCAACAGAAAACCAACATAAGAATGGACCCAATGTCTTACGTGTTGTTGTGGGAGCACTTGCTGCTCTTGAATCTTTGATTCCTGTTTGGGACATCAAAATGCCTTACCGCGCTCAAGGACCCCACTTCATTGTTCAGAATAGAACCACCCTCACAGACCGGTCCATGCTTTCAGATGACCATTGTCCCCTCTGCGTCTTTCTTTGATAGAGACGTACCATCTTGGATCCTCCTGTAACACAAAAAAAATAAAACATTTTTAGAATACTACAGAAAAGTTCTATTGGGGCAAGACGGGACACTATCTCGTCTTGCCACAATGAAAAAATCCCGCCTTGCCCCATGTGGAATTAACTGACTAAAATAATTGAAAAAAAATAATAGGAATGCACTGGTTCTAAATATTTTAGCACATATTATTTAAAAGGAATTAATGTAAGAGACTACAAAGACTGAAATAAATTAATAAAACGGTACTTACCACAAGAGCTATTCAAAAATCCTAAAAAAAATAGATCACACTACCAACATATCACAATATTCGTTTTAACTTTTCTTTGCTATCTTCCTGCAAAATAAAACTAAGTGTAAAGAAAGATCTATCAATTTCTCATCATTTGTAATAAAAATCCAACAGCTAGCGTTACTGGTATCGAAATTATTTGACAATCCCGTCTCGCCCCGGTATCCCGTCATGCCCCAGTCTCCCCTACAGGATGATTATAAAGTCAGAACTTGCCTACAATAAATCGGACCCTACTCTAGAATATTTTAAATGAAAAGCACGTTACATGCAATAGTTCGGATTATGAGGACACGGCACAAGGGCCGAATGAGGACAAGTTTTGACCGGAGCCACTTTTATAATATTTTATAACCAGATCAACTTAGTTTTTTACCGGAAAAACAAATTCATCATCGAGGCATGATCGATCAAAACGTCTCCTAACCTCTCTGGTTTGTGGGGACGTTCATCTTGACGCTTATATTGAACAGTACAAACGAAATGAAAACCCTCAGTAATGTTATAATTGTGGCTCCGATAAAAAATGGCTGTTAAAAACTTGTCTCTATTCTGGCCTTGTGCCAAATCCGGAGTATGAGAGTCGAGACGACAACGTTGCCGCTGATACTTTTCAAAATTGACAGGACGTATTGCATCATCTACAGATGACTTACGAAACTACGCTGTCTAACCTCTAGTATTTCAAAAACTATATAACTTTTGAGTATTTTCAAGCACTTTTGACGTTTACAATTGGATTCTCTAACACTCAAATTTTTTCAGGAGACTGAGTTACCCTCAAAACACGACCTTAATAAACCTCGAAATTCTGACAACAAAAACTTATTATAAAACTAGGTGTGTCCGTGGACAAAAACGGGCGGAGCCATCCGTTTCACCTCGAATTTTCGGGCACCACATAAACTTTAGCATATTGCTCCATTATTCCGTTAAAACAAGATTTTTTGAGAATACCGCACCTTTCTTGATTGCATCATGCCGTTGAGTAGTAGGTCCTATTTAAAACGCAAAATAATCGGCCGAAAAATCGGAAACGGTTCAAGATATTGTTCCGAAAATAGATGTATGCACCCTTGGGGGTATATATATATATATATATATTTATATATATTCGATATCCTTCAACGTTTTGACTAAACAATTAGTATTTCCTAAATTTTATTTTGCCCGATCCCGGATTCGAACTTGTAACTCTGGAATGGTTTGTCAAAATTTAGTAAATTATGTCCTAAATTAAGTCTTGAGAAGCCACCTAAAACTTTTTCGTTATGAGTTGATATGCTGTCGCGACAAAATTTAAGATATCGGATCATGACTCTCTGAATTTGGTAAAAAATCGGAAAATCGGCCAAAAAATCGGAAACGGTTAAAGATATCGTTCTGAAAATAGATATATGCACCCTTGGGTTTATGCAGAATATGAAGAAAAAAATTTGGTAAAAATCGGTTGAGTAGTTTCGGAGGAGTAGGGTAACAAAAGATTGCAGTTTGTAGGGAGTAAAAGGCTACGCTTATAATATAATATAAACTGAGTTTGTCAGCCTTGGGAACAAACAAATGAACCCGTCAAATCTTATTTGAAAAGCCGTCATCAAAAAGGACTGTCGAGTCATTACCACAGAACGGCCTTTCTTCGTTTTACTCACCGGTCAAAGCGTGCCAGCTTAATGCAATAATCTATTTTCTTTTGAGGGTTGTAAACTTTTATTTTACTTTAAGGGGTAAACGGAAAAGAAAGGGGTGAAACATTTCACTCCTCCTGAAGAAAAAAAAATTAAATTTTAATTTTGGCGTAAAAAATTAATTTAAAGCCGGTGTGAATAAATAAATTATTTCATTACATTTTATTTGCATTTTACTTAGTTGTCAAAGGGGGAATTTATTGTTCCATTCAGTCTGCTCCCAGATTACAATACGAGAATTTCTCTTGTTTGTTATAGTGTACCACGCAGAGTCTAATATTGTTTTGACAAGACAGCCTTTCCCCGAAATTTTTCATTGCTTACTGTGTGTATCATATGTATAAGAATAGTCCTAATTTATACTGCCCGAATATGACTCATGAGTACTTTGACACCGCCAGTTTTTAGGGTGTCATTGTATGGTAAATGTCTCGGAATAATGAGGATAAAATTCAATGGGTTGGCTCGGTTTGAACTCATGCCCTACTGTATACCAGACAGGGCGTCTACCACTACGCCACCAACGTATATATTTGATACCCTTTTTTTGTTTCGTAGGAGCCATAAGCATTATACTCGTACATATACGAGTAGTATTGATATAATGATAAGCAAAGGATGTCCTCTGTACACTAAAATCTAGAAAGATTTTAGCGCTTCCATTGAATCCATTTGAGTTAAGGGATAGGAATATATTTTCATGTTGATAATTTTCATGGGGCTCAGTCGCAGCTATTCTCCTTGTTCTTTCATCAAAGTGTCAAATATTTATAAGAAAACAGTCCTGGTTTTGAGGGACAAATTACTGAAATCAGCTCAGTACATATGCAAGCAATGAGCTTAAATACCAAATTTCTAACAACGGCTATGAATCCATCGCATCCAATGATTATATTTTTTGTTCAAAAAAGTCATCAAATCTATCCAAATTCGAAATAAAAGAAAAAAAGTTTTTTTTATTCTCTTCTCCTTTTTATAAAAAAGACAAAGGTCGGCGAGTTTTTGTCATGGATTCTTTAACAAACTAAATTTAAGTAAATGAACATAACAGAAGATTTTCAATACTTTCAAAAGTTTTCTGTCGCCTTATGATTTTGTAAAGCAAGTTGTAGACTATGATGGGGACAAATAAATCCTCAGGTGCCCCAAAAACATTTTAGTAAATGAGGTGATTGAACAAACGGCCATGTGTCTGTCAAAAGATGTTTTATTTCATTATTTTAAAACAAAAAATGATTGATGTGTGATCAAGGATGATCGGTTTACAAATGATTTTCTCAACAGAGTAATAATTTAAAAAATCTAATCTTACAATATATGTTGCCCAGAAAAGGATATGCGTCTTAGCATTAGGTACGTTTTATGAATATCCTTAGTCTGAGAGGATATTCATAAAACATTTATCAAAGACTTCTGATACTTGTAATTAACTATTAGCCAGTATGAGGTTCTCCGACAAGATACTTCTCAGCATTCCTAATCACTTACTCTCAAACAATGTTAAATAAATTTGCAGGTGTTTTTCTCTTCTTTCTCTCGACTTTCAATTAATATCAGTATATAGTTATCAAGGCCCATACGACAGTGTTTTATAAGAAAAGAAATATCAAGACCCGTACGATGGATCCTAGAAGTGCAGAAGAGTTCATTTATATTAGCCTCATAGGAGAATCTGGAAGTCCCTGAAATTAACAAACATATGTTTGTCCAACAATACCTTTCATGTTTATCAAAATTGATGGGCCTGGATGCAGAAAAAACGGGGAATGAAAAATAGATCACAAATTAGAAATGATACTAAGAAAATCTGGAGACTGTGATGGACAGAACACCTGTTAAGGAGAAAAGGGGCACAAATATTCAAATGGTTCCGAGTAACATATCTTCAGGAAGAAGACCACGAGGAAGAACCAAGACTAAAGAGAAATACTCCTAAAAAATTGACTAACCCTTGAATAACATCCACGATCCGATGTTCATTTTAATCTTATTATAGAAAAAGAATCTATCAATGTTTGAAGTATTGATACTTTGCCTTAATTTTCAATCAAAACATGAGAAA
>CM022885.1:17117449-17128057 GCA_012654025.1 Pachypsylla venusta
TATATATATATACCCCCAAGGGTGCATACATCTATTTTCGGAACAATATCTTGAACCGTTTCCGATTTTTCGGCCGATTATTTTGCGTTTTAAATAGGACCTACTACTCAACGGCATGATGCGATCAAGAAAGGTGCGGTATTCTCAAAAAATCTTGTTTTAACTGAATAATGGAGCAGTATGCTAAAGTTTATGTGGTGCCCGAAAATTCGAGGTGAAACGGATGGCTCCGCCCGTTTTTGTCCACGGACGCACCTAGTAAAGTCATAAATTGAAAAATGACAAAATCAAACCATAATTATATACGGTTTGATTTGATTTAAGATGAGTATTCATGATCATCTGAAATAGAATATGAGTGAAAGTCTTTCCCCTTATTTGTGCATTTCGTTCTATTTTAAAATTGAAAAAAAAAAGAAAAAAACAACAGCTGTCAGGCGAAACACATTTCAAGATTTTTCAATAAATCGAATTTAAACATTGAGATCAACTTGAGCGATCACTAACATATTACAAAACTTTTTTACCTATGTTGATGAATTCACTCAATTGAATTCACTCAATTTTGTCATCACTCTCAACGGTGCTCTGAAAATCTGAAATTCTTTCTCACAATATTGTGCTAATTTACGATATCGAGTAACGGCACAAGAGTTTGAAATCTTTTCGAATATTAAATTGTAATACAAACAGAAAGAGGTATTCTAACAGTATTATCTGCACAACGAGGCAAATTGCATTTCTCGGAAGTTGAACGAGTAGCGAAATACCTACCTCATAAAAGATATTTTTTCTCCACATCCCTTGGGCTAGGTTTAATAAATAAATGATCTTTAAATGCAAATTGAATACATAATATTTCTGCTGGTATACACATTATTTTCTTTCCACATTTTGTTTTAAAAAATTAAAGCGAAGTTGAAGGAAGATGGAAAAATTGTGTGACAGGTTTGAAATTACAAAACAGTCGGACAAGACTCGGCGACGGGCGACGCAACGGGGCGAAACATTTTCCACTGATATTATATTTAATTATTTTTTGCATCTTTCTGTTTATAGAACTTCAAAATTCATATTCAAATTTTCTCGTCTAGACACGCCGACTTTATTTTTGCCGGATCTAAATAGATATTATTATGTCGTTTGTTAGTGAACTAATACGTTTTTGTAGAAAGAAATGTCAAACTATTTTATGGACAAGATTTAAAGTGAAATAAAAATTTACAAATTATCCAAGTGGCACAAGAAAAAACTCAGCTGTACTAAAACAATTTCTGTAAACAGAAACAGTTTCAAAATAGATATAATTTTTTTGAGGGCTATATGAATCCAATTTATCGTCTGAAAATAGCTGAAGTTTCAATCTTTGACTCATGGACGGACAGACATCATACATAAAGCTGGTCCATTAGCATCGTTCGGATACAGAAAACAAAAGTTCATTGCTTTTTCATTTGTCGTCTTACATGATTTTGAATGATAACGTTACTTTGATATATTTTTCTCGAAAACTTTAGCCATCTGCTTTTTAATGTATTTAAATTTTTTTCATTCAAACTTCACAAAAAAGTTTTTTTGTACAGTAAAAATAGCCATGGGCGTAGGAAGGGGGGGCAGCTGGGGGCAGCTGCCCCTCCCCCTAGAAATTCTCGAGAGTATTCGACCCCTCCCCCTCCCGACATGAAAATCTCAGCTGCCCCCCCTGGGCCAGATGCTGGCTACGCCCTTGAAAATAGCAAATATAAAATCAAAGATTAAAATCTCTTTATTATAGACCATAAAGGAACACACAATAAATTTTTCCCTTTCAAATTTGCTAAATTTAAAAACATTTAGCACTTTTATTTAACTTTCAGAAATAAGGAAAAAAAGCTTTTTTTTCCAAATAACTTTTTATGATTTTCCTACTTTCGTATCTGTGCAGAATGCTTATTCTAAATTTCAGTTTTTCCTATGGAATGTATCGCTCTTAATGGCATTATCCAATTGTATTGTTTTTCAATTCACTTCAACTTTAACAATACAAGCATTTATTTACTAGTATTTCGAGTTTTTGATTGTTAAAGTTTTTCAAAGTAAATATTTCGGAAAAAGAAATCTCTCTTCTTCTCTGTTAAGTTTATTCTTTTAAAAAGTTAATCTAGATGTTAGAAACAGGTACTCGTACATACTCTTGCAGATCATTTCATCTTCAAAAGTTGTACATTTGAAATCATAGCAACGGATTCAAGTTTGTAAGCTACGATCTGAAGTTCATTTTGGGGAATACAATTTAAAGGATTAAAGAGATTAGGGAATATTTTCTTAAAAATTACAACTTTTTAGAAGAAGGGAAATACTTTATAGATTTAACCTTTACTTTATAAAAGAAGCCCTATTTTCTCTAAGCTTATCTTAGTAAAAACGAATAAAGTTAACTACAGATATAATGCAGTTATTTAGGGGAACTGGAGTAATCAAAACTTAAGCTTTCAACAAGATGACGACTCTTTTAGTTTTAACAATTTGTAAACCATCGTAAAGTGTCCCTTTAAACTTTTAGTTATCTTCATTAATGGGGACTTCTTTTTGTTTTATGGATAGAACAATATTATATCCATTATCTTGATTTGTGGTGAACATTTTATTTCATTATCTTCTGGCGGCATTGTCTTCTATAACTAACTGTCCAAATGGCGCCTTCAAACTTTTTATACTCATAATATTTTTACCTGAAGGTTGTGTACAATCTTGTGTCATTTCCAACATTGTGAAACACAATAACATATTTTCATTTGAAATTTTATGTTTTATTCTGTGGCAATGGTTTCCCATTTTGATTTACTTTTATCCAGTTTGGAGGAAACACATATCCATTAGAAATTTTATGTTTTATTCTGTGGCAGTGGTTTCCCATTTTGATTTACTTTTATCCAGTTTGAAGGAAACACATTTTCATTTGAAATTTTATGTTTTATTCTGTGGCAATTGTTTCCCATTTTGATTTACTTTTATTCAGTTTGAAGGAAATGTGTTTGAACACAGTGGCACTTGCTGCTAATCTCGTATTAGCTAAGATTTTGTCTGCTTTACCGAATAAACCAAACGCAGAAGATGATGAGGCTAGGAATATCATCACAAAATGTAATGAGCATAGCTACCAAACGCACTTTTATTCAATTCCTTTTGGCAAAAATGATTCAGTCATACAAACCGTGACATAGTGGTTTTGATATTTTTCCTGAAGATTTGACTAAAAAGCATCGATTTGACGATAGCTAACTTTCTTGTGAATTATCGATTTTTTTCTTCCTTCTTCCGTATGTATATACAGGGGCGTAGCGACTGGGGGTATGGGGGTGTGATACCCCCCCCCCCGAACATTCTCCAACATCCATCAGTCGGCATATCGCGAATACTTCATCCAGAAAATTATGAATTTTTCGGTTCATGGAGATAAAATCGGATATATTTTTTTTTAAATAAATCCGACATTAATATCGGAAGCATCCGCGATTTGCCGACTAATGGATACATAAAATTATGAATTTTACGGTTCATAGAGATAAAATCGCATATTTTTTTTTAAAAAAAAAATCCGACATTAATATCGGAAGTATCCGCGATTTGCCGACTAATGGATCCATAAAATTATGAATTTTTGGTTCATGGAGATGAAATCGGATATTTTGTTTTTAAAAAAATCCGACATTAATATCGGAAGTATCCGCGATTTGCCGACTCTGTTTGAAATTCGGATTTCGAAACAGAGTGCATATTGTTCCTACAAGATTTTAAAAATTGTATCATCAATGTTAATCAGTTCCTGTAACGTCAGCATCTTGTGAACGGTCATTTAATAAATTCAAATAAGTATTAAATCATTTGCGAACAACAATGGTAGATGATCGTTTGAATGCATTGATGATGCTATATTCTTCGAAACATAAGGTTGACGAAATTAACGTCCATGAAATCGTTGAAAAATTTTTGCTCTTAAAACACCGCAGAATTCGGATCTGCCGTTGAAAAATCTGTCGATTCGGCTGCGGACTTTGCTCTGTACTGATAGTATCATTTTAAAAAGATTTAGCAGCCTTCCGCTTTAAACACTACTCTTTAGTGATAGCATCCCCAGCAGAGGCAGTTTTTCCCTCATTCATTTGAGTACTTGACTACATAAAAATAGAGCTCTAAGGATTAGGTGGTAGTAAATGCCTCTGGCATTAACCTCGCCTAGTGATTGGTTACCTTCCATTCAAGAGTCTATTTTTTTTATTATTATTATTATTTTTAAAAAAATATACCCCTGTGTCACATTAGCAGAGTTTTTTTATTCTTAGAATTATACAAGACAGTGGCTGAGTAGGTTGGAGTGGCAGTTTTCAGGGGCGCAAATTTCAAATTTCAGGGTCCGAAATTTCTAAAAAAAAAAAAACAATAATATTGTCAAATATAATTGTTATGTTATTGACTGTTATGTTTTTTCTTTTATGGTCCCCTACCGAGGCCCTAAAACCAAAATTCCTTCAAAAATTGTCAACTATAATAGGTAAATACTTCGGTCATAATTGGTTATGTGGTTTAGATTTTAGGGATTCGGTCCCAAAAAAAAAACTGCTGGGGGCCCTGGAGACGATATCGAGAAGTATGGGTCGGGCTTTTTACCATTGATCAGACCAGCAGTTTGGCTCCCAGAGCTCTGCACACGATTCCGTACATACGCCATACGTGGAACGTCAGACATATCGGTTTTTTGGATCCCATGGCTCCAAAATTTCTAAACTTCAAAAATGAAAATATGGCCCAAAAGCAATAGGAAATGACATATATGATCTCTATTTTGGGTTTTGGGTTTCCGTCAAACGTTTTTTTAGGCCTTTTATTTCCAAAATTTTATGCAGGATTACTATACTTTTATAGGAAGAGAAAATTCAGAATAAAAAATCTAAAAAATACCACTAAAATGGGAACTATTAAATCTCCATTTCATTTTCATCTCGGAAGGGGGGGGGGGGGGATGACCCCCCCAAATTTACAATAAAATTCGGTGATAATTCATACCTACAAAGATTTTACTAATTTCATTCCTATATGAATTTATGCAGTCGGCAAATTGCAGTGGTGAGTCTGCATTTTCATAAATTTTACCCCCCCCCCACAGTTTCCACCCTCGTTACGCCCCTGTGTATATACCTACTAAAAGGAAACTGTTTCTGGGTCTAACGATCTTAGAGTTACGTTGATTATGGCACAATGATTCAATCAGTATGTCAACTTGGTTTTGAACTTTATTGGTAATCACTAAAGGTTGGTATTATTCTACTATCTATGATACGACATTTGATGAATCATCTTTCAATATCGAGAGAACCATCTAATCTTTAAAAAGTGGGATATCATAATTTTTTTAATCATACCTCTTACCTATACAATACATAATATATATTTAAACGTTTTAATTTGACCTTTCTGTAAATGTGCCTTCAGCTTAACATTTTAAAACAAAAATTTCTACATGAAGCAGGAATTATTTACATTTTTTGTCAACATAATATTAGCTAACCTAAATGTTTTCCTTATACAAAGTATACTTTCATGCAGTGAATCATAATAATTTGATAAAAACTTAGGCACGGTTATAATGAGGGTAGAGCGGCAAAAAATTTATGTAGTAATTTATGACTTGATAATTACTGATAAAGAAAACAAACTTATGACGGAAAAAATTTTATTCTCTCTATTTTCTTACATTTACTTTACTCTTTCTATTTGTATTGGGTAGACGAAGAATTGACCGTTCAAGAAAACCGCACAAAGCTTTTTTTACTTTTTTTTTTTACACAAAAGTATTTCAGAATTCGGACAGAAAATTCTGAATTCTCGCCTCACATTTTTTTTTTTTTTTAATTTATTTACTAACATCATACGGAAAGGACAGATCACAATTTTTGAATAAACGAAGTGATATCTATTTTTAACTCCACGATTTGTCTTTTAATGTCTTCAAAGATGATTGTGGAACATTTTGTCCGATTTTTATGATGCCATTTTAACTGAATGAAGTCTGCAGTTCAGAGTAATAATATACTTTCTGAAAGCGTTTTTTAAAATAAACGGCTTGGAAGTTTTATATAATTCTATGAATAGATGGAATTATATGTTATTTAAAGGAAAGTACATACTGTGGACAAAAAATTCGTAGTCTGATGTTATAACAAATTTTCTTTTATATATTCGTCTACAACTACTTTATCCCCTTCAAAGTACTCAACTTTGGAAGTGATACACTTACTCCAGCGCTCCTGCCATTCTTGAAAACAATGTTCCATGTCACTTGAAGTCAACGCCTTTATACACCCTGTCATTTCACTTTGAATGGTTGCTACGTCCAGAAAATGTTTGTCTCGCATCGTCATTTTCACTTTAGGAAAGAGAAAAAAGTCGCATGGAGCCAGGGGCGTACACAGGATTTTTTTTCGGGGGGGGGGCTGGCTGGGCAAAATGTATACCATAACAGCATCGTGGCGTTGAACCCATCTACGATCATACCAGTTCCCGTCAGATCACTGAAGTTAAGCAACGTCGGGCGTGGTCAGTACTTGGATGGGTAACCGCCTGGGAACACCACGTATCGTTGGCTCTTTTTTTCCGGCCCAACCCAGACTAGGTGAGGTCAATGTGGGTAACTGGTTTGTAATTTTTCAGCGAATGTTGCCCTTCATTCCCAAAATTGAATGACCAATAGATGTTAATGAGACGTTAAGCCAAATGAAAAAAAAGAACCCCTCTAGTTTCACAGAGAGATAATGTAAACAAAGTGTAAATATAGAGCTCTGCCTATTAGTGATGTACTCTATAGCGCCTCTTTTTTAAGAGGTTTGTCTTCTTTAAGAGATTTGGTAACAGAACGAATGCATTTTTTTATAGAGGAAATCCCCAAGAGCTCTAAGAAAACCTCTGTTAGTTTATGGGAACCTGTCTTACTTGGGAATATATTAAACTTCAACCCAAGTTGTATTTTTAAATTTCTTGTATGAAATTGATATGAATAGGCAACAAGTTTAAAGTTCTAGCTATTGCCGTTCTCATTTTAAGCAGAATATGGGAAAACGATAAAAAGCGGCATAAAACCGCCAACGGTATATTCAATTACCACCAAAAGCTTGTTTTGCGGTCATGGCATAAAACTAACGTACATACCAAATTTCAAGTCTCTAAAACTTGCCGTTCTTGAGATATCTTGTCCACAGACTGACACACACACACACGGACCAATGGCTGAAACTCGAGATTCGGGTTCTGGGGACCCCAAAACGTGTTTTGACATTGAAAACTCGACATCGAAAATTTCAGCCCATTACAATACTTTCTTTTTTATAGGATAAGGAAGGTAGAAAAAATCGTCGTAACTTTGCACTTTGTTATGTAAGTATTCCAAAAAGTGTTTTCTGCGTGACATTGAAAAAGAAGCACACGGTTAGATGTTATACACTCGCCGCACTCGCGTTTCACATTTGATGTCTTATCCCGAAAAAAATTGGGGGGGGGGGGCTATAGCCGGCCAGCCCCCCCTTGTGTACGCCCCTGCATGGAGCCAAATCCGGGGAATAGGGAGGGTATTCCATGATTGCAATATTTTTCTCCGCAAACAACCGCTTCACAATCAGGGCTGTGTGAGCCTTTTGGAAAATCTTATGGAACAATCTTGGCGCAGAATTGTGTCATGTGCAAATCCCCCTTCAAAATCGTCTATCCACTTCCTTTAGTGATTCCGATATCATCAGCAATCATTTGTGTGGTGATACGACGGTCAGACAGCACCAAATCACGCACTTTTTTTACGTTCTCTTCAACACGGGGTGATTTCGGGCGCCCATCTCTCTCATCGACTTCAAACACTCCCGACCTGCCCGAAACGGGTTCACCTACTTAAAAACTGTCGCACGCTTCATGGTTGACGCGCCATACACCATATTTAACATTTCTATTATTTCTGGTCCACTTTTTCTAAGTCTGACAAGAAATTTGATGATCGTCCGTTGCTCAATTAAATCGGATCGCTCCATTTGGTACCACTGACAAAAAACGATGCCGAATAAAACGTACTGATCCAATTGCGCCGAAATTTTTAATAAATGCTCCCAACAGTTGTACGTGATACCTCCAACATTGTCATTGACTACAGCATTGCCCCGTTTCCAGAAGGAAAAAAAATCAGTCTACGAACTTTTTGTCCAGACTCGTATATAAGAAAATTAAAGGAAAGTATACGAAAACTTAAACACTACACTTACACTCGTGAAGAGGGAACAGAAATATGAGAGAGATAAGGGACTTTGGATATTATATCCCTTCCCCTTACCCGCTCTTTTTGAAATTATATCGCGACAAAAAAGTTTCACTCCAAAAAATAAAACAAAATTATTAACAGATAGGCTAGAACTGTAAACGAATGACAACTTACGAGCGTTGTCGTCTTAAATCATCCTCCTATTCTATATTTACAGTCAAAATGAATCTTTACACGTTCAATTTTATACATCTTCGACTTCAATGTGTAAAATTGAAAGTGTAAAGATTCATTTTGAGTGTAAATATAGAATAGGATATCCTACAGTCTACACGATCAAGGGATATGATAAAATAACATAATATCATTAAATTTTATAACTCATAACCGATAGCAAGCTCCAAACTTGTAGATATGTAGGAATTATCCTAGTAGTGATTTTCATTAACAAGGCATATTAAATTGAACCACATACCATCATTATTCCCATCACAGCCTTATCCTCATTGAGGGGATCATTATTTATGTTTTATTTTAGGTTAACAGATTAAATTGGATACGCCGTTTTGTCACGGCATGAACTTTGCTTGTATCAAACCATTCCCATGAATATTAATTTAATAAATAAATAAATAAGTATTCTCCTTTGTTTGATTTTCTCTAGTGCCACCTCTAGGCTACCAATAAACGAACAATAAATGAAAAGCAAACTGTCAATTGTTCCCTCACATTTTTTTTACTGAACGTCGAATTTATTGAGCGCAAGTTGCCCTCTGTAGCTCAGTTTGTAAGAGTGACAGGAATCTGTTGGTTTGAATCCAAGCGAAGATATGAAGTAATAACATGGGGAAGTGCATTGTAACAAAAGATTGGCTTTACAAAGCAACTTTCAGAATTCAATTCAACACTTTAATAGTGAATAAAGATAAACGTATCTGAATGCTTTAAAAACAAACAATAAATAATGTTAGTTTCGCATTATACTAATCTAGATGAAGAAGTAAGGCGTGAGGCAAACGTGGGCCATGGTATTCCGAATCGATGACCATTGCAAACACGGAACAAGGCTGAATGCTTTGTTCCCTGTTATAACTCAAGACTGCGCCATTTGTTTGGTTAAAGTAATACTGATTTTCAGTTGATTGAGTACCAAGTCGGTGTTCGATTTTTTTTTTTTTTTTTTTTTTTTTTTTNTTTTTTTTTTTTTTTTTTTTTTTTTTTTTTTTTTTTTTTTTTTTTTTTTATTTAAAAAATGATTGGGGGATATCGCAGGAATATCTGAAATATTTAAATTGCTATCAACTGAAATTTTCTAGTTAATTATCTGGCTATCAGAATCTTGGAGCCAATAAAACGTAAAACTGCATTAGAAATTATATGAAACTAGTGTTCATTGAACATAGTTTATGAGCGATTCTCAAGCTGTTTAGTTCGGTAGTGGATTATTAAACAGCTAGTGAGAAAAAATTACACCGCCTAACATTAGTTTGGTTGAATATAAAACCTTCAAAAATTGGTTATTCAAGCAAGAAATAATTTCTCAATCAAAATATTAATTAATTTATAATCTAAGACTGAGTTAAGTTTTCTGCCCATCCCATTATGATGTATTTCTGGTTATTAATTTGAAATAGTTGGAAAAGAGATGTTTGCTAGGTAGCTCATAGTGACATTCATCATTTTGGGACACACTGAACTAAGAAACACAAAATTCTCTCAATGAGATATTACCATTATGCCTCAATTTTACGGTCTTAACATCTTGCTATGTAACACCTTTTGTGTTGTTTAAGAAATCTCTTGAGAAATGACGTTAGCATTTTTTATTTCTTCCTACTGATTGTACAAAAAGAAGAGGCACTCGAACAACAAAGAACATCAAATACATCATTTAGTTATTTTTAGGTGCATGTATTGTTTTATGAAGTGTCTTTTGTTTATTCAACTAAAACATAAGAAGTTATATAGAGACATTAGCAATCTTAAACATGTGTTTATTTTTTAAAGCACATTTTTTTTTTTTTTTTTTTTAAAAAGTAGGGTGATAATTTTTCGGGAGGTTTTTTCGATAATGCTTTAAATCCTTTTATGCTTTAAATTCAAACTACTTATAATCATACTGTGTACTGTCGAATACTAAATTCAAAGTTTTATGAATCTTTCTATTTTGTTTTCAGAAGTTAGATCAGAAAATATCAACAAAACCGAGTAATTCAACGCACCTTGGTAACGTTGATTTATCAACAGTTTAGTTAATTGTTCTATTAGCTGTTACAAGGGCGTAGCCAGCATCTGGCCTAGGGGGGGGGGCAGCTGAGATTTTCATGTCGGGAGGG
>CM022885.1:17131794-17152375 GCA_012654025.1 Pachypsylla venusta
ACTTGAGAATGTCGTAACAGACGAAAGCGCTCGTGACTCGCCTTATTATTTGTAGTTGATACACAATATTTTATTGAAATTTATATAATTAATATCCATACAAAATTGATCAAAATTGGGTATGGCGTTTCGATGGACAAATAGACCAACGAAATAAATTTTGTGGTGTTAAGACATCGTTCGGTTAACCAGTGCATAGCCTCCCTTGCCGTTTCACTGCAACGCTGTTATCTACAAGAGTATGAATGCACAGCGTAACAGCGAAAAACATGTGTTGTCTTCAATCGAAATCTACCTCTGGTGTATTTATCTTGATACATTCATTGTCTCGCGATGATTTCCCAACACAACCTTGAGTGAAAACATTACTATCAGCAATACATCTACTCTCACTAAGTTTCCATTTTTGGACTTTCGAGCATCCGCCAATTGGTCTTTTCCATAAAAGTCTAGAATTGAACTGAATTAAACATTCAATAGTCAAGCTCACAACACCTGTTGAAGCACAATGCTACGGCAGTGAATGTTCCAGAGGATGATGAATCGACTTTTCTAGACAGGAAATTAATGGTAACGAAACATTTAATTTCATTTATTGAGCTTTTGTATATTTATTTTCCTCATGAAGTATACCTGATGCGAGTATACCTGGTTTACTGAACGATAACTTGCAGAGCAGGCGTGCGCACAGCTGTTGAGTGTGTGTGGTCATGTTCATCAAAGAATGTTATTGCAGTTATTCAGGGCCACCGCAAACAAAATATCTTTAATGATTATTCGGCTTTTATGTCACCCACATATTGTATGGAAAGGAGAAGAAAAAAATAAAAAGGTGCATTTTCAAAATACTATCTTTTAGGAGGAGCGGATTTAGGGTTCTAATCCTTCCGTCGAATTAATAAGAGAAAAAAAAATCAAGTTTTCTTGTTCAATCGGTGATTACACACAGGACCTTTTGCACAGCAATCGCACATCCGCAAATCTTTAATCGGACAATGGGTGGCTCTTGAGGCTATCAAGAGCGAGGTCAGTCCAGCAGCCATGACGCATATCTTATAGTGGTAAGAGCTAACCTTCCTCTTTAGTTTCCTTAAATCTAGTAGATTTTTTTCAATTTGTGGTAACCCAACCTACATTTCCCCTACCTTCTTATTTTTTAAAAAAATTTACTATGTGCGCAGTCATTGTTTAATATCTGCTACAAATTATTTTTCATCCATGTTTTTCATGTATGAGTATTCTGTGTGTATCTATCACTAATTGTATAAGAAATATAGTAAAAGTTATCGCAAAATTTAGAAAACAACAGCTCTGTAAAACTTACGGTGTACAAGGTGTCTAAGTAGTATATGGACCTTAGTCGGTTTCACTTTTGTTAGCCGATAAAAAGTATAAATCAGAATTAGAAGTTCGTTAAGTAAAGAGGGAATCCTTAATCCGACCTTTTTTTCGGAAGAGCGTTAGTATTTTTCGAATTAAATAATATTTCTCTCACTCACTCACAAGACTCATTTTAGAAAATGTTTTTCATAAAATGAATAATTTTTAGACAAAATCAACTGGTCTAAAATGTAAATCACAACGGGATAGTAAATAGTAACTCTTATACTTGAATGTTATATCAATAAATTAGTGTCACTTTTTTCAATAAATATTGAGGTATTCTATTTATTATAATGTATTTACAAACCTTCAATGACAGAGAGGAAAGGAAGTAGCCCTCCCAATTTTTTTCTTTTCCCCTCTAAAATATTTGACAAATAGTGAAACAAGTGCTTTCAAAACTCCCACTTTATTCAATTTTTTTTCGTGTCCAGGAACATTTTTGACAATGCATGCTTGGAAAAATATGTTCATATTTTTGATACTTTTATCTTCTTTGTTACGATATTCCCAAATATATTCTAGTCTATTTGAAAAATCACGTGACTTCTATTTATACAATAAAAAAATCATTGCAGAGCAATACATTTATAATTATGCATTGTCTTGTAATGAAATGTATATTTAGATTTAAAATTTTATTTTAATTTACTTATATAGAAGATTCTTTAAAAAGATTTAATCCAAATCAATCATTTCGATAGTTTAGGAAATCGTTTTGATAGATTTCAAATGGTTCATGTCCAATGTCCATCACTGTAAAATCTCAAAGTTTAAAAAAATGTTCACAATGTTATAGTATTTCCTCATTGCTAATTCGTTCACATAAAAGAAAGAATTGTTCCTTTCATTAATAAAGTAAATCTAAATTAAGAACAATGAAAGCTGCATTTTTTTTTCTCTGCTAAATTTTACAAAAGAACTGACTGAACTTTTCGTTTGGAAGTCCTTCCGAATTTGATATAATTTTTTTATTTTGTATGGCTTTCTTATTTAAGATTGGACATTTAAAAAAAATTGACTGCATTTTTTTGTCTCTCAATTGACAAAAGTTTGTATAAGGTGTCCGGAAGTCAGAAAGCAAGTTTGCAACACCCGTACAATTTTAAATTCTAACATCAAAAGTAATGTAAATACTTTATTATAATTTAGCATTTTAAAAGGATATATATTACATCTATGTAGATGACTTTTTTCATAGAAAGTGTTTTAATAATAGAAATTAATAATTTTACATTGAAAAAATAAAACAGATTTTCCTTTCTTTTTCCTTTTCCACTTTGATTTTCTGGAATTTTGTTTGTGAAATGAAATTTTCGTTGGAGTAGAAAACTACGGAGAGGGAGAAAAAAAAGGAAAAGTGAAAAGAAGAATAAAATTTGTGAATTTAAATAATCTGATTGAATGGAACTAATGTTGCGTTCGAACTTTAAATGAACGTGAATTAGAAATAAAGTAAAAGAAAGAAGGAAAATAAAATTAGCAAATAAAAATAAAGTGTTTATTGAAAACATTCAAGACAGTTGTAAAGACACACTCGCTTTTCTTTTGTGATATAAGACCTTTGTCCCAAACTTTTCAGAATAGGATTGTGGTTTTGAAAATTTCGTTTAGTGGCTAATACCTAAATTGGAAACTCTATAATAACTAAATTGGGAAGTTAAAATTACTTTTTGTACCGATTAACTCCAAGAATCATGTAAGCTTATTTAAACCTGCAATACCGATCCAATCAACTCATTTCGAAAAGTACAGGGATGTCTTGCCAAGGATCAGCTGTTCGAAGTCAAGTAATGATGGATATTATTTAATTGAAAATAATTTTAACGTTTTAACGTTTTTATTCTTTATATTCCCTCATACTAAATTATATTTTGAATGTTTTATCTATTTTTTAAAAAATGAACAAGAGTACACTAATTCTCTAAATAGCCTTATAACCTTTGTCTTCTTCTTTTTATCTAATCACTTAATGTCGTATCGATCTGATTCTCGTAATATTGACAAACTGATATATTTTTTTATATATCAGTTTCAATCACGAGTCTTGTAATTTTGCAAACCTATCGAGCCACTAGCTCATTGTGTTTCCTGAGTTTTTAAACATCTTATTTCCACAAAATAAAACTTTTTATTTTCTTGTCAATTTGTCCAGAAAATTTGCACGCATTTTCTTTGTTTTTAATATTAATTTCCTGAAAACAAATTGGGAATGGATTTTATTTTTATTTTGTACCTTTTAAGTATACCCCGTTTTAAGTGAATTGGGTATATACTACAAATAACCTTATTTCATCTCGAATTGCCTCAAAACGAAAATTTAAACATAATATCATGCGAGGTTTTATTGAAGAATCATTTATGTAGAAAGTACGTTGATAACAATTACCTACAGAAAACCACAAACACAAAACAATGCTTGTTTTATACCGGGTGTACCAGGCATGATTCTGTGGTTGCTATTTCTCACAAACATATACATAAGTTATATAAAACTGAATCTTAAAAATAAATGCGGCTATTTATAAGCGCTTCACGGCTTCATATTCATTTTTCAATGGTATTAATTTTAACACAACTTATATTTTTGTGCTTAACTGTCGTATGTAACTCATGGTGTCTAACAACAGTAATTTTTCCGCAACTATATCTTACCGTATTTTTTTGCCCTTACCTCATTTGCTTGCCCTCATGATGGAGTAAAGTTCCATCCTCAGGTATTTGATACTACGAACATTTTTTTATCTCATCATTTATCTGTACTCTCATTCTTTCCTTTTCGCTTTAAAATTTTTAATTTGCCACCTCATTAAGTTTGTCGCTCTTTGATGGTGTACATTCGTATTCTACCTAGGTAGGTATATTGTATAATGCAGTTTTTTTTTTTTTATAAATAAACTAAATGATAAGCATATGATAGTAATATATTATCCCACTTGAGTAGATGAATATGATCTGTACACGAGTACACAGAATAACAGTTAAACCTATATTTAGAAGCCGTACTCAAAGTCGATCAAACGCAAGTCGTGATACATCAACAAGTACCTGCGTGTTGATAACAGGTAGCGTTGTGGTGGAAAATTACCACCTTGATCTATTATCCCTGAAACTATATAATTAACTGATTAATTATAAAATTATATTGCTCCAAATCAAAGCTATAAAGCTTTGATTTGGTCGAGATTTATGATTAGTGAACCCAGTAGTAATTTACGCTGAAAATATTTATTTTTATTTCTTTGTGTTATTAGATTTTTCACAATTTTTGTGGATATCACAGCATTTCAAAGGATGTTTGATAATATCACTAAGCTATACTTAATAATTACATCATAATGCTACCACTTGTCGCTGTTACCATAGCTTTTCAATTATGGTCCTCAGGAGATTCGTGGAAAATTCGAAAACCCCTTATTCAAATTTTTGACGCGATCAGGATTCGAACCTCTCTGTTGCAAGCCGAGTGTGTTGTCCACTCCGTCGCGGAGGCAGTGGCGGATATACACATTTGCCGCCTGTAGGCTATTCAAATTTTCACAATCATAAAAATTATTATCTAATTACAATTTTTGTAAAAAAAATCTTTTTGAGATATGCACTTTTATGCAAAATGACACTTTTAGGTGAAATCGATTCTTCCCTTGGCCTTTTTTGCCGCTTTTTAGCAATTTTCACGAGTCTGGCATAAATAGAAAACGGTGAGAGCTAGAGATTGAAATTCGGTGCTATTCATATTAATTTTATGAATGGAGTACCTAATAAGGGGTGAAACATATTATATGTTGAAATGTTTGTATGAACTAATAGGATTGGGTATATAAATATGAATCATTTTAATTTCTGTAATACCTACATAAAATTTGCCGCCCCTAAAATCTGCCGCTCTAGGCTCCAGCCTAATTATCCTATTTTCAAATCCAGTACTGCGCGGAGGTGATAAAAAAAAATGACTATTTTAGTTTCACCCAACTGATAAGCTTTTTTCATCTTGTCCGTCCGTTTATACTTTTATTTTATTTAAGTTTATTATGCAATTGCTTTCACGAAATTAATCTGTTTTCATTACTACAAATGTTCACGGATTTGTTTTCATTAATACAAATGTTCGCGGAGTTGCAGATGGGGTGAATGCACTTTCATAAAAAAGGCACACATGGATCATGAAAAAATTTTAGGTGCAGTTTTTCTAAAAATAATGTTTTGAAAAGGGAACCAAACTTAGTTGAACTTTGAAAACAGTCTGTCCATCGCCAGTGTGTGTGAATCTACAAAATTACATTTATTTCTCACAAAATAAAAAGAAGATTTGGTATAGTTGTGTTTAATGTCGTGTGAAAACGTCAATTGTAAACAAAGATGGTGAACGATTTGTTGTTTGCTTATGTCCAAACTTACCGGAATACTATAAGTTCCTCCCATTGGAAACACCTAAAAATATTTAAAACATAACTATAAAATTTTAGGGGGTAGTCATACGATGTGTTAAACTGATTGTTCAAGCAAACAGCGGTCTTGAAAATTTAATAATATATCCATTACTTAACCACAAGAGTTGAAATAAACTCAACATGCCTTGCTAAACTAAAACAATATTGTTTCATATTCAGACGGCTCAGACAACAATGATCTGGTCCAGTTGTTTTCAGTCGCACAAGAATTTGAAATGATATAAAAAAAGAAACATAGAATCTCTTATAATTACTTCGGAAACAATAATTATGAACGAAGAAAAATATTACGACAGTTGAAGTGAACTCTTATGTTTATGCTATGACAGCTCAAGGCACTTTTCAGACAACAATTATGGCATCTCATCTCTCTATTTGAAGAAACTCTATTGTTTTGAATTCTCCATCTGTGTTTTATAAAATTCTTGTTCACCCTTAAGAATAGCTAGTAACGTGCCAAACATAATGATGAATTATTTATTTTTGTTGACTTGCAGCAAACATTATTTCAACTTTGCTCTCTTTCTTATTTTTCAAGGAAAACTGATCCGGGTGCGATGCTTAGTATATTTTATATAAAACCTGAGAGCAAAAAGTGATAAATGTGCTTTGCAAAAGTCTTGGCCCACAATTTATCAATTTTTTAGAAGAAAAAGTCTGGACGCCATAACTAAAATTTTAGGAGAAAACAATTTCATATAATAATATTAAAATATGAGCTCTATTTGACCATTTGTCTGAATGACTTTCATCTTAGATGAAATCCACAAATGCATCTAAAAATCATAATAAAATTTCAGCAGATGTGAATTAAAATTCAATGAGAGCAAAACGAACTGATTTTATAGATATTTCTTCTTGTGGCCAAATTTCAAGTCGAAGTGTGACGATTTTTTCCTTCAAATATACAAAAATATTTCAAAATTCTAATTCAATTTAAGACAGGTGATAGAAAACTACTCGTGTCCTATGGATTTTCAGAAATAATATTGAATTCAGGAAAATAAAAAGACAAACCGTAAAACATTTGGAAGTTAAATACGGCTGTCTATAAAACATATTCACTTTCAATTTACGGAATCAGTTTTCAATGTTTTGTAGTAGTGAAAAATCAGATATTTATCTATTATAGATCCCGATATGAATTTTTACTGTATCTATAATTATAAAACACAAAGCCCAGTTGGTATACTGACTGACTAAGTGACCCTACGTTCTTGGGTCGATGATTTCTATTTTCTAAACGCAGATAATTGTGATTGGAAACTCAGCTCCCTTTTAGTAAAGTACCTATGTAGGTATGAAATAATCCTCTATACTATTAATTATAATTAAAAATAAAGTTATTTGCATTTGATGATATATATATATATATTTTTTTTTTTTTGTGGCATTGATTAATAAAAAATAGAAATATTTTAGTAGTATGAAAAATTCCGTGAAGTTAACCCTTTTGTTTCGAGCAATAAACTTTTTATTATTATATTATAATATCCAAGTTGGAAGATCTTGGAGTAGCAAATCATATCGACAATGTTCCGTACCATTTCTTAAATCATTCAAAGAGAATTCGCATTGGTATGATGCGTAACGTCCTGATTTTAAATATTATTTCTGAAATTCTTTACTAAAAAAGGTTTTTTTAAAAATCATTCTATTGATCTTATATAGAATGCAAACATTTTTAGCCTCTCTCCTTCCCCTGAGACTATTCTGAATCCCTAGACAAATAGATTATTCATCGATAGATTTTCTTTAATCTTATTTTGTCCTGTCCGCATTATCTTTTCTTTTCTTCTCGTAGAGATCGTATTTCTAATATCAATTTTCCACGCACTTTTGAAGTCAGGACTTTTTTGATAGATTAGTTTCATGCCATGAATCGTACAAATCTTTGTTAAACTGGGTAACAATTATTATTCACATACATAAAATTCGATTAGGAGAATTCGGATTTGACACAAAATGCAGGGACGGATCTGGTGTAAAATTTTAGGGGAGGGGAACTTAGGATTTAAAATGCATTTATTGATAATAATGTGCCATTAAAGGATAATGTTTTTTATGCATATAAAGAGCAATATTATAAATTTAAATCGAAGCGAAGTCTGCCCATTTTTAAGAGCCAATCCATTTAATCTTTTCTACATTAGTTCTGATTCGGCGCAAAGAAGAGGAACACCTTTCAGCGCTAGTACGAGTATTTGTGGCTGGTAATGTACCAAGTATATGCAGAGCAAATAAATATCCTTGTCACAATTTTTCAACTAAACTCGGCCGTGATACCTATATGTTGTAATGCAGTGAAAAATTGATTGAAAATTAGATATTTATACGATTAGAATTCAGAATATTATGAAGCAAAACTCTTACTTGAGGTATAGAATTCGCATGAAAAAATAATGTAGGTATGAGGTAGGTTCAGCTTTCAACAATTTGTTTCAGCTATTGCAAGAACTATTGGGGGGGGGCACTCTCCCCCACTTCCCCCGTGGAACCGTCCCTGCAAAATGTATGTTCGGCATTCATGTTTCAACTAAAAAAGTTAAAAAATTTAATAAAAATAAAGATACTAATTTCCACCAGAAATGGGTGTAACGTACTTGAATCTATAAAAACAATAAAATTGAGAAGGTTAGTTTTCATTGGATATTATTTTTCACGTTCATTGATGAAAGTGATAAATTTTACCATCCTCTTGATTAAAAAATGTTAATTTAAATGTATCCTTCAACTTTTTCTAAATTGTCTTAATCTAATATCCGTAGGGGAAATTCTATGAAAATTTCTAGCATGTATTATTAATATAAGGAATTATATTAATTTTTCTCTCAATTATAAAAAGTTTTTTTTTGTCAAAAATTCCACACTCTTCTTTTGTTCTTTCGTAATAATTTACGAGAAAAGAATTTTCAGAAATTCTTAAATTTTTTACAAAACATTCCAAAAATGCTTTCAATGTTAATAAACTTTTTCTCAAAAAGTTATGAAAATTTTGAATAAATACAACCATCTTTTCTGAAAATTCAAAATTGATCTTTTTTGTTTTTAAAATTGTTATAATTTAACCCAGACAACGGAACAGTGGTTGGAAACATATTTCTAGGTTTTTTATACTCGTAAGGCATTTGATCGTTTTTAAAAACTTCTTTAAAAGTCATAATGGATACTAAGATTTTAAGACTGCCATAGTCAATCAAATGACAAAATATCTAAAAAGATATTTAGAGCCTGATGATAAGATGCTGCATTTGTGTGATGTGGAAACCTATTCCGATTATCACTGCAATATATGCTATCTCTTGTTGCTATTAGCTAAACTACTATAATAATACCTAATTGTAAGTCTACGTCCCCCTCAAACTCAACCAGACCAAGTAGAAATTTAACATAACCGGCATCTCCCTGGTGCAACACTGCCATGGAGACGGGCTGGTTTATTATTCTACACTTATTTACAATCATTATTGCTAATCTTTATTATTGTTTGGCCTTACGTCTATTTAACATCTAACAACTCGAAACGAAATTTCACCCTCCATTCGGTATAAATTACAACCCACATTGACACACCCTGCCTGGGTTTGGTGCAGACATACGCGGTTACCCACTTAGTAAAACCTCGCCGTACGTTCTCTAGCTTCAGTCATCTGGAGGGAAACCTGGCGTATTCAATATGCAATAGACGATTAATCACGAGACAAAATTTCGAGAATAGAAAATTACCGGCGTCATTTTTATTCATCCTAAAAATCTGGAAATGATACTTTCAATATTCTTATTGAAAGTATCATTTCAATAAGAATATTGAAATGATACTTTTTTTATTGATTCATCAGGTTATTGATTATTAGACTAATCCAATAACCTGATGATAACATCTAACGATTGGAAATCTGTGACACATAAAATTTATGTTCCTGTGTGTACCATAAAAATGTTTGACCCGTTTTCCTATATACAAACTGAAAAACAGATGGAACGATGCAAGATAATATAAATAGATAAAGATAACGAAACCAGTAATGGGATTGTTAAACAATATTAACCTAACCAGATAATGATTGGAACAAAAATAATACTTTCAGACCAATGGCAAGGGTACGTATCACGATTCAGATAGAAAAAAGTATTCCACAAATACAAGAAACTACATATATATTTTCTTCTCTATGGACAATAATAAGTTCATTATGTGGAAACTTTAAATATTATACTTAACATCCAGATAGTACGTACGAAAGAGATAAAGGCGAGTGGATGGAGGGAAATGAAATAGTTTGCACTCATTTGTAAAATATACAGTCTCATAGTAACAAAAACTATCGAGTGGCGGCCAACTGGACAACTTGTCTCTCTAACTGAAAAACATGCCATTGATTTGGATTTTGTTATGGTGACTAGTGATCTATTGTTTTCCGTGTTATTCGCGAAAAATTATGCTGGTGAAAGGGCTCTTGGTAGCATATTATGCTACTGTGTGGACTAGATGTTGATAATTCCGGTCTCTTTCATGCCCTTCAATTGTTAAACATCTCAAAGTCGTGAAGATAAAATACCATGAACCCACGCTCTACTGGTTATCAGTCAGAGCGTTTGACCACTACACAACCAACCCATCGAATGGTTACTACAGTATTTTACTTTACTGTAGGGAGTGATGTCCTGTTTAAACACCAAGATTTTTCTTTTATTATATCTTTATAAGACAGTACAAATAAAACTCTTGAACGCCTTTTCCGATTTTGTTGAAACTTGATATGGACATTTATTATAATGATAAAATACTGATTAGTTTTTGGGCCCTATGGATTATGCGCCTTGACCGTCATGGTGGCCATTTTAACTCAGCGAAGTCTTCAATTTACAGAACTGCTTGTGGTATACGGATAAGTGTTCATGTAAGACCCTCAATGATTATTTTCAGGCCATGCCTCATTTCAAGTCTAGTCATGACACAACTTTCAATAGAACTATGAGCAAAACTATTGGTAACCATTTTACGCTGCCATTTTCCCATCTACCTACTCATAGGAATTTAAAGACGCGATAATGAAAATAATTATTTGACTTTATACAACTTTAAAGCTCGTTTCCTCCCTTCATTGTATTATCCCCCTTAGTTTGTATTCTTACTGCCATTTTTTAAAAGATATTTTAATATTAGCACAACGTCATACAAATTGCACATAAACTATTCATTTCAGAGTATCTAATGAGTTTAGACTATCGTCTTAGAGAAAGGGTGTATGTTACATTGAGCCGCGCAGTGATGTGATAATATCCACTAAAAATAATTAACGAAAAAAGAACACCATTTATTATCCAGTTTTACATCTTTGGTAAACCACTATACCTACCTGATGCCAGCTGTTCTATCCTTTGCTGTTACGGTGTTTTGCATAATACGATATGAATTATCAACTCTCAACAAATCTACCTCCTGTGTTCTTCGCTAATGTTTTATATACGTACCTACGTTCTTTATACTTACAGAGGTATATGCATATAATCTATCATTTCAGTGTTGTCTCACTGTTTCCAGTACTATAATATTTCGTGGGCTATAATAATGCTTATCATTGAAATATAAACATTACTGAGACTAAATATCAACTGCAATCTCCATCGGTAGCACAGTGGTCAAGTGTTTGTCTGGTAAACAATGTGGCGTGCGTTAAATTTCCAATTGAAATAAGCTTTTTCCTCTTAATTTGAAAAAAAAAAAAAAAAAAAAAAAAAAAATGGAGCTCTAAGGATTACGTGTTTGAAAATGCACTGGGCATTAACATCTCCTATTTTTTTATCTTATCTATTATCTATAAAAAAATAAATAACCTGGTTATCTATTTTTTTTTTTTTTTTTTTTTTTATTNTTTTTTTTTTTTTTTTTTGCTATTTCACAATTTTAATCAATCCTACCTTGTCCACAAATCAATTTTTAATCAATCCTACCTTTTCCACAAATTTACTTCAGGGATGTTCTTACTAGATATTATCACCGATATCACTTGAACTGTTGTGTATTTCATTTACTGCAGGGTATACATCGTTTAAATAATATTTTGGGGACATATTCCCATAATATTATGCAAACTGTTACGTTATAGAGTGCACAAGTTATTGATGACATGAGCCTATTGTTGGCTGTCCTGATTTTAATTTTCTCAATTTACTTTTTGATAAGATTATGCCTTAACTGTACTTATCAGATATCTATATATATATTTATTAAACTTTTTTTTTTTCAAAGTCACAGTTTTGAGTTTTGATGCTCTAGAAATTTTAGATAGATCTTTTATAGCAACAAAATAAAACCAAGGTTTTGTAATAGAATTTAGTAAAGTAAACAAGAATATAAATAGCAGATACCTCTATATTTGAATTTAACGTTTGACCTTACGAGTAGGTATATAATATAACTTTAAGAACCTTATCCTTCATATGAATTACCCTTAAAAGTGATGAAAAAATGTTTATGTACCAGCACTTGCGACAGCTAAGAAAAGGACTATTTGGTAACTTAAAGCGCTAATTTAAAAGTAATTTCCTTTATTAGAAAATAACAAATATTTTTTACGAGGCAGTAAAGGAAAAATATAGAAGAAAAAGGTTTTAAATTACTATTTACTATAATGTGTGGAATTCAAATAATATTGCATGTCCTTGATATTTTATCTATACTTATACAACGCAAAGCTCAGTTGGTATATTGACTGACTGATAATTAACGTAGCTCCACAATAGGTAAACATAGAGACTTCAAATTTGGCACACAAATTTCTTTTAGTATACGTATAGGTGTGTAATAAGAATAAGAAAGGAAAAATCGAAAGTGATATTGGAAACTTTAAAAAACACTACCGTTATTTATGACGAGGATTCACTTACTTTTTCACTTCCGACTCGAGTTTCGTCTACTTCGTAGACATTTTCAAGGAAACTGGCTGTTTGGTGTTGTTGTTCACGTGGGTCCTGAGTTACCAACGGACACCCAACAATAACATCAACATCAAACAGTCAGTTTCTTTGAAAATGTCTAAGAAGTAGACGAAAATTGAGTCGGAAGTGAAAAAGTAAGTGAATCCTCGTCATAAATAACGTTAGTGTTTTTAAAGTTACCAATAGGATGTCTAATATAAATTTGTTAATTAATAGTGATTTTGGTAGCAAATTACCGCCAGATATGGAGACAACGAAAAAAAGACCCAGAATGCCCCCGCTCAAAAATAGTATATAAGTATCCCATAAAATTTTTAAAAATTGGTATTATCCAGTTTCTCCCCGATTAATGGCCGGTTTTCACCACTTTTATAAATAGGAGCCATGCTCACCCTGGGGTCAGTTCTACCAAAAACCCATAATTGAGAAGTAACACATCAGGATGAGGGAGAAAACTGAAATTTAACCCTAGGATTGCCAAGCTCTATTCAATTACGTGCATTGCCAAGGGGGGGGGGGTACAAAGTATCCGCAAACAAAATAAAGGATGGAATGATTTTTTTTTTTATTACAAGAAGTCACTATTACTTTATTATAAACTAAAAAAATATAAACTACATCAATTATTATCTTACATAAAAATAAAATTAAATTCCTGGAATAAAATAATGTAAATGAAAAAAATCGCTTTGTCCTTCCTGACATCCCACACAGACAAATGTTTTTTGACAGCGTTTACACACACTTATTTCTTGTAGGTGATAAATAATTAGACATTTTAGACACTTTAGACAATTTATGGTAGCTTTTAATGGTAGTTTTAGACAATCAATGTATTGGTTACATGTATTACCCGCAGTACCCGAGGCCAAAGTTTGGCTTCAATATCATCCCTTAGAAGGCTTAGAACATACATATTTTTATATACTATGATGGAAAATATTGTTTGCGACAATTATTAAAGGTCTCATTAAAATAAGTATCATAATTTGATTACTATAACCTTTTTTGCTAAAACGCGGGTACTTTGTACCCCCCCTCCCCCCTTGGCAATGCTAGGGTTAATACGAAGTTGTTCCACAGTACGAAAAGTAATATCCTTGAGTAAAATATTGAATTTTCTAAATATGTGCCATGCTCTCTCTCGGGGATTCTACCAGAAATTGAGAAGCTTTAATTTCGCAATTTCGAAATTGTTGTTTAATTTCGTAACCGTAGCGAAGCAAGTTGAGGAGGACGTGTTCATGTTTATTCCAACTTATTTTTTTATAAGTTTTTTTTTTTTTTTATTCTTATGTATTATATTATGATAATATATAATATTATATTTTTTATTATTATATACATGTTTATTTCAACATACTTATTCCAATTGCTTTTGATTTTATGTTGTTGACGTTTTCGACGATATTCACGCTGTTTTTAGACCAAAGAGACGGACAGACCCAACTAAATCACTTCAGATTATTAGATTATGTTCTATGTTAGTAATTTCTGCATTCAAATGAGTGGTTTTATTTTGATCTGCTCTACTAGTACCAAAAAATGGTTTCTATTCTAGATCTAAGTAGTAGCATTTTCAGTAACCCAGTTGAAGTTGTTGTCAGAACGAAAGGTAGGCTATCTTTGGTCGGAAATAATCCCGAAAGAACCAATTTCCAGTGAAGTTCATAGAATTTTATATCTGAAGGAAGTGAAATCCAGTTTTAACACCAACATCTGTCTTTAAACGTCTGTTCGTTTGACCGTTCCAATATAACTCTTGAACGCGTTTACCGAATTTCATAAGCCTTGGAATGAACATTCAATATGTTCATAGAATGCTGATTCGTTTTATGGCCCTATAGGACCACCAGGAGCCTCATATTGACCATTTTTACTCAGTCAAGTCTAGAGATCTCAGAATGGCCAGTAAATAAAAAGAACGAGTTAGTCACTTAGAGCACTGTTGTTTGTATTTGATTTCTATATCTGCGAGAATTTGTTGTATTTAAATTTTCCAATAATATGTTAATTATAAGTGTTAAAAAATATTAACTTTTAAAATAAATTAAAACAAAACACTCACCAAAAACACTATTTATAATTTATGAAGAAAATAGTTTCGAATCAGGTTCACATGAGTGAAGCCGAAGTATGGAACTTCGGCTTGACTGACTGATGATGAATCGGAACTAGTTTCTTCATAAATAATTATGAATAGTGTTTTGTTTTAATTTATTTTAAAAGTTAACAATTTGTATCTAAAAAATCGTCAAATGGCTTGTTTAAACTTTAAATAAATAAATCTGTGATCAGTTATCGAACAGTGCGTGTGAAGTATAAATCTGTATAAAATTTCCTATTGATTTTTATATAAACTGTTTATATTAGTTTTTGAATTGATCACAATAAGTTAGAATATTTCGTTTTTATCGTATTTTTATTATTATTTATGTAACTGTATAAACATATTATACATGTTGCTTATGGTGAGGAAATATAATGTATTCAAATATTGGATTATATTTAATAAAAACCTGTATTGCAAATGATGACCAAAAATTCTATAATCCCAGCTCGATTATTTAAAACAAGCTTATTGATTCCAAATGAGCCGAGTACTTTTTGCTTAAGTGCTTTCTCTGTGTAATGTCGCAAAATTAGCATTTTCGTTTTTTTTTTTTTATTTAATCGACGGTGTAGGATGGGTATCAGAATAAAAACTATACTAAGTTGTTCTCTTGTGTCATTGCCCGAAACACTAGCCATATTTGGAACGTGATATAACTTGTCTAATTGCCAGAAACAATAGAACATATGTATTGAAACGTGACAAATCGTGTCATTGCCTGAAACACTATCACAGATTTAGAACGTGATAACTTGTCTCATTAAGAGAAACACTAGGAAATGTTTGGAATGTGACAGCTTGTCTCATTGTAGGAAACACTAGAACATATGTATTGAAACGTGACAAATCGTGTCATTGCCTGAAACACTATCACGTATTTAGAACGTCAAAACTTGTCTCATTAACAGAAACACTAGGAAATGTTTGGAATGTGATAGCGTATCTCATTGCCAGAAACAAACGGCACATATTTGGAACGAGATACTTGTCTAATTGCCAGAAACACCGGCACATATTATTTGGAACGTGATAACTTTATATTTGGGACGTGATAACTTGTCTAATTGCCAGAAACACCAGCAGATATTTGGAACGTGATAACTTGTCTAATTGCCAGAAACACCAGCACATATTATTTGGGACGTGATATCTTGTCTAATTCCCAGAAACACCAGCACATATTTGGAACGTGATAACTTGTCTAATTGCCAGAAACACCGGCACATATTATTTGGGACGTGATATCTTGTCTAATTGCCAGAAACACCAGCACATATTTGGAACGTGATAACTTGCGTAATTGCCAGAAACACCAGCACATATTTTGAACTTGATAACTTGTCTGATTGCCTGAAACACTAGCAAATACTTGAAATGTCACCTCTCCGATAGAAACACTAGCACATATTTGCAATTGGACAACTTGGTTCATAGCTGGAAACACTGGCACATATTTCGAACTGGACAACTTGTCTCTTTGACAGAAACGCTAGCACATATTTGAGACGCGTGAATTAATATTGAATAGCCTGACGATGGATGTTGCAATGGGCATTGCGTTCGAGGCGACGTAGCAAACAGCTTAGACAGAACTCGAATCCTATAAAAAAACATTTCTTCACACAAAATATTTAAACCAAATGACCATTTTATAATTTTGTTGTAAAATTTAGAAATCGTGGTACCTATCTTTCGTTTATAATTAATTTCATGTCAAATAGGACCTCATGTTGAGATGACCCCCTAGAGACAAAGATTTGTTAAAGGTACCAGAACTACAATCAGGATATATAATTTTATATATAGAAAATAATTCAAAGTATATATAGATATACTATATGACCGGCTTACCTATAAGTTTATACGGGGTGAACATTGATGAAGGGTTAAAATGTAAAATAGGAAGAATTTCAAACCTGTTGTTAAAACACTTTACTTTCTCATTTATACCCAACTGGTTGAATGGGATTACACAATGTTTTTTCATACTATAGCTATTATACAAACATTATTTTTCGATTATTTATTTTTAAAATAAAGCCTTTTTGTTCAATATCAATAATTTGACTACATAATAATAGACTCTAAAACTGGAGACTTTTAATTAATACTTCAATTTTTGCATTCGATAAAGATATTTGATACAGCAATTATAATTCGTTTGATTTATTGATAATTAAAATTATTATACAAAGATTCTTTCGTGAGCTTATAAACATTTTGTTTCTACGAAAGCAAAATATATTTGTTTTTCAAACAATGTACTTTCAATGTTCACAAAAATAATCTTTTTTCCAACGACCTTAACACGTTAAATCGCAGTTCCTGACAGAACTTAAATAACGTGTTTAGTAGTTGTAGGAGTTAAATAATAACGTGTTTAGTAGTAGATCACTGAAGTTACCCTCGCAAAGTAATTCCTAAAAAATGTGAGCTGTGATTGTTGAAATTGAATAAATAAATAACGTGTTTAGTATAGTTGGTATAGAGTCTGCTCAAATACTCCACGCGTTGTTGCCTATTTCAGGGTGCACTCATATAATCATGGGGTCAACAGAGATTCTAATGAAACTGCAGAGTACCTTTTACAAGTTGATTTCAATATAGTCAACTTAGATAGTAAGAACAGGGTGCTTCCTATATTTGTTTCTATAATCAAAAGAAATAAAAATTTTTTTTTTGCATACCTATGTTTTGTCGAAAATCTTTTACCATCCGATGTTATTTTTGTAAGTGATCTCAAAAATTATAAATTGCTCTTATGTTTGTAAAAGCAAGTGATATATTGTAACAATGCAGATGCAAAATTTTACGTCTAAGATTGGATCCGAACAACTAGTCTTACGACTGCAACTACTGAGCAACTGAGACGGGTTAATTAAAATGATTTATCCAGCAATCATTTGTGTTGCTGGCTTACGTCAGACCGTAATGTTGAAGATACTAAATATTCCCATTAACAACATAGCTCTATTCAAATAATTTCAGATAATTGTTACTTTGTGTAGGAACAATATTACAGGAAGAGTGCTATAAACTTTTAATCAAAAAAGAATAAACGAAGATGATAGGTCGCGTGCAATCTATGCAATTTTACCTACCCTTCCAGTTTTCTTTAGTTTAAGTTTTTAGCAGAATTTTCAAAATATATTACTTCGAATTTTTGACTGCATTAAATCCCAGACTAATTATGGTTTGTTTCGTGAAACTACCTTGATTTTTTTTACATTTTCTGAATAAGTAGGCGGTGAGATATTCATATTGGGGAACATATTATACAACCGAAATATTTAGTTGTATAAACTTTTTAAATCAGAAACGTGTATTGTTCGAATAACAAGGGTTGAGACAAGACAATTACCAAATGATTGTTAACAATAATAGCAATTCATCTTTCCATGTATTGAAAAGAAACAGTGGCAGCGTTCCCTCTTCTCCTTCTCATATTAGTAGAGCGCTCATCTTTCCTGTATTGAAAAGTAACAGTGGTAACGTTCCCTCTTCTCCTTCTAATATTTTGGAAATCTACTGAATAGACTATATATAGATAGTCTCGCCCAAAAATAAGTTATTCGTTGACCGTACATCGAAGACCATTTTGTGGATCGATCTGTTTTAGCTACTTGGTGCATAGGAATAGGAAGCTGGCTTTTCCGAGTTCTGGGGGGTTGCATATAAAGTTTTATCAAAAGGTGTCCATAGTCGTGGGTTGCATATAACTTTTTATCAAAATGTGTCCATAGTCGTCTTAACACCGACAAAGTGACTTTTGAGGGAGGAGTAATTACTAACTAGGTGTGTCCGTGGACAAAAACGGGCGGAGCCATCCGTTTCACCTCGAATTTTCGGGCACCACATAAACTTTAGCATATTGCTCCATTATTCCGTTAAAACAAGATTTTTTGAGAATACCGCACCTTTCTTGATTGCATCATGCCGTTGAGTAGTAGGTCCTATTTAAAACGCAAAATAATCGGCCGAAAAATCGGAAACGGTTCAAGATATTGTTCCGAAAATAGATGTATGCACCCTTGGGGGTATATATATATATATATTCGATATCCTTCAACGTTTTGACTAAACAATTAGTATTTCCTAAATTTTATTTTGCCCGATCCCGGATTCGAACTTGTAACTCTGGAATGGTTTGTCAAAATTTAGTAAATTATGTCCTAAATTAAGTCTTGAGAAGCCACCTAAAACTTTTTCGCTATGAGTTGATATGTTGTCGCGACAAAATTTAAGATATCGGACCATGACTCTCTGAATTTGGTAAAAAATCGGAAAATCGGCCAAAAAATCGGAAACGGTTAAAGATATCGTTCTGAAAATAGATATATGCACCCTTGGGTATATGCAGAATATGAAGAAAAAAATTTGGTAAAAATCGGTTGAGTAGTTTCGGAGGAGTAGGGTAACAAAAGTTTGCAGTTTGTAGGGAGTATAAGGCTACGCTTCGCTCCGCCCAATAATTCAGCCTCTCTGGATAAACAATAAAAGATTCTTGTATCTCAAAGCTCTTCTTTTTATTATAAAAAAAAAACAAATTTTACTGGATGCAATGTGATCAGTTCGCAACTTTTATTTAAATACTTGAAAACCATAGGTGGGCGAATAATTGTGTCTGTGAAAAATATACTTTTGGCTCATTTGCCCAAATGTGGTTATCAACATAATCTCTCTTTTGAGTCGGTAGATTTGTGAATAAATCGTGATGCTGATTAAACGGGTAAATGGATTGTCAATGATAATAAACTTCTTCATAACTTCTTTTCTACTTATTATACATATATGGAACTTGAAATAAAATATGTTTCCGTGGAGAAAGTTGCTTGCCTTTTCTATAAGTTAATATCAGCTAAAAAGTTGGGGCTGGGTAAGGTCTATAGTCTTATATAAATTATGTGATAATAATTGTTATGTTCAAGTGTGAGCATAGGATATTTCTATAGTCTATATTCAGCCGAGATATGGGGTCTGAAATTTCATCATTAAGAAATGTCTCAGTCTATCCCAAACAATTAATCTTATCTACTATGTTTTTGAACAGAAGCTGTCCTGTACCAACGTCTTTTGGTATAAACAGTACCTAAAACATCCTTTGGAATTTAGAAGGGCAGTAGCCCAAATCCGCCTGGCTGGCTCAAAAATAAAAATTAATTTAGATCCCATCACGTGCATATGGACTTTTTAATAGAATATCCCCAGTATTCGTCAAGCAGTATTCAGGGGAAAAAAATCGAATTTATGATTAATCATTTTATTTAATTTAATAGACAAATATTTTTTTTGCAGTTAATTATTTATTGCCGATAAGTCAACCTATAAAAAACCTATATTGTAAAAAAAAATATATTTTAAATACGAATTACTTTTTAATTCCATTTTCACTGTAAGATGTAGGTTAGACTAGTTAAAATTTATAGATAGGGAAGGTAGGACTTATATTGTTAAAACTTCTGTTCAATTTTCAAATAAATAAAACATTTATTATTATTATATATACTCGTATTGATGTTCTGAAGTTTATGTATGAAATTAAAAGACAATCTTCTTGCGACATTTAATAAGAGTCTTGCGCTCCTTTGGGTTTATTGTGACAGACGACTAAAGCAATATTCATACAAAGTAATGTATTATTCATTCTGAATAGTTCGGGAGCTGGCTAGCCATATCTTACCTCATAAGGTAT
>CM022885.1:17155352-17176098 GCA_012654025.1 Pachypsylla venusta
GATGTCACGTGAGTGTGTTTCTCTTTTATATATATAGATATATTACCTACCTCATTATGGTTTTACTTCACATAGTATCCCAATTTAACAAAATTTTCTTTATTATTAGCCATTTTAGAATTTTTCCTAATGATGAAAATATTAGTCTACAAATTATGTGGCTAGTCAAGATACTTTATATCATTAATGACTATCGCAAAATAAGTGAATTACATGTATACTTAATATATTGTTGTAGGGTTCGAGGATTAAGTTGTCGTGAATTTAAAACGCGTTCAGTAACTTTAAAAATAAATAAAATAAAAGTTAAAATAATTTATTAAAAAAAAAAAAAAAAATTACAATAAAATAAAAAAAAGCCTTTAAAAAACGTAACACAAAAGTTCGAATACTGGTCGCTAACACCCCGTATTCACAACGCTCGAAAATTCACACGAATTATTCACTCACTGAACGAAATTATCACTCAGGAAAACTCAACGATCTCGCATCCAAAAATAAACTCGCTCCGTTTATCACTCAAATAATACTGACTGACTTCCAATCGCGACCCCTGTATTTATACCGACGTTCAAAACGTTCTAGAAGGATCTCGAAAAAGATTTTTCTATTGCGCAAACAAACTACGCGTTCCAATAAAAACTACGGGTTCTATAATAAAAATAAAACGTAAATACCCATCCTACAAATATGTCATTCATTTTCCCCCGCTTCACACCGACCACCCTCCTAAACAACCTGAATGGTATAATTAATACACTCATTTATTCCCCCCTTCACCCCGGCCCCTCTCCTACAAGTCTCGAAGTCTCGATTCATTGTAACAAAATAAAACGATCTGGAATTTCATAGAAGGAGAAATCAAAAATAGAAAGGAGAGTATACAGGATGTATATTACATTTACAGGTTGTTCACTTCACTATCCCCTCCCTAGGTCTATTCGTCCCGAACAGTAACCCACATAACACATAACCTAGGGAAACTCAGGTTCAAGATAAGGTGCTAGCCTATCAAGATGTACTAACTTTAAATTTGCCTCTAGAACCTTTCTGTATCCTATACACGACATCATTAATCTTAGTAATAACCTTGTAGGGGCCTTCTCAATTTTGTTGTAATTTGGGACTGCGACCTTTTCCTCGCTTAGGGTTATACAACCAGACCTGATCACCTACTTGGAAACCTACAGAATTATATAGTAGATCATATCGTGTCTTCATTCTGTCACTTGACAAATTCAACTTGTCACGGGTTTTCTCATGTATTTCTCTTATACCTATCCTCTTGAACTCCAGCCACATAGTCGGAGGTCTCCAATCTCACATCACTAGGCGGTGCCTGAGCTCGCTGGGCAGACGCATCTCCTTGCCAAATATCACCTTAGCAGGCGATTGTCCAGTGCTGTTGTGAGTCGCTGAACGATAGGCCATCAGGAACAACGGGATGTGTTTGTCCCAGTCACGTTGATGTTCATCCACCACCTTCTTCAGGTGCTCAAGTAGAGTTCGATTGAAACCATTCCATTACCTGCTTTGGTAGCTCAGTGGTCAAGCGCTCGTAATCAGGAGGTCGCAGTTTCGAAACCCAGCCAAGGTAGGATTTTATCCTCTCAATTAATTGACCACCTGAGGTTCCTCCGTGTAGTTCTTCAAGAACCTCTTTCACTCATGATCGTGGTAGAACAGTCTGGAGTCTGATGTTGCGTCCATTAATCGACTCCCACTTCCTCTTCAGGATCCCGGACTCAAGTACTAAAGAGTCCCAATGAGCAAGTTAGCTCTTTATGGCTTCACTCTGATCAGCCACGTCACTCCATCTGGGTTTCTCGTCACGTTCTTTCCATTTCAGGACAGGACCAACTTCGATGTCTTCTTGTTGGTCTTTTCGCAACTCTACAATGGTCCATCTCGGTTGGGGATCGATCTTTAAACGCCGCACATTGACCACTGCTTGCATTTTATTTTTCTCACGTGTTGCCTGGAGTGCGGTCTTTTCTTCTAATCTAGGTTTCAATTCTTCTACATCAGCTTGTATCATGCTATAATGTTCTTCCAGCTTCTTCAATCCCGCAGACATCGCCAATATTTCTCTATCTTGACGAGTAATTTCACTGCGCATTTCATCAATCTTTCGTTGTACATTCCTAATGTCCGTATGATCTTGCATTTCTTGTACTTGGCCAGTAGAAGTTCGCGAAGTGTACTTGCTGGAAGTACTGGGAGCCTCATTTCCGTGATTCTCAGCCTGGTTCTCCATCTTCACCCCGACCCCTCTCCTACAAGTCTCGAAGTCTCGATTCATTGTAACAAAATAAAACGATCTAGAATTTCACAGAAGGAGAAATCAAAAATAGAAAGGTGAGTATACAGGATGTATATTACATTTACAAGTTGCTCACTTCAATATTTACGTAATGATTTTTATACTTTTAAAATTATATTTTGAAAGAAAATAGGTATCATCAACACAATCAAGATAAGTAAATAAGGTACGTTAAGAAAAACATGGAAATTCCGACATGACCCGGTCAACTTAACGTACCCAAGTAAATAGGATTAGTAAATTTGTAGACAATTCAAAATATATTTGAAGAAGAAAATAAAACTTGGCGTTCAACATTTTCGAACATGAAAGTTTTTCTGGAAATTTATTGCGAGTAGTGCCAATAAATCTTATAATAAAATATAAGAAAAAAATAAGAAAGAAAAATATGCTACATCTACGTTGCACGAACCTTATGTTTCACGATTCCACTATTAAAACACAAACAAACCTTTGTAATACTCTTGTTTACTCTAGTCGAAACAACATTGTCACACAAATTTTTCTAACTGCTAGTTAAAGCTGTGCACCATCCAAACATCGAGTGGAAGCTATCCCAAAATAATTCATTATTCGACCATTTAAATTACATAATCTTTTACATTGCATAATTATGTGTGAATCTGGAATTTGGTGAAACCTATTCAACAATCAGCATTTTATCGATTCAAAATTAATTTGAAAGCCAGAAAAAACTTTTTTTTTTTTGTTTTTGTTTTTTCGAAACAGTTATATTATAATGATGGGTTGTTTGTGCTAACGTGAGAAACTATGTGACAATGACAGAAATAATTAATTTTCTAATATTATAATCCAAAAAATTCTGTGGTCTCTAACCGCCGACCCCCGGCAGGAAACCCCCATGCTTAATCAAGTGAGCTAATTGGTCGGTTACGAATTGATAATAATAAATTTTTTGATACGAATTGATAATAATAGAGTTACAAAATGTGTGATTTATTGTTCCAAGAGTAAAACATACAGGTTTATACAATTATATTCGGCCTTCACCAGGGACCTATCGGATTCACTTCCCGTTTGTCTAGATATCTTGAAAAAGTTTTATTCCAATTTTCTACTTGCCCTGATGGCAGCCTGATTTGTAAAATTGAGAAGCTATAGTTAAAGACAAAAGCCGTAGCTTTATGAGTCCTATAATGGGGCTTCCCCCCCCCCCCTCAAAAAACAAATCGAGTTAGTGATGGTTTCTTAGGTAAAATAACCTGAAAAACACGAATCCGCTGTCAAAAACACGAATCCCCCTTCTAATGGTAGAAAATGCCTCTCAAAGGTCGTCTTAAAAATAACGCAATCTGATAGGTTGTTTACCGCACACGTTATCCATAAGTAAACAAAGATTTTGAAACTTTTTGATGCACCATTCCTGGCTTGTATTGTGAATCGAGTAATGCTTGTTATTTGTAATTTTGATTTTTAAAATATTATTTTATTTTAAGTTATAATTTTAATTTAAAATCTCGAACATATCACTAGATGATGATTGTTTCGTAAAGGCAGACAGCAGAAATTTGCCAGTTGTAAAGACCTTTACAATGGCAAACTTTATTTCGCCTGAAATGAGAAATGTAAAGACCGAAAGGTAAGTACAAATAAGAGTTTTAATTTCATTTTTTAATAGAAAAAGAGATAAGGCAAGGCAGGATGACACTAGCTAAAAGTATATTCTTCTTGAATGTTTGAGTTTTTTTACATTATGTAGAGAGCCAAAACACAGCTTTTTAAACACCAAATAATTTGATTTATTTTTCTAAATTGCAATATGTTTTAACATCACCAACGCCTATACCACATTGGGTTTTGAGTACATCAGTTCCCAGCCGATCACAGCAGTTGAGCAATAGAGGGTATGGTCAGTGTTCGATGGGCGACCGCATGTTCACACCCCAACATCTTGGACTGTACGTAGTACGGTACTACTACAGTGTTGGTTTCTTCAAGTTTTGTGGTATATATTCAGCTTCAGTAAGGTCCGAATGAGTAGCTATGATGCGCGTCACAAGGAACACTTGAAGTGAATCATACTCATGATCTCTGGTCATACCTTGGCATCTAACTATATTTTGATAGCTTGGTTCAAATGAAATAAATCTTTTGTCCATTTTTTGTTTTTAACAGAATTTCAGTATGAAACAAGCTATTGCTTTTGGGTCGATAACACGACCCAGAGTCGGAGGGTCGGTATTCTGGACATTTCCTAACCAAAACAAACCTACGAGAGCACTTTCAGGAAATCTACTTATTTTGAAACGCTGATTTGAGTCAAAGTGTTCTCCTCCACCGATATTTAGCACTTAAATTCTGATTTTTTTAAAAAGTGCCTCCCAGATGTTTTGCGATATTTTGTAAACTTTTTTTTAAAAAAATCTTTTTTCTTTCCCTCTTCAGCTGTACATAAGCTGAACGCAGGTTAGGCTGCCTTGTAGCTAAGTCAGCCGCCTCGCTCTACGAGTCCCGGCGGCTCATCTAGCTTAACTTGTATTTTTCTTGGCTGTAACCTAGGTTTAAGCAAATTCAAACCTAACGCTAAGGCATCCTAACCAAAGTCCAGCTTATGTCCACTAAAATTGACTGACCAAGGAAAAAGCATTCCGGACTAGCTAATACACTGGTACCAATAATAATATTAATTTCATGCAGAAATACAAAAGAAAATTATGGGAAATAAGAATGTTTTTCTCAGCTGATTAGATATTCAAGCCAAAATCCGAGTTCAGAGTCAATAAATTGCATTCGCTTTTCTCAGCTGAAAATAAATGGGAAGAAAACTGCCTCTTAATCCTAGAAACTATGCCCAGAAATATATACTTGGGTATATCAAAGTGGTCTTCACAACAATATAAAGAAAAAAATGTTAGGGATTTGGTTTGCTCTCTCCTTACAGTCGTACACCATTTTTTCCTACTGGACCCTTTTGGTACATGAAAGAATAATTTTCCTGTGTTTTTATAGAAGAGTTGGTGCATTTCGGTTTTATAATAGTCAGGCATACTTAGTTTAGAATCACTTGAAACAGATATTATGAGTAATAATAAATAATTATTGAATAATAATTATTATTTCTTATCACAAGACTTTTGATAAATCTGAAAATATTTTGTTTACTTATTGATGACGTCACTGCGATAAAAAATGGCGCCCCTCGAAAATTACGCCGTTTCAAATTTTCTAATTTTCAAATGAAAATTTCTCAGTGATTTCGACTCTAAAACTAAAATCTGAGAGCATTACCGTAATCAGCGAGTTCTAAAACATTTAAATAAAGTGTTTTTGAAAAAAGTGGACTGCCCTATTCAGAGTACCACTGATATGGAATAGTGTGTAAAAATATTATAAAGAAGTATCCATATAACATTTCATTTTAATATGTGTCGTAACTTTGCGTTCGATACCGCTTTTGTGATTTCATTGATCACATTGATATTTTAGATAATCACAAGTAAGACCTGATGTATTTATCTGATTTATTCTAAGATAGAAAGAAGAGTGAAGCCACTGTGAGAATTACAGCAACAGGATATGAATCAACTTGGTATATTTGTGTTTTGCAGGTACACGCTCAATGTGTCGATTTATCACTTGAATCGATGTATCATTGTTTGGTAACAATTCCACAATTTTCATCACTCTGAGAGGAATGTTACTACTCTAATTATTATTTAGACTATTTAGATATGTATGATGTATACTCGTATTGTATAAAACCCTTAAACGCTTCATCAAATCATCAAAATATCTTGGAATAAATTATTATTAATAGACTGTAAGTATTATCCTAGTAGATATGGCAGATATATTGTGAGCATTGGTTTATATGTTAAACTCTAAACTCGGATATTGGTAGATCTGTGAAGTTCAATGTGTTACATAGAAAGGTTCCTATGAGGCTTAACAGTACCCAAACCAATCAGAAAATTCTTTGAACATAATACCTGTCTATACAAATTATCACCAAAATGGGACAAATCATTCTGGAGTTATTGTAGTACAAAATAAAACAGACATAGAAATTAAAGCGAATTCCTGGAGTTAAAACATCAGTCAATGAAACTACACTAAGATCACTTCTTTTTACTGTCGCAAATATGGTAATGCATATTAGGAATGATCAAATTGGTCTGATTACTAGAGATAATCACTCAGATGAGTAGAATATTTTTTTTTTTTTTTTTTTTTTTTTTTTTTTTTTTTTTTTTTTTTTTTTNTTTTTTTTTTTTTGTAGTTAATATTATTACATTTGGCAAAGATAAGCTCAGGGAATGATTTCTCAGATCCAGAACATTATACTAATTGTGGAACTTTCTAATTCCTTATGCTTGAATGGCAATTGGGGTTATCTAAGAAATCTAAACATCCTTTAACGATACCTGATAGATATCTTAGTATTACAACTTATACCAACATTTAATTTAGTGTTGTACCCAATGACAAATCAGTGAGAGAATCTAAGAAGGGAAAAAATCGTTTGATGCCAAACAACTTATTTTTTTTTCAAAATGTTTATTCTGGCGGGGTGGAAGGCTTTCCATACACTTCAATAAGAATTTTATGGAAGTTAATTGATTTTTTTTATTAATATTATTTTTATTCGGAAGAACAAATCTGTGTAATTTATTTATTATGAAAAATGCCTTGTTGAAAATATTTATTCTGAAAAGAAATCAGCTAACAGGGATTATCTTTCTTTTCTTCAGATAATGTTCTGGCAGTGCCCGTGTGGGTTACACATAAACCTGGTAGATAAATTAAACCACATACACCTGATAGTTAATCCTTGCGGTACCGCTGTAGTTGCCTCTATTTTGCCTAAAAAAATTATAACCGATGGCGGTCGTTGTGGAAAAACCTATAACATTAGGCTTTCAAACACATACTTTACCTTGAAAGAAGTACCAGAGTAACTATACGAGTATTAATAGTAACCAGAAGAACTATATCAATAATCAATATCTTCATCTTCAGTAATCAGAAGAACTCCGAATCAGGCTATACTTATACTCGTAATTTGAATAATGTTTTTATTAGAGATCTGCGACATCAGCTGAAGGCTGATAAATCTAATTCTAATAATATTTTCACCGGGGAGCTGCGACAACAACCGAAGGCTGACGAAAACAATTATTTGTTTTCTTGATAGCTACGACTGCAGACTGCCAAATTCCTAGAATAAAGTCTGGTTTTCCGTACCATTTATTTTCTTTCTGAGGGTTCCACATATCATGCCGTAGACATACTTAAGTAAATTTTTGTGGATATCCGATACTCGAGTGGGTTGCATAAGTCTGCATTGGAAATATACTCGTATGAGCACAGAACCAAATGGACATAAAACAATCTATTCATTGACTTTTAAGTTATGACAAATAATTAATCCCAACAAGACTGACAGCCATGAAAGATGATCCTGAATTCAATAAAAATAAGGCTTAATTTAAAATGGATTTTATTTTGAGTGTCAGTTTAGTGATGTAAAATCCGTAGAACATCACAACCTATGACTGATATATGCCAGTAGTTTCAAAAATAATAGTGAACTGACAGCATCACTGAACCATCAATTGTAATGGCTCGTCGTACATGATGTTGCTTCAAACTCATGATATTTCCAAACAATTCATTATTTATACAGGGTGATATATTCCCAATATTAAATCTAAACATTACCTACGACAATTATGTCAAAATAACTACACTTTACTAACTATAATTCTTTTTACTTCATTATACATTTCAACCGGGGCCGGCTCAAGAGAATTTGCCGCCCTAGGCAAAATGAATTTTGCTTTTGCCGCCCCCTGAATATAATATTTAATTTGTTCGTTAATTAATATAAATAGTAAAAGTACTCATATTCATATTTTTAATGATAATACTGAATAGTTATCCCTCCTAGTAGTGAAATTCATGATTTTTGCACAAATTTCAATCAAAATCTGGTCATGAATTTTCCTCTAATTAATATTGAACAATTCAGTCATATATATTTACAACAGAAATAATGGACACTAAACCTTTTTGCTAAATCCACACAATTTTAATTAGAATTTTTCATTCAAGAATGTAACATAAAATTAAGCACCATACATTTAAAAAATTAGACTCATTATACATTTTTTTAAATCAACGACATCACTGGATTATAACGAGATAATCACAAGCTGTTTTGTAAAAATATTACAAACTAGATCATTGCTCATTTCGGTATTTTTTCATATCCCGCTGAAAATAAAATTCCATTTTGATTCGCCCTAGGCGGTTTCCTAGTTCGCCTATATGGTAGAGCCGGCCCTGATTCCACCCTATAATTATGGGCGATAAGAATAACTTTCAAAAGAATTATAAAATTTCGATCAATTTAAACCCACAATAATACTAGTCTCCTTGAAAAACAACGGATACTGCTAAAGAGCTGCTAACATAATTAAAATAACTATTCTGGCAAACAGATAATACTCATCATGAAGAAGCAATCCATTACTACATCCAGGTAAAATGTGAAGAAGAAACATTGTGATGTTCTTAAAGATTTTACATTTTTTATTCAAAAACAACGTAAAATAAAATACATATAAAAATCAATAAATTATAAATCCCCTGATGTTACAGTTTATTGTTCTTGGGAACTTTTTCTCTTTATTCATTAAAATTTAATAGATGTACGTTTTGTTTTCTTTTACTTTAGTGATACTTGTTATTTGCTATTATAATAAATTAACTCCAATGACCATTTCATTTGAATGGAAAAATGTAGGACAGTAGAAAATACGAAACATATTTTAAGACAAAAAGGAAAAAAGAGACTGAGAGAGAAAATGTCATTCTAGATATGGAATAACGGTAAATGTCTTCTTTCCGAGCAATATTATTAATCTCCATTACGTAACCTCAACCAATCTGATACTGGTTGAGAATTCGTAACCAGTTCGAATCTATTCCATCCCCGCCCCTTAGAAATACTGGTTAAAATGGATCTAAACAAAGGTTGCAGTGATCATTGCGATCAATCTCAATAGAGACGTGAAATACAAATCACAATTCCTAATGTTTTGAAGAAAAAAGTTTTTTTTTGACATTTATAAATTCATATGTAAGATAAGGTTATTATTGCGAGGGGATCCCACTGGGGTTGGTGAGCGAAGCCCCCTAATGAATATAAGATTTATAATGAAATACATATCGCAAACCACACAAAGACTGCTGTCCCCTTCTTAAGTTCATATTTTTTTTGTACACCCTGTAGACCCGCCCATTCAAACACAACTCAAAATAATAGACATTGCGTATCATGTCAATCAACGTTAATTAGCGATATCTTTATTTTTGTGGCGGCAGAGATTTCTTGATCGCACTATAGGGGGAAGAGGAGGGTTTTAGAGTAACGGAAATAAAGTACGAGTAATTTTTTGTTATCAATCATCTATCTGTCAGGCTCAGTATCAAATATATTGATTCTTAGGCTTGGTTTAGCCTGATATATGCAATTTGATATTACATGAAAGATCCGTGTCCAAAATTGAATTTTGAATTGAACTATAAAAGGCGCACGTCAATCAATGGAATATTCTGTTGACAATGATGGCCCATAACCTTGAGCAATATTTTTAATCATTATTTTTATTCAATGGATTGCATTTTTATTTTCCAAAATTTCTGTACGATACAAACGAAGCTAATTAATCTTAGGGTCAAGCAATGAAAACTATGTAATCCCCTCAATACAAGATGTGTCTAGAATAATGCAACACTTTTGATTTAACAAATGTGAACTTACGAAATTAATGCTCACTGTACCCAGTTTTTACCTCTCTGGAAGACATAGACAGAGAAATTATAGCCTCGGCATCTCAGACCTCTTGTCTGCCCGATCTTCTTCTTGCAAGCATAAACTATTCATTACATCCATGACTGAGTTAATACATCTTATTCTGAGTCTGCCTTTTAGTCTCTTACCCCGTAAGTCACCCATCGGTACATGACTAGCCAGCTCATTGCTGCCCCTCATCTCCTGGCCATACCAATTCGCCCTATTTTGATGTTTGTCACAATGTCGATGTTGTCATACATTTATTTCAGCTAGGCATTCTTTCTTCTTCTTCTCCATTCACCATTCTCTTTGACTGGGCCATATATCTGAAGAAGCTCACAATTTTCAAGAAATGCTTGTTCTCGAGTCTTTTTAGCAATATAGTGAGTGAAATTCCTAGTACATAAAAGGTCTAATATCTGTAATAAAAAAAATCTCACTCGTGTATCTTCTTATTCTTACGGCCATTTCTTTTAACATGCTGTATGAAAAGAAGCCTTTGGAATTTTAGATATTTATTAGTTCATGGTGTTGAGTGTAGAAATAAGAAATTCGTTACTTCTCAACACCGAAGCTTAGAAAAATATCAACACAAGAGAGAAAGCTTAAATTTAAGCTGTGATTCATAGGAGTAGTCGAAAAATAAAAAAGAAAATAGCCAACAGTTTATAGTTATGGAACGACATTCAGGTTTTGTTTTTATGACATTTTTACGAGACCTTTAAAATCTCACTGTGTTACTTAATAGATAAATTTTGGTGTTATCAAATGCATCACGAAGAAAGAAAAAGGATTGACATTCTCAGTGAAAAAGGCGTTAATAAGACATTTTCTGATATACATGATGCGAGGTGTGATGCATACAAAGAACTTGGATAGTTAATCCATCAGGCACTGTTTTATTGTTTCTCATTGTAAGTAGGCACAACTTTCTGTATTAAAATAAGAAAGAAATATAAAATGAGTTTTTCAAAAAAAAAAAAAAAAAAAAAAAAAAAACCGATAGTCACTACGTGAAAGAAGGACAAACCAACACTTATAATATTAGTAAGATAAAAAGTATAATATTAGTAGGATAAAAAGTATAAATGTATATATTTCTTTGTGTTATTATGTCACAATTTTTTGGTCATCATAACACTACAACGCATGTTTAACAATCACTCTTTTATTACTAGGGCTAAGCTACACTTAACGAAAACCTTATAATGCTACCACTTGTTGCTATTACCATAGCTACACGATTTCTGAGTAACTTGAGAGGCTTGGGAGGCAGGAGGCTAAGTTACTTGGGAACACAGCATAAGTAGTAGATTCGAAAAATTCCTAGTCAATTCTTGACTAGGAATTGAACCCTATACCTTCCTAATTTAAGCTGAGTATGATGCCACTCTGCCACAATGACGTCTATACTAGGATAGTATTAAGCTGTATTTGCATTGCATAGAGACGTGACATAGCCTTCTTTTTATCCCACATAAAAGTGTCTTGCCTCTAAGCCGCCTCAATTTGAGCACAGTAACCACTGATTTCAATACGTTTGTAACTGATAAAAGAGTTTCTTTTAGGAGGTATTTCACTTTTGTAGAAACGAATTTTGCACACCCTTCCTGTTTTGATGTATTAAAAAGTTTCTATTGGTTTCGCCAATGAAATTAATTAAACATTATTCTAACCACTATTTTTAACTTTAGAGAAAAAATTTCTCAACTTTGTCTTCTCTGTGTATTTTTAAATTAGAAAACTTCAGCAATCAATTCTGACATTTTTCCAGTGAGTGCAAAGTTTACAACGTTGAAACTTGAAATTTCTGGCAAATCAAGCAGACTGTAGAATGTGCTGTGACTAAGACTGCTGTGGAATAAGGCTGAATTTAAAGCTTGCTTATACAAGGTGATCCAGATGAACGTTTCAGAATTAAAAAGATTATAGAATACCAACATCAAAGCCAACAAAAAATGCAACCACATGTACAGTTCGATTTTGTTTGATTTTCAAGATGCTGGGTATTTTTTGTTTTTCCCAAAACTCATTTTTACAAAATTAAACTTCTTAAACGAAATTAGGTACACCTTTTTGACTAATAGTAAAGAAAAATTAACTTAAAAAATTGATGATTAGTTTTGGAAACCGGCTAGGCCCATTACGGCCAAGCCGGTATCCTCATATGCTGGACATTTTAATCGAGTCTACAATTAATAGAACTGCTAATATTTTTATTTAGTATATGTTATTTAGTCCAGTCAATGAATGATCGAAATAGGGGTGTAGAGTGCGTTAGCTGGAAACTAAGGAATTTTTTCAGAAGTTTGTTTGGTGTGATCAGGAGATAAACATACTAAACGTCCCCGGACCGGGGGGGGGCTGAGCGAAACGCAGGGGAGCGTGGCGAAGGTCACTTTTTTTAAGTTTTCCTCTATATCTCGGAAATGGTTACTTGTAGGGTACAAAGTATTCTCGGTAAGAGCCATCTAAATTTCCAACCAGTTTGCTTCTATTCATTTTTTTCCACCCCTCATAGTTTTCGAGATATCTTGCAACCCCCCACCGCATATTTTTGGGAAAATGAAAATTTACCCAATTTTTCGTTAAATTTTGGTCTGTAACACACCAATGCTTCGTTTCACAGCAATAACCCGGGGAAAGAAGTTATAGAGGATCAAATTTGCTCTTAAAAATATTCCTTTTTACATTTTATTATTAGCCCTTCAAAAAATACAGCCCCTTTTATGGCATTTGGTAATAATATAGATTTTGCCAAAAAACTGTTCGTTTCAGTTTTCCACAGTTGTCACCTTTTATATAACCAGTTACTATGTGTATATTTTCTCAAATGTTGAGAATAAGGTTTATGATCGTTTAATATGCAATTAAATGACCAGACAGGATAATTGAGGTCTTTATTTAACTCCACAATTTTGCCCTTAAAAAATTCACCCAATTTTTTGAGACTTTTTCTGTTAAAATGGGGCGAATAATGGTACAGATGGATGCATATTCAGACTTTACATCTTACTTTTACAACTATTACCATGCAAAATTATTGGAAATTAGAGACAAAAAAAATCACGGATATCACATATATATTTTTTCTTATTTCTCGCAGATTTCTCGCACAAAAAATATTTGTCACAGGATCCTCCATTACCTCTGTTTGTGATGGATATATACGATTTGTCAAGACCCACTGTCCTGGAGGGAGTGATGTCAGCTTGATTTTTGATGGATATGCCACTCCACCACTCATATAGCACGAAGCTAGTGGAACAAAGACAACACTTCAGGACGAAGAGATTAGGGGACATGCATTTTAACTGGGGAGATATTACTACAAAACATCAGGATTTTCTTTCGAACGTCCCAATTAGTATCCCAATTAGTATTAAAAGCCGCATAATTAGTATCCTGATGTTCAATATTGACGCAGCAATTCATTTATCTGAAACCAGCTCAGTGCAGTTATTTGCGAAGTCCTCATAGTTATATTGATGGGTAAAACCCCAACTGACCAAGACATCTTACTCGTGAAACCTTGTCGTGGCAGTACTGTAGCAGCTTGGAATGAAAGATAAAATCCGACACAATATCATGAAAGTAGGGTATCTATAATTCTGTAGTCACCAGAAATACAGAAGAAAGAAGAAGTATTTTCTAGAGCCTCATCATCCAAGGCTGAGGTCGAGTAAGCAGTGGGGAGAGGGGGGATGGAAAGTGACCGCTAACAAGCAACTGGTTCCAGTGCACAGAGTAGATGTTCAAGTACACGATTAGATTTTATGCCGCTGCACTTAGAAATGCAGTAGTAAAAGTGTGGCTGCCGGAAATTATCACTCAAAATGTTTAATGACATACCACAATTGTCAGGGAATATGTTTCAACGGAGTCTCAGTGTATGATAATGTGGGAAGATGAAGAACCGACTTTTTTCCATTAAATGAATCACTTCTCGGATCCTGCCGATCCAAGAGATCTAAAAATTGAAATACTTTGGAAAATAATTAAGTATTTAAACTTATTATTTCATGATTTATGCAATGTGATTTTGTACACAATAGAGTTTTGTTCGAAAAATACTATTAAAAATTTCGCCATAAGGCCCAGAAGATCCCATAGAGCCCAAAAACTGATCACCAAAATCTTTCACAAGAATAATGAGAAATATCCAAACAAAAATCGGACCATGCATTCAATATAGTTATTGTGGCACAAAAGAACGAGCTCAGTGGAAAATCGTGGAGTTAAATAAATACCTCACTTGTCTTGTCTGCTCATTTAATTGCATATCATAAATGCAATAGTGTGTTTGCTGGTTTTAGGACATTCAGCACGAGGCAATAAGAAAAAAATTACCTACGTGATGTCCGTGATTTTTTTGGATTCCAATTTCCAATAGTTTACATAATAACGTTCCGCAAATGTACAAGTGACAAAGTCTACATTTTCACCACCTACTTTATTCACTGGGCGATAAAGGAGGATCCTAGATCAGAAAATAAGATGTCAGTATATGCATCCATCTGTACCATTTTTGAATAATACTCAACCCATTTTAACAGTAAAAGTCGCAAAAAATTGGGTGATTTCTTTTTAGTGCAAAATTGTGCAGTGGCGGCTGCTCCTTAAGGGCAAAAGGGCACAGCCCCCCCCCCCACAAAAAAAATTACAGAAAATAAAGCATAAAAATATTTAATTTTATATCTACAAAAGTATTCTTCTTTCCCCAAAACGGGAAAACACTTGAAAAAATATCCCTTTATTTTCTATAACTTGCGAGTTGCTTAAAATATCTGCTTTTCACTTGCAAAAAATATCGTATGTTCACCATGTCTCACAGTTAGTATATAATATAACGGGCGTAATGCTTATAGCTCCGAAATTCTAGAAAATTTCCTTTGTAATTTCGGATTATTTTCCCGCCAATTTCAAAATAAGAGAGGAATTATCCATCCTATTTACATAGAAATTGGGCAAGCTCATAAATCATTGGTTCTCAAAATGTATTATAATATTCCATTTTTACACGATGTGAGGGGAATTTTTATTTTCTTTCCTCTCAAGCGGGGGTACGTTTCTTCTGAATGAAAAAAATCGATGTTGCCAAACGTTTCGGGGAAACCCACAGAAGTAATAGAGCATAGAGGGAGAAATGTAAATTTATAAGAAAAATATTCATCGAACCCACAACTTGCTTAGGGCTCCAAATTAGGCTGGAATTCAAATTAATTAATTCATTCAAACAATTTTCATGGTAATGCATTATCTTTAATTTTATTTTTATATAAGACTTTTAGGACTTAAATAATATTAAATCTAACATCAAACAATATTTAAAATATGGCAAAACTGTGATAACGGCAAAATTCAAAAAAATTATAAACAAAGTTTGTTGATTTTGTTGATTTTTATCAAAATATAATATAATCGATAAATTGTTTTTTATTTTATAGAAAATCTATTTTTTGCAACCAATTTCGACTTTTTCCTTTTTGGAAATAACTTTAATTAAATAAAAAGTGTTTATTAATTTAAATTCTGTTGCAAAATAAGTGTTTTCTCAATAAAATAAACATCGCCTTCAGTATAGTATTAGATTTTGACCTCGACTTGTATTGATGTTTGTGATTAGATTAGCCTCATGAGGACAATTAGTTATTCCATATCTTTAAATAAAATATATATATTTAAAGTTTAATTTAACAATGTTTCCTTTACAATAAATTATATAGGTAATTATTTAGATCGTGTCTCAATCTAAAGTCTCAAAAAATACCTAACCTTTTAACATGCAAATTCCAAATTCTATCATTGGAAGAGGAATTAAATGGAAACCAAATCTAAATATGATTCAATTTTCGATATATTAGTCAGGTAAGCCAAAAAAATCAAGTTCTATTGCATTTTTGGCAATGGCTGGGGGACATGTAGCCCCCCAAGGTAAATATTCACGGGCCGCCACTGAAATTGTGGAGTTAAATAAAGATCTCACTTATCAAGTCTGGTCATTTAATTGCATATTAAACGATCATAAACCTTATTCTCAACATTTGAGAGTATATACACATAGTAACTGGTTATATAAAAGGTGACAACTGTGGAAAACTGAAACGAACAGTTTTTTGGCAAAATCTATATTATTGCCAAATGCCATAAAAGGGGCTGTATTTTTTGAAGGGCTAATAATAAAACGTTAATAGGAATATTTTTTAAGAGCAAATTTGATCCTCTATAACTTCTTATCCTGGGTTATTGCTGTGAAATGAAGCATTGGTGTGCTACAGACCAAAATTTAACTAAAAATGGGGTAAATTTTCATTTTCCCAAAAATATGCGGTGGGGGGTTGGAAGATATCTCGAAAACTATGAGGGGTGGAAAAAAAAATGAATAAAAGCAAACTTGTAGGAAATTTAGATGGCTCCAATTTTGCCGAGAATACTTTGTACCCTATAAGTAACCATTTTCGAGATATAGAGGAAAACTTAAAAAAAGTGACCTTCGACACGCCCCCCTGCGTTTCGCTCAACCCCCGGGTCCGGGGACTTTTAGTATGTTTATCTCCTGACCACACCAAACAAACTTCTGAAAAAAATTCCTTAGTTTCCAGCCAACGCACTCTACAAACCATTCGTTGACTGGACTAATTAGAATATAGAGTGAAATATTTAGAGACCATCTTTGTTTATGTAAAATTAGAGAACAATGGTTATCTCTTTGAACTCTTCTTTGGTGACTTACTTCAATAAATAGATACGAGTATAATATCTAGAAAGGTCTTGGTTATTGATTTTCTTATACTTTAAAAAGACACCCACACTCCAATTGAATTGTATGAGTCAGGTCGTTTGATTTTATGATGTTAGAGTAACAGTTGAGACACATTACATTTCATTTTGGAAAGTGGTTTTAATTTATCAAAAGATACTTCAAAGAAAGTAAAATAAAAATATGTAATATGCTTATTCCTCAATCCCTATCCCCGACCCTATTTGATCATTTCACTCATCAGTTTCCCCCTTCGTTGTATTTAAGAAAACTTTTCATTCCTTTTAACAAAATTCTCTTAAAAAGGTTGAAATGTGCTTAAATAATTTGGTCTGATGTTACAATATGTCGTGAATGTTTTATTTGTTTAAGATTTAAATGAACTTATCCATCCAATGTGATTATGATTAGAGTGAATTAGCAACAGACTTCAGTTGCTGATAAATCACTAGAAAAATGTGTTTTCTGATGATTTTGATTCAATGTGCTCTATATGTCCGTCATGAGTACTAGCCATGAACTGAACATAAGCCTCGAATAATTGTCTTTAAAATATCAGTAAAATATCCGAAAACGAATCAAATATCTGAAAACGTAAATTCTTTAAATTATTATGACTTATATCCATAGTGAAAAATAAAGCACTCTTCGGATTGTGAGAAGTTACTTGAGGGTGACATCCTCACGGCGTGTTAGTAAATAATACAAAAAGCAACTCCGCAATATTATTATAGTTGAATTATTAATACAAGCACTCTTGAGATTGTGAGAAGTTACTTGAGGGTGAAATCCTCACGAGCTGATGGTGTAAATAATACAAAAAGCAACTCTACAATATTATTTTGTATGAATTATTAGTGTACGGTTGTAGATCTCTATTGAGACTGATTGCTATTATCACCGCAACCTTTGTTTAGAGATATTTTTGATCAGTATTTGATTTATCCGACGACATATAAAATAGATTAGGACTTTTAAGTTGAAGTTTAAGTGATTTTCAAGTTATTGTTGTTGTTGTTTATTCTCTGGAGTGTACTATACTTCATCTGTCAAGAGCTCCAATAATAACGGATGTTAAATTGAAATAAATATCGGTGAAATAAATATTATTTTATATTATTATAATTTTATTCTGGAATTACACCCAATTGAATTATCTCACTCAAATTTTAATATAATAAAATTATAGTCAGGGCCGGATTAACCTTCCGGTGGTCCCGTAGCACTTTCACAGAGCGGGGCCCCCTCCATCCCCCCGCTGGCGCCGTCTAAGTAGTCTACTTTTTGGAGCCAGTACAAAAATGGATTATCTTTTGGTCTAATACCTACAGCTGGTAGAGCAAATTGGTTAGTGTACCTACACTAACCAATTTGCTTATATTACAATCTCACAAAAAATTATCATTGAAAAAAGGCCAAGTTCCACTTTTTCAACCAAAAAATTACGCCTATGGAAGTAGTGATATCTATTATTGGGGCCAAGTTTATTGTTGCTGCTGTAATCCCGCACTTAAATTTATTATTGCACGTTCTTCTGTCTCAATTTTCTTAAAGTAATACGGACACTTGGTCAGTTTTTCTAAGGGGATTCGTAAAATACTACCTTTTTACAAATTCGTAAAATACTAACTTTTAAGTCCTGTAATATTGTACTATACTACGGAATGTATGTTCAAAATTTCAATGATCTATCCCTTGTAGAACCGGATATCTGACGGTGTGAAAAACCTGGTGAATTACTTCGTGTAAAGATACACTGGTGCTTTCTGGAACTTGGCCTGGCGCACTGTCGTGCGCTCAGATAATCGTTTCCTAGGTAGTAGATACCTACTTGTACTTTCCTAAATTACATTTTACTACATACTTTGAAGAGTTGGGGCCCCGTCAAAGGGATATGTTTTTTCAATTGTCAACCCAGAAATGTCGAAATATCTAGTGTAAGTTACCTGTAGCACGTGCTACAAGTGCTACTGTTGTGAATCCGGCTCTGATTATAGTATGTTACCTATAAGTTGTCAACGAATAGGTTGATTTCATTAAAGTTCTTAATGTACAAGACCACAAGTTAAATACATTGTGGCTACAAAACTTATTACGTTTATATTTGACCTATCTTCAACTTTAAACAATGATAAAGTTTACTAGAACTATGAAATAAGTTGAGCCCTCATCACAATTGATCATAAGAATACTTTACTTGCGATTAGGTGCCAAATTAAATTTGACGAAAATGGTAACTGTTTTCCGGAAATTCCACGATGTGGGTCGTAACTGCAAATTGATAGGGATGTAAATATGTTAGGTACTTTGTGTTAGTATGTTAAAGGTTTCGAATGATCATGTGGTCCATATGTAGACCTTGTCAATCTAGACCCTGCACATTGTAGAGTATTCCTTTTGGAGCTGCAGCCATTTCTTGTCTGGAAACAATGAACATCGTCTAAAACGTTATTTTTAAACAACGGCAAATAATTGTAGAGAACTAGTTTAAATGCAATCACTAAATATTTAGACTGCTGTAAAGACTTACAAGTTGACGCAAATTTGTATAGACTACAAATTGACGTGAATTTATGTATAAACTTGACGTAATTTTTTTTTTTTTTTTTTTTTTTAAGGAAAATAAATCTAAGATAAAACGTGCTCCTAAAAGCAATCAATTCGCGGATTATCTGCGATAATGTTGTGTCGAGCTATGCGCTCAAAGTTTGCTGTAAACCTGTAAGTGTATAGAAGAGAAATAAACAGAGAATAGGGAGAAAAAAAATTGACAAACACAGCACTTTTATTTTTTGTGTAGCTTATAAATTTTCAAACCCTACTTTTCCCCACAATAATACTTTTTTCTCTCTTGCCTACATGGCGTATGGACGATAAAGCAAATATTGACATCGAATGCTCCTCTTAAAGATATGAAAATAAAATAAATCATAATAATAAGATGATGCTATCTTCGGGCCAACATGTTTTGGACAAACTTTTCCCAATAATTTTTTGATGATTTATAAAGTTTGTAAAAAAAGGAAGAGTTTTTCAGCAGATATTAAGAAAAACGTTGTATTCAATAAATTGTTGTTTAGAATTCAGTCAACATTCTTGTCATAAGGTTTTGAAAATTCAAATTCGAGAATTCGATTTTTTAAAAATAATTAGATTGAATACTTAGATAACCCTCGGAATTGAAAATCGCCAAATATGTAGAAGTGCCAAATTTCGTGAGAATAAGCTCAATGCCTAACTTTTAGGTAAATGAAAAGGAAGTACCAAAGCTTTAAAAATGTTACAAAATATGTATTTACAGGCTATCCAAGAGAAATTACTTAAAATTGAGTGGGAGGAAGATGAAGTCTTATTAAGGTTTGGTACTCGCTCTTTGTACCACTAAGGTACAAAGGGCGAGTTAAAGCTTACTTAATATAAAAAAGTATACCATCACTGAATGTTGAAGGATTCATAAAGATCCAAAGGAATGGTTCTAGCGGAAATCACAATTGACCAAATTTGGCAACCTAAATTTACTTTCAAGTGTTTACCGCAAGTAGAATTGGCTAAAGTTCGTTTTGGTTTATTATTCTCAATAATGAACCTTTGGAATCGTCACGAAAAAAAAAAAAAAATCACCCCCCCTCAAAATTTGATATTATACGTTTTTTTAATTGCCTATCATGGGCGTAGGAAGGGGGGGGCAGGGGGGGCAGCTGCCCCCCCCCAGAAATTCTAAAGAGTATGCAGCACGGAAGGGGCAACTTAGATTTACACTAGATAAAATGATTCTTGGAAGCAAAAAAGTCATCAAAAGTACCGAAATACGATAAATGCCACATTTTGTCCCTAATCCAAC
>CM022885.1:17196176-17214563 GCA_012654025.1 Pachypsylla venusta
GCGGGTTTAACTGAATTTAAGTCCCTCTAACTTCATTCAAGATTTCAGAGTCTTAGCAGTTGAAACTAGATTTCTTGCATTTTCTTCCCTAAAGCGGAACCGTTTTGGAGCACTTGGAGTGAAAGAATTCAAATATAAATTATTTCCTACTATATTGCATGTAAATATCTAACTTTATGCAAGATTTCAGTGTTCTATCAGTTAAAACTACATTAAAATACGTTGTACTGTCTTTCATAAAGCGACACCGTTTTGGAGCACTTACAGTTAAAAAGTTCAATTTTTTGGATTTTTCCCTTTACATAGATGTCAATTGCTAACTTCGTGCAAAATTTCAGCACTCTAGGTATATGGGAAGTGCCCGAAACTTTTGATGATGAGTGAGTCAATCAGTCAGTCAGTGAGTATCCAAAAGTGCAAACTTTGAAATTACCTATCTCCTACCAGGGTTAACATTAAATATTGAAGTTTCATCCTGTGGTATTGTACTATACTACGGAATGTATGTTCAAAATTTCAATGACCTATCCCCTGTAGACCCGGATATCTGACGGTGTGAAAAACCAGGTGAATTGCTTCGTGTAAAGATACACTGGTGCTTTCCGGAACTTGGCCTGGCGCACTGCCGTGCGCTCAGATTTATCTTAAGCACAAAATGTAAGAATTCTTATTTAATTTGAAAATCGGCTCAAGCTTTTATCAGCCCCTAGTCCGTTACCATATTTTATTCGAAGAGGGTCCTAAATTTGAATCTATATGAAGCGTAATTATAATTGAATCTATATGAAGCGTAAAATCTTATATTATTCACTAACTTTCTCAAGGGAGATCCTTGAAATTGTGAAAGTTACAACACAAACAAAATGAAAATCGGGGTACTGAAACTAGACCACACTTCGCTTGGTCAAAAAGATGTTAAATGCAAAATTGTCTAAACTCAAATTTAATAGCTCTACCGTCTAGAAATTACAGGGAGAGGAATAACCTCTGTTGAGTCCAAATTTCCAAACATGCGGAACCGCAATAACGATAGCATAGGAATTTCATGCTATTTGCCACTTTCGCTACTGTTATTGAAAGCAAAATTTTCTTCTCGAAAGCCCCATGACACTTGTGGTATCTTTTTTTGTTGAAAATTACAGAGGAAACTCTAAAAAACTGTTCAAAGAAATAAATTATTACATGCAATCCTATACCTCTTATTTGGAACAATTTTTATTTGAAAAGACGTCTAAAACCGAAAGAAAAACAACAAAAATATAAGAAATTTGAATACATAAAAAAGTTGTATAAAAAGTATACTCGAAATACTCTCAAAAGAAAATAATGCAGAATTTTTTTAGTTCATTTAAATATTTAATTTTGTTTTTGTATTTCTACATCAAAAACATAAAAGTTATATTATGTAGTCAATTAACAAAAAGAATTGAAAAAAATCTTCTTGGTAAATATATGGTTAGCAGATATTGTAAACAATTATTTTACCTTTGGGAGCAATTCATTTTCTTTTTTTTCAGTTCAGCCTCATGATTCACTCAACGTGTAATTTTTGTGTAATGATTCACATACAATGTATTATCTGTTTCTGTTATTTATTCGTTCAATGTGTGCTATCTGTTTTATCATACATTATTTGGGTTATGATTCAAATATGAATATAGGTACGAGTAATAATATAATGTACCTATCTTACGTTAAACATTTTTTCAAACATGTGGAATGGAATTTCGTTTTAGAGGAGTAATAATTTTTGGGAAAAACGCAAAATGTCCGCCATCTGTAAGACCAAGAAGAAATGGACTTTTGTGATTGATCATGATTGTATTCTTTGCTATTGTCTTGTGATTGATCATGATTATATCCTTTGCTATGGTCTTGTGATTGATCATGATAGTATTCTTTGCTATGGTCTTGTGATTGATCATGATTGTATTCTCTGCTATGGTCTTGTGATTGATCATAATTGTATCCTTTGCTATGGTCTTGTGATTGATCATGATTGTATTCTCTGCTATGGTCTTGTGATTGATCATGATTGTATCCTTTGCTATGGTCTTGTGATTGATCATGATTTTATTCTCTGCTATGGTCTTGTGATTGATCATGATTTTATTCTCTGCTATGGTCTTGTGATTGATCATGATAGTATTCTTTGCTGTGGTCTTGTGATTGATCATGATTGTATCCTTTGCTATGGTCTTGTGATTGATCATGATTTTATTATGTGCTATGGTCTTGTGATTGATCATGATTGTATCCTCTGCTATGGACTTGTGGTTGATCATGATTATATCCTTTGCTATGGTCTTGTGATTGATCATGATAGTATTCTTTGCTATGGTCTTGTGATTGATCATGATTGTATTCTCTGCTATGGTCTTGTGATTGATCATGATTGTATCCTTTGCTATGGTCTTGTGGTTAATCATGATTGTATTCTCTGCTATGGTCTTGTGATTGATCATTATTGTATCATTTGCTATGGTCTTGTGATTGATCTTGATTGTATTCTTTGCTATGGTATTGTGATTGATCATGATTGTATTATTTGCCATGGTCTTGTTACTGATCATGATTGTGTTCTCTGCTATGGTCTATGGTTAACATAACATTTGTTTTCGGGCTATTATTCCCTAAAAGAAGACGTTTTACGCATCTCTTGTGACACAACTTTTTCTTAAAAAGGTAAAAAGTTGAGAAAATTAATTTTCTGATGGTTAAAAAATGTGTTTCATGAAAATGTACACCTGTTTAAACCAAGGCCTTAGTATGGTCTGGTGGGAAGGTTTGCCAATATTTTGCATCGTAAAGAGAAACACATTAACATTAGATAGTAAATATATATATTTTACTGCAGAAATATATTCTTAGATAAAAAGTTAAAATATAAGAAATGTGTTTAGATGGAAAAAATACGGAAAATGTTATGTTCTCTTTCTGTTTTCCTTGCCTCTTCTTGGCTATCTTGCTATCTGTTGCACGGTTATATTACGTATAATTTGCTTTTTGACGTGTCTTGAGGATTAGGATTTTTCCCTCATAAAAATATACAATGTTTGAGTTCAGAAGTTGATTTTTTTTACATTTTAAAAAATATTTATGAGAAGAATCATACGTTTTGTCAGGATGAAAACTGAAAAATGTGCTTGATTTCAATTTTTCCTGGAGATTAAGAGATTATTTTTTCCTTGCTGATAACTCACATCTCTGAGTTCAACTATTGTGGGACTCCGGGGCTTATTTAAGGTTAAGATATTTTTCCTAAGGAAAGGAAGGGATGAATTGAATTTTTCCTAACCAATCTGGTTGGTGGGGGCATGAATGTAAGACTATAAAAAATTTTCGACCATGCTTGGATAAAAATTAAATAAGATCAAGAGTAATCTTACTTATCCTACCCGTTCCATCCTCAGAGTAAACCCTGTTCTTGTGATTTACCTACCTAACGGTTCCGATCGATAAATTGAGTCCAATTTTGGTTTATTATTTTCAATAATGAACCTTTTTACTATGTTAGCTTGCGATTGTGTCTTTTGAAGAGACTAAGTGTATAAAAAATTACCAATGATTAACCGATATCAGAAGATATTTACGCATAATAATTTCGTGTCAAATGCAAATTTAATAGGGTTTTTAATAATTGAGGTCATTTTTTTTATTATTTATAGCAATTTTGTACAATTTTTCGAAAAATAACTGGCAACTTCTAACATTCTCTGAGATAATTAGATTTTTTCCGATATTATACATATTGTATTTAGGATTCCGATGACACACTCCAGGTTTAAAACCATAAAGTATTCTAGCAGATGTCTTTTTATATTATATATTTTGGTAGTCTCATCATATTTTCTGGTTCTGAATTTAATTAAAGATAGTGTTTTCACGTTCACACAAACTTTTTGATGTAATTAAAAAAATATACAAGTTGAAAATGTAATTAGTAATTATATTGAAATAATATTTCTGTTCAAACAGCGCGGATTATTGCCCCTGACTTAAAGTTTATGTTTTCCTTTTGAAGTAAACTCCGGGCGTATCTGGTACTTTACGTGAATATAAAGTGTAAAATCGTCAGCGTAATCAAATTTTACTATGCTAATAATTATACTAAAGATTGGTTTTGTCATAAAACTACGTGCACAGAGATATTCTTTTATCTATTATAATTTCACAAAGCCTCGTCATGTTTTAATTATTATAATTATTTATTTTACAGAAATTTTGAGTGAAATATTTAGTTGAAACCTCATTCAATGAATACAGTTTGTTACAGGGTATTTTGCCGGGACTCAAAACTGTTGTTAATTTTATTACCAAGCCAAACTTTTCCAAGTTCTGCTTTATTTGAAGGTGTTTGATGTAAATGTTGTACCGTAACACTTGTTAACGCCATCGGTACATCTCTTTTTCGGTCTTGCAAATATAATTGGTTCTTAATATTTTAAGGGAAGAACTTTTACTTAATACTATTTTCGGCTACTTTTATTATAAACAAATTATCTTCCTTTTTTCTTTGTATTCACTGCATACACCTGTATCTGATCCCTGATTATTGTATTCAAACAAAAGATCTGGATCATTTTAGTTAATTTACTCAAATATGGGACACGTTGGAAAATTATTGAAATAAAAGAAAGGTTCTAATTGAAAATCTTGAATTGAGAGAAACAAATAGCGAAAGTTTTTAACTGTATTCTGAAATTCAGTGGAATTAATAAGTGAAACAGGGAATGAATTATATTTCTATGAGAAACAGTACAATAATGCGTAATCTTTATAATTTGCATAATTCATAACAATAATAACATCATCGCTTCTATGTATACATTTTTCTAAAGAGAATAACCATTTCAGCTTAAAAAATGATTATTTTTTTTTCTAAAAAAAGTATATTTTTTACTTATTTGCATACAAAATACATACAATTGTTATATACCACAAACAAACAAAGTTCCGGAACGACTGATAAAAAAAGAAAATTCGTTCAAACAAAAAAAACTTTGCAAAATTCCAGGATGTTGTACAACTGAGAGATGAAATTGCAATGCCTAAAAAAAATTCACTAACGTAACTTAATTACCGCAAACCATATCACCACTAGGGGGCGTTAGTATCTTAAAGACCGAGAATCATTTAATAAAAATGTTTTTATTGAAAGTTTAGAAGAAATAACGTTTTGTTTGTCTATGGCAGAAGTCGAATGAACTTTTTTGTTAATTACTGAAGCTATTAGAAATCCCATTAAAAAATTATAGTTCCACGCTTAAAAAATCCCATCTGTAAAAGCCCGTTTTCTGGGCCTTCTACAGAGATTAGAAAAAGAAATTCAAAGTAAAATTTAAGTTTTAGTTTAAAGTGAACATCATTATAAGTTCTCTAATATCGGCTCAGAACTTTACTCGTGTACTATTCTATGCTATTAAACTAAATTCTTTATTTTTTCTTCTTCTTTTGAGATGTTTTTGGGTCATGTCTGAATGTTAAAGTAATTTGCAATAATATCTCATTATGCTGTCGTAACATAGAGAAGCGCATCAGGTAGAGAAAAAAATGCAGGAAATTTAAAAATAGGTTTGAAAATTCATCGAGACTTTTGTTTTCCATAATCTTAAATGATTTAAGTTATGACCAGAAGAATTGCTCTACATTATATCTCTCGTGGAATAAGATATGGGTTAAAGATTAAATATACCAAGATAGATGTAGCCCCCACTCACAGGATTTGTTTTTACACCTATTGTATTGAAATTGTATATTGGATCCAATATTTGTAAAACTCCTTTTTGGATTTTTTCCATGTTGCCATTTGAAAATCTATTGTGTCATGAATGAAAATGTCCACCCTGTAGAGCTTTCCTCTTTAGCTAATGAGTCATATTTTTCTTATTGTTGTGGCAGGTGGATATTCTTAATATTGTAGTGAACGACCTGTGTATGTAATATTACTATGAAACATTCTGTATAAATATCTCGACGCTTCTCCTATCCATTCATTTCTCCGTCTTTCTTGTGTCTTGTGGGAGAGGAGTCGGGGTGAAGGGGAGAATCAATGGGTGTTTACTATACTGTTCAGGTTGACTGGGAGGATGGTCGGGGTGAAGGGGGAGAAGCTATGACCTACTTTATTGCTCTCTCTCTCTCTCATTACAAAGCACTGTTTATTGTTTTTGTTTACATTTAGGATGATGAATTACGTTTTAATTATTTATAAACGCGTAGTTTGATTGCGTACTAGAAAATCTTTTATACTAGAACGTTCTATATCCTTCTAGAACGATTTGAATGAAGGTATAAATAGAAGGACACGTCTAGGAGTCGAGTCAGTATTATTTGAGCGAGAAGCGAAGTCAGTATTGTTTCAGTGATAAACGAAGTAGTATTCTTTGAGCGATAAACGGAGCGTGTTTGGAAGCGATATCATAAGTGAACGGTTATTCGTGTGTATTTTTGGGCGTTCTAGATTCGGTGTAAATTCGGTGTTGGCGAGAAGTAATTGAACTTTTCTGTTACGTTTTTTTTTTTTTATTTATTTATTTACCTATTGTAATTTCTATTTTTTTTTTTATTTTTCTTAATAAACTATTTTAAGTTTTATTTTTAATTATTTTTAAAGTTAGTTAACGCGTTTTAAATTCACGATACCTTAATCCTCGAATCCTAAGTCTGCAACAATATGACCAAAACACCAGAAAGAGGATGAAGGGTATGTTTCGATAAAAAAAACGTGTCATCTGAAGTAGAAAGGATCATGTATAAAATGAGAGTGTATTTTTATCTGCTCTTGCACAACCTCTTATTCAAAATTAACCTTGGAAGACATACTCTGTATATATACTGTATATTATAAAATAATATAAACTTTATTATATATTAAAGCGGTCAAGAAAATCATGAAGTGCTAGAAATAACATTAAGCAGCTGATGCTTACAAAGAAGAGAGATGATATTTTGGCCCACTTTTAAGGAGCAAATTAATAAATGACTATATGCATTTATGAGTTAACTCCGTCTTATCTAGCACCCCTCCATTTTTGGTTAATTTTTTTCATAAACAATATTTTGAATCAAATTTTGATATCTTGCTTATCAAGTTACATAGAATTTAAAAATGGAATAAAAAATAATATGTATTTTTCCATGAAAAAGATGTCTACATTTATAAACAAAGCCCAGATTGTGTACTCACTGATTTGCTGATTCATAATTCCTCTAAAAATGTAGGCACGAAATAAGAAATGAAAAAATCGAAAGTTCAAGAGGTAGCGAGTTTATCCCCCATGCGGAAATAAAATTACGGTCGTTTCTGATCCCATACTCAATACTCTAGGAAAAATATAAAATCTACTATACTTTGGTTTGTATACCAGTTACCTATGGCAGACTGAATTATTTTAGCTAAAAACATTTAGCCACGGGAAAAGGCGAAAACGAAGTTGCAGGTAATTATAAGCCCGTGTAAGTAGTTAGCAGTTTTGTGACGCTCCTATTTCTCAGTACAAGTTACTCAGCCGCTACAAAAATTTCAAACACTCAAACATACACGTATTGCTCTTATTCAATAGGAAATCTCTGATTATGTGGAAGTTTAGAACTCGTACATCACAAACATGTTCTCAGTCATCAAATAGCACTTTCAAGTTTGATTTGAACTGTTTCCAAGACAAAATTATTTGAAGAACGTCACTCAAATCTTGGTTTAGACTTGTATATGGTTCTGTCGCTATATTTCAAAGCAAAAATTACATCTTAAAAAAGAAAGAATTGGTTAATTAGTCCTAATGAAGAACATTACAAACTGCTCTTATCTAGATGTCATGAGATATCTTGTTGAAGAATTTCAAATGTACTCTCATATGTTTCGGTTCTTCTCCTTCTGGAAACAAATGTTTTATACTGGCTAATTATTATTATTATTACTTTAACTTGAATTCTTATGGAGACATAAAACTTTAAAAGCAAAGCTATAAAATGTAGTTATTTTGTATTGTAACTGATGGTATGTACGTACATAATTCCTGGTGATTCACACAGAGCTGATCACTCGCATAGGTTTCGGGCATAGTAAAAAAATGTTTTAAATTGAAGAGAGTTGAATAGTAGGTATTTGAGCAAAACATAGTGGCTAATACATATGAAATACGAAGGGCTTAAGCCAATTCAAATTGCTACGCGTTCGTTATATGGAAAGCATAGCTTTTAGTACATTAAAAATTACACTGAAAAACTTTTGTCTCTTGAATTGCTCATGGATAAACTCTTATTGGGGCTTTTGCAATTATTAAAATTTCAAAAGAACGTACCGCTTTTTTTATCTTTTTTCAGGACATTGGACAAGTATTATATTTTGTTTTAAATTTATAAAGAGGGGATGAATTGAGCAAAAGAAGGGCGCTGAGTTTTAATATAATCAGATAGCCTAATAAAGTAAGAAGGGAGTAAGTAATCTCTGTAACATTATTATAATGAAAAAGATAAATATTTTTGACATATATTCTGCATTCTGCACGGTAGCATTAATTTAGGATGCCCGACTTTGAGCAAAAGATTGAAGTGCAAACAAAAGAAACTTCCGTTTCTATTGTCCCTCGTGGGCACGGATGAAAATATCGGACAATAGTAAAGAAAACAAAGTTTTGTTTTGAAACGATACTGTAATTAAATACATAATATATTTCGATGGCCAGCGAACAATTTGATGTAAATGTTCTATGGTAAAATTAAAAGGGGGCCATTGTAGATCTAATCAACGACACGTGCCGTCTATTCATGAGAAATGTGCGTGCAGAATTTGTGGTTTTTCTCAAGATTTTAAGAGATAAATTCCAAGAAAGATCAAAGTTTTGAAGCCATTAAAATAATAAATGCGCTACAATTCATTTCATTGTGCAATTAATACTTTACTAATAATTGACATGCTCCGGAGTACTCTTCCCAAACTGTTCAAGAATAGATAAATGATAAATAAAATTGAGAATTTTAGCAGCGGATAAAGACTTAAATAGAACTACAATGTTATTTATAGTTATTCTATGAACTGTAGATTCCATCAAACTTGGAGAAGACGTTGGAGATTTATCGTCGAACATGGAGACAGACTGTCAACGTAGTCTGTTGATTGTTCAAGATAATAGTGATGGTGAATATGCATTTAAATATCTATACGTAATATTTGATTGAACCAATTGGACGATAAAACACAACATACAAACTAAAAGCGAATTAAATTGCATACATTTTTTGATTCGAAGTTTTTCCAGAGATTTCTTCTATCAAAATGATTAGTGAGTCAGTTAATGATAATTATTTGACTTGTATGTATTTCGTTTTTGAAAGTGTATACATGCATAAACTGAAAAAATTAAATTATTCTTATTTTTAATATTGGAGATTCTTGAGCAAAATTGTAGACAAAACGGAATATTAAGGATAAATCTGCTGCAGGTTACGAGAGCATATCACATAACTTCCTCATTCGGTGGAAAAATCCAGTTACACCGGACTTTGGTTTCACCAAAAATAAGGACTTCTGAGATTGTGTCTCAGCCTCTTTAGCAGGACGTAGACAGCTAAATTGTCGTTATTAATGCTGACCTGCGGGATTTCCTCATTCCCCGAAAACGAAAATGCTTCGAGCAGTTAGCAGCCATGGTAATAACGACAAGTGGTAGAAATTTGGGGCAAACATAGCTCAAAACTTAGTGAGATTGGAATTGTAAATAATACCTTTTACATTTTTCAAAACTACTACGTATATTTGTTTTTCTTTTCGCTCAATGTCTTTAATGGCGATCACAATGTTACAGATAATTTGAGATTTGGATAAATAAATGTTTTCTTTACGTTCAAATAGAAAAAAAAAATAATAGAAAATTAAGTGACCCCATGTTTGATAGTTAACTTATATGAAAATGTAACTCTCAAGTACAATATCTACTGACTGCTGCTTAATCTGTTAACAATCATCCCACATATCAGTTCTCAGAAGATACTAAATTATAGATAAATGACATCAGAATATAGGATTTTAAATTTTATTGTAAGAGTACACCTACAGGACACCAAATTTATTTTTATGTAGAAAAACTAATTTTAAAATAGAAAATTAAATTGCTGTGCTACGAGTACCTATGCTGCATTTGAGGAAACATGAGAAGTATTTTCTAAACCATTTGACATGCTTTTCATTTTCATTCATTTTGTTTTATCATATTGATTGTACGAGGAATATTAGTTTTATTATGAATGCTAACTTTGTTTTATAATTTCAGCTAATGCATTACTCATATTTTCTGCCTACTATTGTAATATTCAAGCTATTGTTGTAGCATAAGGACAAAAACGTGTGTTGTAAAAATTGTATTATTATTAATATAATTGTCCAGCCACTGAATGGTATGTTGTGTAAAATAGGACACTATATTAAGTGGATAGTGCAACCTAGCAGGTCTATTGAGTAAATACGAAAATCAAGGGGATGACAAAAAATAATCGCCTAAAAATTATTTGAATTATTTTGACACTGTTCCAAACACTAAAACTTTAAGTGTATAATAATTATATAACACATTCAGTTGATACTCATCACTCTAAAACAATAAGGGAAGAAGACTTTACGACTGCAAAACGAATCGTATGCGCTATCTGCTTCTAAAGAATCGAAAATTATGAAGTTACACACACTTTTCTTTGACATAAGTCCGTGTCCTCTATTCTTGGAGAATTTATTTTTTTTCTCTCCCGTCTACACTCTATAGAAATGTGACGTCACATAAAGTGTCGTGCACATTCATATAGGCAATAACTGACGGTCATTTTGCCCATTTACCCCTGGGGGTTTATTATTAAATAAGTACCGATTTACTTTATCGACCCCCCCTCCCGACATGAAAATCTCAGCTGCCCCCCCTAGGCCAGATTCTGGCTACGCCCTTGTATGTGCTGTATGTCCTTGCTAAAGTGCTGCAGTTATTAATGATCTAGTTCGTTAATTAAAGCATTTCAGAAATAATACATACATCAGGGGTTAAAATTTAAAATGGCGATATCATTTGTGAGGGATGAATGTTGGAAGTTGAATTCTCCTTCCATTCCACATCTTCATTTGTAGCGGTGAAGTATTTCCACATTATTTTTCTGAAACTTTAATGATATGCGCGAATATAAACATCCGAATGTAAATTCTGAATGTCAAGCTATACTCAAGCCTCAGGAAAATTGTTTGTTCCTGTTGCGTCTTAAAACAAGTAAAACACCATGTATACCTATGAAAAAATAATTAAATAGATTCCAGCAATCAAGTAAAGAGAAGTGACATCAATATCAGTACATTTCAAGAATAAAACTTCAGATAAACATGATCTGATAATTAAGAATGATTCAGAAATCAATATTTTCCACAATGTAAAAAGCAAATATCTTCTTTGTTCACAGGTTGATTCTCAATAACTTTTTTTTTATCAAGACAAGGTGAATGAGAAAAGTTATAATATAAGGAAGAAAATACAAGTTCAAAAATATAGACAACACCTTCCTAGTAAACATTTGAATGTAGAAGAAAAAACAATCAGAGGATACCTGAAGAAGTAGTAGCAATCAAATGAATCTTACCAATCATGTAGTGATAGAACATACTGCTGTCAGTAACAGAAACAAAATAAAATTGATAAGTTGCTTTCTGATTATCTATACTTATAAAACGCAAAGCCCAGTTGGTATACTGAGTGACTGATAATCAAAGTAGCTCCACAATAGCTAAACCTATGGAAACTTTCAAATTTGGCACACAGATCCCTTTTAGTATGTAGGTGCGTAATAAGAATGTTCAAGTGGAAGCAAGTTACCGCCAAAAATGACGCTTTTAAGCGGGTCTTTTTTGTGGACAAACTAAAGGAGATAACGAAAAATGACAGAGAATGGACCCTCCCAAAATAATATATGACCCCACAAAAATATAAAATTTGAAATTTTCCGGTTTCTTTCCGATTTATGGACGGTTTATTACTTTTATTGCAAAAAATAATAAAATTTTTTTGCCCCCCCCCCCAAAAAAAAATGGGGGGCAAAAAAATGGGGGGGGGTTCTCGTGACGATTCCAAATCTGGGGCGTAGTTAGACCCTAAATAATATGACATACCTACTAAATTTGAAGTCTCTGGCTCTTACCATTCTCTTTTTAGACAGGATTAAAGAAAACCGCTTTAAAGCGGTAAAAACCGCCAGCGGTATATTTGATTGACCCCAAAAGTTTTGGAGCTAACTGAGACCCCAAATATGACATACATACAAAATTTCAAATCTCTAGCTCTTACCATTCTAATTTTAGACAGCAATACTGAAAATCGCTAAAAAGCGGCTAAAAACGCCAAGTGTGTATTCGATTGCACCCAAAAGTTTCGGGGCACAATTAGAGCCCAGATGGGACCTATATACCAAATTTCATCACGGCGTACGGCGGACAAAAGGATTTTTTTTAATTCGATTTTTGGATTCTACGTACCTTGGAACGTATAATATCAAATTTTGATGGGGGGTAATTTTTTTTTTTTTTCGTGACGATTCCAAAGGATCATTATTGAAAATAATAAATTAAAATCGGAATTGAGAGGTACCACTTCGGGATGCGCGATAAAGCTGAAATTCGAAACAACAGTGCTCCGCAGTACCAGTGTTCCGCAGTACCAAAAAGTTATATCCTTGAATAAAATATTGAATTTTCTAAATTTTGAGATCTCGAAATTGTTGTTGAATTTCGTAACCGTAGCGAAGCACAAAACATATAACATCTAATGCAAAAAGAATAGGAAAATGACGAGATAAAATTCTTCTAGAACATAACAGATAGTTGACAAAACATATAACATCTAATGCAAAAAGTATAGGATAAGGGTGGGATAAAATACTTTGAGAATATAATGCGATCTGTCCAGTTGCTCAGGATGCCGGATAATTATCTTTAAAGTATATAATTACCGACTCATGTATTTCCCTAGCGGCTACACTTTCATACCAGTGTACTTTGCTCTTTCCATCTTATTCTTCGTCACTATCTGTTTCAGCAATTCTTTATAAAAGTTCACTTTGTGAACACTTAATTGAATTTATTTTGTCAACTTTGTTGTATTGATAGATTATTCAAACAATTTGCAAACACTAGGTTTTGCCCACCAGACAGACGTACGTGACAAGTTCAATGGTAGAATAGGAGATATGAAGAGACTTGAGGTAACTCATGACAAATATTGAAGGTCTGAAATAAAGGAAATTTTTATTGTAGAAAAAAAATAAACATTTACCTTTTTCAAAAGAAAAAGTCTATTCACTTAGATTGTGGCGCAAAAGAGGGTTTTCTACATTTTCCTAAAAAAAAGGTGAGTGGCACTCCCTATTTTAAACGTTGTCATTGCAAGAACCAGTTTTTCACAGCGAGTAATGGCAGAAATATAATGGAAAATCAAGCAAAACGCTAGTTTTGCAACGCCAAGAAGGAAAAAAAACATCGTGCAATATAGCACGCTACGCAATGTATAATTGCAAGAACCAGTTTTCTACAGCGAGTAATAACAAAAATATAATGGAAAATCAAAACCAGTGTGCAATATAGCACGCTAAACCTATCTTTAGCCTATCTTCCATTTCAATTTTAACCCTTTTCTTTTTTTCTTTTTGCATTCGTCGTAGGTATGTGTAATAGACGAAGTTTAGTAATCAAGTGAATAACGTTGTAATGTCGTTACTCAGTCTGTATATGTTGAGCTGATAAAGGCTATAGAAAAAGCAGCCTTTGATACAGGTATGATACACAAGTTTACTATTCCTTCTAAGTGTTATAATAATAATAAACCATGGTACACTAAAGAGTGTCGAGATTTAAAAAAGAGCTCTCGTCATATGTATCAAGCAAAACGCTAGTTTTGCATCGCCAAGAAAAACAAAACTAGCGTGATATAATTACGCTAAACCTAGTTTGTAGGTATCTTCACTTTAAATTCTGACCCTTTTCATATTCGCCTTTGGCACGTGCAATAGATGAAATTTAACTTTTATCTTACCTTTGTCCGTCAATGGAAACGCCTTTTTCGAGCACCCCAAAAATTGTGAAAAGTTCATACTTTTTTTGTGTGTGTTAAACTCTAAGAAGCGGAATTTTATATATGGGGTCCTTCTGGCCTTAACTCGAGATTTTCATAAAAAAAAAACCCGCGGACACCTTGTGTCGCTTTAGCGGCACCCTTTATATCTATATTTTTGATTATCCTAGAAAGCTGAAATTTTGTAGGTATATTACTTGTTGCAATATCAATTTTTTTTATTTTATAAAAAAAATTATAACTGTAACCGTTTTCGAGATTTTCGACTTTTCGAATTTTTACATATAAATTTGACAACTCTATACGGCATAAGTGGATAGATATAAATTTTATTGTAGTAAAATGATAAACATTTTTTTACAAAGTTTGACAATTAAATAAAAATAACAAGTTAGAATAAAATATGTAAACTGTCTACAAATTTTTCGGGGGCTCTGCAAAAGGGAAAAGAAAATTATGCACACTTCTAATTTCAATTATGCACGGATAAACGTCTTGGCAACAATGTATAGAAGTCAATATTTCTGCCTGCTGTATGTATAAACAAATTTCTGCCTGCTGTATGTATAAACAAATATTCTTTGTTTATCTAGAGATAACAACAATCCGCAACAGTATTCATATTCATATATCACCGGATTTTTTGGTTAAAAGGTTAAAGAATTTGAGGCAAAGTTTCAAAGATAAATTGTGCTCATATTTAGACCAGGTAGTTATTTAAAAAACATTTAAATCACAGATTAGAAGAAAATAAATTATAATATCAATGGCTGCTTTCACAATTAAACCCGAAAATGTTATCAATGTTAAAATGAATTGGGTGAGGTAAGTAAATATTTATTCTTCTCTTTATTACTCTTCTATCTTATCACCAAACTTTCTATCTTATCATAAGTATATTAACGCTTTATCGTAACGATGTGATTTGCAGGACAGATTCATCATATAGCCAGGACTTTTCCTAGTTAGAAGTAATGTTTTCGACAAATGTACGGTTTTCGAGTTATGGGCTGCCAAAGATGAAAAAAGTGAAATAAACTTGGGAATACTATTTTCAATATCTCGGCCAGTTTTGGTCCTAAAACGCTGAAAATTTGTAGATATGTTATTTGTTCTGTTTAAAAAAAAAAGGACATATCATAAAAAAGATTTATATTTAACCGTTTTCGAGTTCATCGATTTTTTTAAGGAGTTTTTTGCTACTGTAGTACGCATAAGTACATTAACGATTTATCGTAATGACGTGAAATTTTGAGGATAGATTCATCATATTGTCAAAAAATTTCCTTGTTAGAAGTAATGTTTTTGATAAATGCACGAATTTCGAGTTTTAGGCTACCAAATAAATCTAAGATATCTACCACAAGAAGGCAGTGGGGGCCCGTGCATATTTAGCCTGGGGGGCTACAAAATGCAATAGAAGTTGATTTTTTGGCTTACCTGACTAATATATCGAAATTTGAGTCATATCTAGATTTGGTTTCCATTTAATTCCTCTTCCAATGATAGGCTTTGAATTTGCATGTTAAAAGGTTAGGTATTTATTGAGACACGATCTAAATAATTACCTATATAATTTATTGTAAAGGAAATATGGTTAAATTAAACTTTAAGATTATATATTTAATAATTTCATTTAAAGATATAGAATAGCTATTCTTGTAAAAAAAAAAAAAAAAAAAAAAAAAAAAAAAAAAAAAAAATAGATTCTAAAACAAAATTCATTCATGCCTTGAAAATTGAATACAACAGTTCCTGTCAGATCACTGAAGTTGAGCAACGTTTGCAATGCATTGATTTTAATTTATTTGATACTCAAAAGTAAACATGAATAAAAATATTTTATTGTTAATACAATTTACGTTTATTACCAAAATACACTGAATGCGACGTTTATTTTATTGAGAAAAGACTCATTTTCCAACAGAATTTAAATTATTAAACACTTTTTATTTAATTAGGGTTATTTCCAAATAGGAAAAAAGTCGAAATTGTCTTCAAAAAATAGATTTTCTATAAAATAAAAAACAATTTATCAATAATTATATTTTGATAACAATCAACAAAAGCAATCAAACTCTTTGTTTATAAATTTTTTGAATTTTGCTGATACGTTATCACAGTGTTGCCATATTTTAAATAATGTTTGGCTGATGTTAGATCAAATATTATTTGAACCGTATTACTCAATATAAAAATAAAATTAAAGAAACTAAAGTCGTGGGTTCGATTAATATTTTTTTTATAAATATGCATTTCTCCCTCTATGCTCTATTACTTCTGTGAGTTTCTCCGAAACATTTGGCAACATCTAATTTTTTCTTTCAGAAGAAACGTACCCCTTATTTAAGAGGAGAGAAAATAAAAATTCCCCTCAGAACGCGAAAAAATGGAACATTATAATACATTTTGAGAACCAATAATTTATGAGCAGGCATAATTTCTATGTAAATAGGATGGATAATTCCTCTCTTATTTTGAGAGTAGCGGGAAAANAAGAATGTATTAGGGGTAAAAGGGGTAGAAGATATCAAAATTAATCAAACACCTGCCAAGGATGCGGTGTATAGGGTGCGACGGAGGATCCTACATTTTTTAATCCATTTTGGGATTTTTAGATACCTTGTAACGTAAAATATCAAATTTTGGAGGGGAGGGGGTATTTTTTTAGCCCGTATAATAAACCTTTGTACAACAACATCAGATTTTTTTTTCATTGAAGTAGGTAGGCTTCTTTGGGCATTTGGAAAATAAACCTTTTACAGAAATACTAAATACGAAAGAGAAGCGAAAAGATATGAAAGAGGACAAGAGGGAAGGAAGTCAACGTCAGCATCAGAGGTTCAACTTGTGCAAGTGGAACGTTTTTATTAAAATGTTTGACAACGCTGGAGGCAATAATGTAAACAGGTATACTGTACGATAGGAATGGACTAGTCATCCACGATTCGAGTCATGAGTCGACTCACGACTCGACTCACTCACGAGTCGAATCATCTTTTTGAAANGGCTGTGCCCTTTTGCCCTTAAGGAGCAGCCGCCACTGCTAGAAGGTATAAAAATGTTATACCAAAATGAGCCTCAGCCATAAGAAATACATTGATGATTTTTGAAGTTATACTTCTTTAGGCGCGTTATGAAAAAATGTTGAGAGTAAAATTTTATTTTTGCGAGACGCGGGAGCGTCACGCATGACGCGAAAACGTCACGCTAATTCTGTGATGTATATGAAACTACTTATCCGATTTTGAAACTAATTATCCGATTGCAATTAAATTGGCACAGTTGATAAGCGCATTCCTGGGAAGATTTTTGTCTAGGTCCCATCCCTATAATGTTAAGCTACACCGAGAAGGGACAAACAATGGATGGGTGACAGAAAAAAAGTTCACGTTTTTCGACCTAAATGACATTCTTTCTCGAAATTTGTCGCGACGACCTATTTGGCACAGTTGATGGGTGCATTCCTGGGAAGATTTTTGTCTAGGGCCCATCTCTCTAATGTTAAGCTACACCGAGTAAGGACAAACAATGGATGAGTGACAGAAAAAAGTTCACGTTTTTCGACCTAAATGACATTCTTTCTCGAAATTTATCGCGACGACCTATTTGGCACAGTTGATGGGTGCATTCCTGGGAAGATTATTGTCTAGGTCCCATCTCTCTAATGTTAAGCTACACCGAGTAGGGACAAACAATGGATGGGTGACAGCAAAAAAGTTCAAGATTTTCGACCTAAATTACATTTTTTCTCTATCAACTCAAATCGAGAAAGTTTTAGGTGACATCTTACTCCTTCATTTAGGACATATTTTGCAACTCCAATGTTAAGCTACACCGAGTAGGGACAAACAATGGATGGGTGACAGCCAAAAAGTTCACGATTTTCGAGTTTCTCGATTCTTTCTCGAAATTAGTAGCGACGACATAATATATCAACTCAAAGCGAGAAAGTTGGGAAGATTTTTCTCTAGGTTCCATCCCTCTAGTGTTAAGCTACACCAAGTAGGTACAAGCAATTGATAATTGATAGGTGACAGAAAAGAAGTTCAGTTTTTTTTTAAATATTTTTAAATTTAATTTTAAAAATCACAAAAAAAACCACAAATTAAACAAATCACAAATCAAAAATGTATTAAAAAATAAAAAATAATTCTCACCTAATGTAAAATTAAAATTCTCAAAAAAATATTTGCCTACAAATAAATACTCATTTTAATCAATTTTGTCCAGTGTCCAGATTTATTAAAAAATTTCTTTCTGCATGGTGATCTCCATGGTGTTACCTTACTACAGC
>CM022885.1:17223552-17239969 GCA_012654025.1 Pachypsylla venusta
GAAAAGGCCTATTATAGATACCTATTTTTCACGAGACGAGAAATTTTTCGTGTTTTTACGAGACGAGACGAGACTTTTTGGCTTCGAGACGAGACAGGGATTTTGTCTCGTCTCGTGAAAAAAACACGAGACGAGACAAGGCCTTGTCTCGTCTCGTCTCGCGTCCATCACTATTTCAGAGTTTTTACGAAGTAACATTACTCTCAAAGCCCCCTTTAGTAACGAAATTTTAGTGACTAAAAAAAAATTCAAGCAGAAAGAAAAACAGTTCAATGTCTTGAGAACGGATTTGAATTTTAAAAAACACTGAAATACGTATATCTGCATTTCAAAGGCAAAATTATTCTGGTTTTCAAATATTTGGCATATTCAGGGAAGGCCGAAGGGGGGAGATGAACTTCAACTTGGAATATCTACGGCCCTGTTTTGAGGGCAGATATCAAATAAATCTCTTACTACTTTCATTTTATTTTTAAAAAATGTATTACAAAAGGTTTTAGAAAAGCTTTAAGATTTTAAAGTTGACCCCATTGGACCTCCCCTGTAAATGCCCTAAATTTGAAAATCAATAGAAAAAGATTCTCCTTTGGAATAAAGTAATACGAGGTGCAAGCTTTTTCGAAATTTGAATCTGTTCTCCAGATATAAACTTTCGCCCTTTTTGGGAGATCGTGTATATTTATTTTTGATTTCTATGTGTTAATGACTATCCTGACCTTGATGTGTATTACATGAGTTTTGAATGTCTGGTTTAATATTGGATAAGAATAGTTGCAAATCTCCCCTCTTCATGATATCAATACACACGGGGATGAGCCTTTTTAATACCAGACATGTGGTAGGAAATTCTAGAATTAATATTTTCACAACGATCCACAGAATCGGATACGAATCTTTAACGCGTGACCAGAAATTTTCATATCCACACGCCTAGTTAAGGCATTTTATTTCAAAATCATGATTGAGGTCAATCAGACATTCTTGATTAGCAGGTGAAATTTTGGATAGCTCTGCTGAGAAGGGGTTCAATACCCAGTCAGGTTCTTCTAAGTCTGACAGATCTTGAAAGCGACTCTTTAAAATTTCTTTCAATTTCTCAATGTGAAGGCAATATATTTGAAAATCTGATTGATTCTCATCTTCTTCATATGTTGTGTAGCCTTCAGCTTTGGAAACCTATTGAGATCTTTCCGACTTATATTTTCCATTAGGAGGTATAACTTCTCAATGAAAGCTCCCATGATTCCCTAGGCTTTGATGATAGTTATATTTTTGCTTTGTAGTTGAAGACTAACTTCATTTAGCTTGTCAAAAATATCTGAAAGATAAGCAATATCAACTTGTCTTTCTCGTATTGCTTTTCTCAAACTAGGCTCGATGTCATCCAGTAATTCAACAAAACTATGCATGATGCTAAAGAACCGCTGTAAGCAGTTACCTTTGGAGAACCATCCGACTTCCGTATGTATAGTAGCAATGTACTAAATGCTTCATCATTTTCTTGACATATTCTTATCGCTGACTTATAGCCCCCGAGATTCTAATCGCCCCACTTACCGCCCCTTTCTCTCTAACGTCCCATCAAAGCCCCCTTCAAAATCTCATACCGCCCCTGTGGGCGAATGCCCCCAGGTTGGGAATCGCAGACGTAAACCATTACTCTCCTGTCTATAAACACTCTATAAACACAACATGCAAGAGAAGAAATTGTACCTAAATTGAACAACTTGAAAATTAATATGTGGACTAATTTAAGTTTTACTCTGCTGCGTGTGGAATTTACGAGTATTGCTAAATAGGCATATACTAGAAAAGTTCGTTTGTTCAATATTGAGGTCCAATAATATAATTATAGGTCTAAAGGCTACCTCGAAAAGTTTTTACAAATTTGTTTTCAAGTTCAGGGTGTTCTTGATGTTGAACTAGTCGTCAAAAATAAAAGAAACCAGTGTTCTAATTAGGTAATTTGTATTTTGTGAGAAATATGTTAAGATATTTGATATCAAATAAGTTAGGATCTAATAGTGTATTTATATAAAAAGATATAAATATGACAATACCTAAAAATAATAATTTAAATTTTGGCACATCCCCGAATGGAAGATTTCCAGAGCTTGTTCTTAAAGTTTAATTATTATGAGGTATAATGTATGTTCGCCTTCATGGCTAACTTCATCATTGATCTCCTGCTTCCAGTTTACAGTGCTTTATAATCAGATATATATTTATTATTGATTGACTAATTGATAACGTTTGAGGAAATGTAGAATTATTCAGAAAAGTTCTTAAACCACACCACTCAAATATTTAAGTCGCATGTTTGGTGTATTTTCTTTAAACGGAATAAAAATATGATTGGTCGGTGATTGGAATGATTCCGGAAATTCCATGAACAATTATTGTCACACCCACTTTACACACCTGACCTCTCTACTACAAACCAAGGGTTTCGGAGGAGCTCTACGGTAGTAAATGTAAATAGACTATTTATTAAAAAATAAATAGTCTTTATTCCTCAAACTGTGTATTGCTTATATTATATTGATCTGTCTTAGAGTGAATAATCATCATTATTTTTAATTATATTTTCCCAAAAATACTTGTTAGTTTTTTGTGAAATACATCCATTTCACAAATTTCGGGATATTTGCGGACAAATAGGGTCAGCAGAAAAGTTTTCATCTATCATCTATAGTTTTTATAAAGATCAAGGAATACTCGTACTTATTTAAATACACAATAAAAACATGCAATTTAATACACCTGAACTCATGTCTATAATATTTTGTAACATCCTGTAAACCCCATCGTTCTATTTGTTGTCATTAGAAATTTTCGAAAAAGAATTTATGGACTTTTGAGGTTTCAAGTAATATTTATTTATGATAATATGCTATTGAACGGTGTACGGGTTAAAATAAAACGATTTATAGTTCTCGGTTTTAACTTTGTTAGGAAAAACACCCTCGGCCCTTTTATTACTCACTCAAAATGTAAAATATTCAAATTATAATAATGAAACATTGTTAGGGTACAAACCTGCTTTTATAATTGGAGCATAAGAAGGGCAAATTTAACACAAAAGAGTTTAATTTTATACTTAGACATTGTGCATGAAAGTTTATAGATATGTATATATAGAGGTCTCTGAGTTTAATAATTAACACTTATAATGTTTACTATGTAAATATTTTATTTTTTCTCAGAAAGTTTTGTGCATCAACATAATATCAAGACGCTTCTATTTGATATATATTTCCTAATTCCAATGCATCACCATTTCTTTATCACGTTTTATATTTGGTTAAAATTAGGATTGTATAAATATAATATTAGCTTAAGTAATATTCCCCTTGAGACTTCTCTGATATTCCAGTCTTTTAATATTTAATTTCTTTAGAGGAAAGGAAAATAAAATTTCATAGTTCTGTTTTCGCTGTCTTAGCATATTGTTCCACTCGTACTGTACACCATTAGGAATGTATCAATGATGGGAAAAATTAGGACAAAACAATCAATTGAAACAGATCCATATTGAGATATGTAACATCTCATGGCCAAACCAGTGCAAAAAGCATGAACCCTAAGGAACCATAATCATATAAGATCCTTTATTCAAATTGAAACAGATCCATTTTATTCAAATTGAAACTGAATCAATTGAAACAGATCCATATTGAGATATGTAACACTTTCAATCTCATGGTCAAACCAATGCAAAAAGCATGAACCCTAAACCATAATCATATAAGATCCTTTATTTAAATTGAAACTGAATCAATTGAAACAGATCCATATTGGGATATGTAACATTTTCAATCTCATGGTCAAACCAATGCAAAAAGCATGAACCCTAAACCATAATCATATAAGATCCTTTATTCAAATTGAAACTGAATCAATTGAAACAGATCCATATTGAGATATGTAACATTTTCAATCTCATGGTCAAACCAATGCAAAAAGCATGAACCCTAAACCATAATCATAAAAGATCCTTTATTCAAATTGAAACTGAATGAATTGAAACAGATCCATATTGAGATATGTAACATTTTCAATCTCATGGTGAAACCAATGCAAAAAGCATGAACCCTAAACCATAATCATATAAGATCCTTTATTCAGATTTTGAATATAAATTAACTCCAAAACAAATACAATGACAGCCACCCTCATGCGAGAAATCGCGTCAAGACTTTTCGCATACTGCAACACTATCAACTTCATCAGTACCACCCCAACTCTTTTTGGCCATAACCTCCATCCTGATGTGTTCTGTCGATGGATGTCCATTCAATCATTTGTGGAGATCATAAACTTCAGAAATTCTGTGCAAACAACATCGGACCCATAACTAAGATCAGTACCACCCCAACTCTATTTGGGGTGGTACTGATCATATTGATAGCGACAACAACGGACGGGGGGGGGGGGGTTATAGTTCCATATTATAATTACATCTGTAATATAAACACAAATGCTTTAATTTAGAGATAAAATAAAATACTACATTTAAAAATAAAACATGAACGTTTTTAAACTCGAGCTTCGGAAGCTCGAGGAAGAGCAATGAAAATATCCAGTATTGGACTCGGTAAGACGAACATCTACTGGTGCTTCATTGAGAACAGTGCTACCGTAAAGTAGGTACTCATAGCTACCGATCTATACAGTCGTTTGGTCGTGATATGATATGTATCTTTCTCAAATAAAAATGAGAGCTTTGTTCTTATACTTTAAATGTGATTTGTACCTTTCATCAGTTAAAATGGATTTCGCTAATATATTGAATATGATTTGTAACTTTCTTCAGTTAAAATGAATATCGCTAATACATTTTTCTTAGGGGATTCGTAAAATACTACCTTTTTAAAACTGACCAAGTGTAAAGTCGGTATTACTTTAAGAGAATTAGACAGAAGAACGTGCAATAATATATTTAATTGCGGGATATACAGCAGCAACAATAAATTTGGCCCCAATAATAGATATCACTACTTTCATAGGCGGAATTTTTTGGGAAAGTGGACGGAACTTGGCCTTTTTTCAATGATAATTTTTTTGTGACATATCAATACTTTTTGTAAAGATTACTATATGTAACTGATTATTTGGCCGTTTTTCTTTATTTCTTGTTTTTCTTCTTTTCGATTACACAGCATATAGGAAAACAGGAAATTTCTGTGTAAATCGGACCCAAATGTCCAATAAAATCTAACACCAAAGTATTGATAAAGTAATATGATGCAATACAACGCAAATAAAAACGGCAATATTTGTATTGTATCTTCTTGCCTGAAGCTAAAGCAGTGAGAATTGACGAGTTTCATTGACATTTGCGGGTTTAATTGAATTTAAGTCTCTCTAACTTCATGCAAGATTTCAGAGTCTTAACAGTTGAAACTAGATTTCGTGCACTTTCTTCTCTGAAGCGGAACCGTTTTGGAGCACTGGTAGCAAAAGAGTGAATATATTTATTTTTCCATTTAATTGTATGGGAATATCTTCCTACATTCAAGATTTCAGCGTCCTACCAGTTTAAACTAGTTTTCGACCATCTCCTTCCCTAAAGCGGAACCGTTTTGGAGGACTTGGAGTGAAAGAGTTCAAATATAAATTATTTCCTGCTATATTGCATTTAAATATCTAACTTTATGCGAGATTTCAATGTTTTATCAGTTAAAACTATTAGAATACGTTTTACTGTCTTCCCTAAAGCGACACCGTTTTGGAGCACTTACAGTTAAAAAGTTCAATTTTTCGGATTTTTCCCTTTACGTGGATGTCAATTGCTAAATTCATGCAAAATTTCAGCGCTCTAGGTATACGCGAAATGCCTGAAACTTTTGATGATGAGTGAGTCAATCAGTCAGTCAGTCAGTGAGTATCCAAAAGTGCAAACTTTGAAATTACCTATCTCCTACCCGGGTTAACATTAAATTTTGAAGTCTATTCTGTAGTATTGTACTATACTACGGAATGTATGTTCAAAATTTCAATGACCTATCCCCTGTAGAACCGGATATCTGACGGTGTGAAAAACCAGGTGAATTGCTTCGTGTAAAGATACACTGGTGCTTTCCGGAACTTGGCCTGGCGCACTGCCGTGCGCTCAGATGTCGCTAATAATTTGAATATAATTTGTAACTTTCTTCAGTTAAAATGGATATCACTAATACATTAAATATGATTTGTACCTTTCTTCAGTTAAAATGGATGTCTCTTACACATTGAATATGATTTCTAACTTACTTCAGTTAAAATGAATGTCTCGTATACATTGAATCCCCCCAAAAATACCACTGCGTGCTATAAAAATTCCCCGCCAANTACAAGCAAATTCTTCATTCTTAAACACAGATCCAACAATCTTTGTGTCCCTCTCGTATTAGCGTCAACATTATACTTACAAGCAAATTCTTCATTCTTAAACACAGATCCAACAATCTTTGTGTCCCTCTCGTATTAGCGTCAACATTATACTTACAAGCAAATTCTTCATTCTTAAACACAGATCCAACAATCTTTGTGTCCCTCTCGTATTAGCGTCAACATTATACTTACAAGCAAATTCTTCATTCTTAAACACAGATCCAACAATCTTTGTGTCCCTCTCGTATTAGCGTCAACATTATACTTACAAGCAAATTCTTCATTCTTAAACACAGATCCAACAATCTTTGTGTCCCTCTCGTATTAGCGTCAACATTATACTTACAAGCAAATTCTTCATTCTTAAACACAGATCCAACAATCTTTGTGTCCCTCTCGTATTAGCGTCAACATTATACTTACAAGCAAATTCTTCATTCTTAAACACAGATCCAACAATCTTTGTGTTCCTCTCGTATTAGCGTCAACATTATACTTACAAGCAAATTCTTCATTCTTAAACACAGATCCAACAATGGAAATAATCATTTTTATCCTAAGGTGTGTAGTTTTTCCTCTGGAAGTACCTGAAATCGGCAATGTAAGCTGTGGCGTATAATATACTCTTGGTAGCTACCGGATTTTTTTGACTTGGCGGGGCGGAGCGCTACCGCGCTCCTTAATATGATTTGTAACTTTCTTTAGCTGAAATGAATGTCTCTTATCCATTGCATATGATTTGTAAATTTCTTCAGTTAAAATACATGTCTCTTATACATTGAACATGATTTGTAACTTTGTTCAGTTAGAATGCCCATCCCTTATACATTGAATATGATTTATAACTTTCATTAGTTAAAATTAATGTGTCTTATCCATTGAATATAATATTATGTATCTTTCTTCAGTTGAAATGGACGTCTTTTATGCATTAAATATAATTCGAAAATTTCTTTAGTTAAAATGGACGTCTCTTATACCTTGAATATGATTTGTAACTTTCTGCAGTCAAAATACCCATCCCTTATACATTGAATAGGATTTGTATTTTTTTCAGTTAAAATGCCAATCCCTTAACCATTGAATATGATTTGTAACTTTCTTCAATTAAAATACCCATGCCTTATACATTGAATAGGATTTGTAACTTTTTCAGTTAAAATGGCAATCCCTTAACCATTGAATATGATTTGTAACTTTCTTCAGTTAAAATACCCATCCCTTATACATTGAATAGGATTTGTAACTTTTTTCATATAGAATGCCCATCCCTTATACCTATATTGTATATGATTTGTATCTTTCTTCAGTCCATCTCTTACATATTGAACTTGAAAAATCTTTCTTTGCTTGAAATAAACGCATCTTACACACTGAATATGATTTGTATTGTATTTATTTTGTCATTAATAACTTTTAATTATAGACTAGCTCTTATTATAGCTTCAATGTGTTGTTATTATTATCTTTTGCATTGTATCTTCATGTACCTATCTAACATAAGCTATGTTCAGAACTTTGATCTAGAAGATTAATGGCACCATCTCTTTCATATGGTAGTAAAAATTATAATTATTTTGTAACTAATGTTACTAGTATTTCTCTTTACTTTGTACAACGTGAAATTACAATGGTATTATTATTATTACACAATTGTAAGCAAAGGTAAAAGGTAGTCAGAACATTCCATGTAGTGGACAATGGACATTGCACAATCAAATGGATTTTCAAAGTGAACAATTCTTTTAGTGATTGTGAAAATAAAATAAAATGAGGTGTAATTTGGAATGAGAGATAATGTAATTTGGAATCATTTAAATATCCAATCTCAACTTATTGCAGTGTGACCCATATTTGATTATTTTATTCAAACATTGTTGACATGGGCGTACGCAGGATTTTGCTTAGGGGGGGGGGGGAGNGTCTAAGAGGGGGGGGCGACATTTAATTTTTTAAAGAAAATCTATTTTATTTACCTTTACTTCCCTTATGTACATAGTACATAATAAAGCGAAAAAAAGGGGGTTGGAACTATAAACGGCCATGCCTCTAGGGCGCCAAGCGAAGCGGGCGTATTCTGCTAGTACGACATACATATCAAATTTCAAATCTCTAGCTCTTACCATTCTCCTTTTAGACAGCAATGGTGAAAACCGCTAAAAAGCGGTAAAAATCGCCAAGGGTGTATTCGATTGCACCGTTGGTGATTTAGAGCCCAGATAAGACCTATGTACCAAATCGGTCAACGCTAAGTGGCAAAAGTGCCCATCACGGCGAACGGCGGACAAACGGATTTTTTTTTATTCGATTTTTGGATTCTACGTGCCTTGAAACGTATAATATCAAATTTTGAGAGGAGGTATTTTTTTTTTTTTTTCGTGAAGATTCCAAAGGTTCATTATTGAAAATAATAAACCAAAAGGCAGATACGGTCTGGGCCACCGGGCAGATACCCGGCGGGGGCAAAAGCATGAAAGAAAAATACATGTACATGTACGAGAAAACATATAAGGGCCCCTGGCTCATCAGGGGGCAAAAATATGAAAGAAAAATATACCCACATGTGAAATATGTGTGAGAAAAAATATGTGGGCCCCAATGGGCACCCGGTTCATCGTGGGACATTAAGGGGCAAAAATATGAAAGAAAAATATGTGTCAGAAAAAATATGTTTATTTTTTCTTAATTTATTTTTTCGTAATTATTATTTATTTATTGTCCTTTGATTCATAACTTCTCAGTTTTACTGCTTTGGCCCCGAAATACTCAAGCCTCTTATTTAAACTCTAATGTGAAGCCCTTCTTCCAATATGCCCGGGAAGCCTCTGGAGCCCCAGTCTGCCCCCGAATGATGAATAGGCACCAAGTTTAAAGTCTAGCTATTACCGTTCTCATTTTAAGTAAGATGTGCGAAAACCGCTAATAAGCAGCATCAATCCTCCAACAGTATATTCGATTTACACCAAAAGCTTATTTTGCCGTTCATGGCAAAACTGACAAACGCACACACGGACCAATGGCAGAAATTCGAGATTTGGGGTCTGGGGACCGCAAAACGTGTTTTGGCATTGAAAACTCGACATCGAAAATTTCAGACCATTACAATTACAATAGTTTCCTTTTTATAGGATAAGGAAAGTAAAAAATGTACTTAACATGGCTTATTTTAATGAATTTAACTTTTTTCCTATACCGTTTGAAACTCATTTTATCTAGTGTATCTTTCCAGAAATTTTAGGGGGGGGGGGCGGGCCCTATGGGCCCCCCTTGCGTACGCCCATGATTGCTGATGTTGGAATCAAGAGACTTGTCCTCCAGAAATTTGAAAAGAGATGAACATTGAACAATTTTGGTAAAAGGAAGACGAACAGACTGAAGTTTCTATATATTACCAAAAAGATACCACTAATAATTTTATTCCTTCCTCATGAGCCACTCCTTATTTCTTACTTCACATTTTATATGTTTAAGCGATATATGGAATTTCATTTTTAAAATTTCCATAAAGTTTTTTATCTCAGATTTGGTCACCTTTCCAAATCAAGCGGTTTAATTTATTAATAAGGGGAAAAGGTGTTTGGATTTGATAAAACTTAGTACAAAGTGATTGAAGTGTCTATCTCTTTGAGTTAGAAAACCGTCAAATGTAAACTGTTGTGCTTACCTATATATTTGTACCAATTAAGTGGTTGTGATATTAAATTTATATTGTTGTTTGTATTAAAATCAACAACCTATATACCCTTTTTTTTTACTTCTCCCTGCAGTACCCATTGCACACAGGGACAAGTGTCAAGTCAGCGGCCACTATGACTCACTGATCTGAGTCGTGCCTGAGGCTCCAGACAGGGCTCAGAAGGGGGGTCTTCTGTGGCCGTAGTCTAGTACACTGGATCCAGGACCTCACCGTGGTCAGGGAGTGCAAACTATGCGGGAATGAGTTCACGATTCCCGTCATAGGCCAACTCTGGATAGTTCCGGTTGGGGGGTGGCTGCAGTTCAGCCAGCCCCCAACCACCTTCTCGGCCGTAGGTCTCAGAGGCGATCAACACCCTATAAACCAAACAAGACTCGGGGTTGTAATGGTTCGTGGGGTAAACGGGCCAACCGTGTCTCCTACGGCACACCGGGCTATCTTCCGTAGTATAAGCCTTCCACCAGTAAGGATCACTGCTGGTGGCGACCGGTTATTTATTCCCTTCTTTCAAATTGTTTATGGGAGAAAATATAAATAACAAACCCACTGGGGGTAATTCCAGGAATACACTTGGCGCTGGGGTATGGGAGGGGGGACTCGTATTAACACCCTCTGCTTATGTTTCAGTGATTAAAATAATTCATATTTTTTATAATAACTTTTATATTTATAAAATGGAATATGAAAATATGGAGATCATCTCAGCGGCGGCATCTGTGGAACTAACCAACATACCAACAACTGTTGGTGCAGCGGCGCTTTCCACAGATCCAACTGCTGAAATATCGACACCGATGCAGGACGAGGCAGAAAGGGATTCAGCGGGGGGCAAATATGCCGGTCCTGATGACCTGAGTCACGCGGCATCCCAGCTCAATCGTATATGCACCTCGACAAGCGAAGGCTTTCGGGGGCGCAGAGGAGGAAATTGTCCATCAAAAGGGCTCTTGAACGGGGGGATCCAATTCGACCCAAGAAAGGGCCCCGAGGGGGCAATAAGCCTCTTCCCTCGACTCCTGGTACTCCAGGAGTCAAACGACCGAGGTCGGAGGAAAGTACTCCGTCCACGGAAGGAAAAGGGGATAACCGGAAGAAGAGTAGGAAGGGGCCTGGCTGTGCGTCCGCTTGCGGAGGGAACGGGGCTTCAATTGAGCCGCCTTCCCAAAGTGATGCGGGCACTTACAGTCGGGCTCTGACCTGTCATAAAATGGCCATAGTACGATGTGACTGTCCTGAGGTTCGCCTCAGTGATAACTCTTCGAAAGAAATAAAAACCTACCTTACTCGGGAGATTTTCAAAAATACCGAGGGCACAGCACCAACCTTCTCAAAGGTTCATAGCGAGAAGGGAGCAATCATCATCACTTGTGATGATGACCAATCTCGCCAATGGCTGGAGAGTAAGGTGCGCAACGCTGGTGCAAACCTCAGTGTTAAGGTGAGGGTGGGGCTTGCTCGAGACCTCATCCACACTGAGAAAGGCATCTTCTGGATCTCGAAAGAGACTCAGAAAATGATGGGGGAGGATGATCCCAAGAGAATTATTTCTCTTTTGAAAGTCCAAAACCCAAGGCTGAACACTGATGATATTCATCTCATCAGCGCTCAGAATGACATCAAGGGCACTACTTTTGTAGTAGCCCTTGATGAAATCTCACTGGCAGTTCTCAGAGGGGCGGGCTTTAAATTCAGCCTTGGCCTTGAAAAGATTACTGTCAGGATACCAGGAGAGAAGAAAGCCATTCCCAATGCTGAGGGTAATCCAGATAAACCTTCAGCATAGTAGGGCAGCCACTGCTGCCCTATGCAGGCTTTTTCTCGCCTGGAACATCGACGTGGCTCTGATCCAAGAACCCTGGGTAACTGGGGGGAAAGTTTCAGGGCTCGGAACCACTAGAGCGCGGATCATATATGATCAAACCTCTAGTAAACCAAGAACCTGTGTTCTTGTTAACCCTAGGATATCGTTTCTTACACTGACAGGGTACTGCTCACAAGACCTGACTGCTGTTAGAATAATGTACCAGGAAAAAAGTGCTCAGAAGGCAGCAATACTTGCCTCGGTCTATTTTCCATGGGACTCTCCTAGTCCACCACCCTCTTTGGAGTGTACAAATCTAGTAGATTTTGCAAACCTCTCTAAACTGCCACTCCTGCTCGGTATCGACTCGAATGCACATCATGAGAGCTGGGAATCTACTGGAACCAATCTAAGAGGTGAGTGTCTTCTAAATTATATAATTTCGGAAGGATTATTCGGAAGGATTTGTGTTAAACAAGGGGGCCGAACCTACCTTTTTCACGAAAAACAGAAGGGAAGTTCTAGACATAACTGTCGCTTCTTCCCTGATTAATACTCAGATTGCGAGATGGCATGTATCGGACGAACCGTCGCACTCGGACCACAGGTATATATACTATGAGGTCTCTGACGAGCCTGTAGTTACATACCGTAATCCTCGAAAAACAAACTGGGATAAATACAGGAAAGCTTTAGTGTCAGAATTCAGTAACATGAAGACGGATATAAGAAGTAACCTGGATATCGACCTAGTGTCGACAAACCTGGCAACTGCTATAACTAGAGCCTATGAGGAAAACTGTCCTATTGTAAGAGTCACTAATAAGAAAACCAGTTGGTGGACTGAGGAGTTGACTCGGCTTAGAGGTCGACTCGTTGGCTGTTTAACAGAGCCAAGATAAACAATAATTGGGAAGCATATCACCACTCATTAAAAGAATACAATAAAGCTATTCGTACGGCTAAGAGGGTCGGATGGAGGAACCTATGCAGCGAGGTCGAAAAAACCCCCGAGGCATCAAGACTTCAGAAGATCATTTCTAAAGAGCCAGTTACATTGGGAACTTTAAAGAAGCCTGATGGAAGATACACGGAAACCGGGAAGGAGACCATGGAGCTCCTACTCCAAACTCACTTCCCGGGTTCGGAAATGACTAACCCTCAGGCAGCGAAACGATCAACCCGACAAGGAAATCCACATCGGAGGCCGAAAAGGGAGGATTGGACTGTTGCCAAAAGGGTTGTCACATATAATAGGATTGAATGGGCCATAAGCACGTTCAGTCCGTATAAGGCCGCGGGGATCGATGGGATCTCTCCGGCTCTTCTTCAACAGGGAAAACAGTCGATTGTGCCCATCCTTTGCAGTCTATTCAGGGCAAGCATAGCATCAAGCTATGTACCAATGTCTTGGAGAAATGGAAGGGTGGTGTTCATTCCAAAACCCGGGAAGAAGACTTACTCAGAGGCAAAATCGTTTAGGCCAATTACCCTCTCGTCTTTTGCTCTGAAAACGCTTGAGAAACTTGTGGACAAATATGTGAGGGAAACCTCTCTGAAGGTAAAACCACTCCATAGGCATCAACATGCGTATCAAGCGGGAAAATCGTGTGAATCGGCCTTACATCAACTGGTGTCCAGGATTGAAAACACACTCTTCTATAAGGAAGCCTCACTTGGGGCATTCCTTGACATCGAGGGGGCGTTTGATAATACGCCCTTCGAGGCAATGACACAGGAATCTCGCACGCGGGGGATTGGGTCCACTCTGTGTGAGTGGATTGGGGCCATGTTGAAGAACAGAACTGTGAGCATTAATATGTTTGGGGAAACGGTGAGTGCCGCGGTCAGGAAAGTATGTCCACAGGGGGGAGTGTTATCGCCCCGTCTGTGGAACCTAGTAGTTGATGGCTTCCTGGAAGACCTAAACAATAAAGGGTTTTTCTCGCAGGGTTATGCTGATGACATAGTCATACTGATCCGGGGAAAATATCTAAACACAATCTCCGAACTAATGCAAACAGCATTAAAGGAGGTTGAAAACTGGTGCGGTACGGTCAACCTTAAGGTGAATCCGACAAAAACCACACTAATTCCATTCACAAAGAAGAGAAAACTGGAGGGACTAGTTCCTCCGTTCCTCTTTGGTGAGCGCCTTTCTTTTGTGGGCGAAGTGAAATACCTGGGGGTCACTTTAGACACCAAGTTAACATGGAACCCCCATTTAGAAAGACTTAAAGACAAATGTACCCGGGCATTGATGATGACCAGAAGGACATTTGGAAAGAGTTGGGGACTGAAGCCGCGGGTCATGTTCTACCTGTATCGTGCGGTTATAAGACCCATGGTCACCTACAGCTGTGTTGTATGGTGGTCAAAAACTGACCAAAGACAGGCCAAAGAATTACTGGACAAGATCCAGCGACTGGGCTGTCTTTGTATCACTAGTGCTATGAATAGCACACCGACATTGGCTATGGAGACACTCCTTGGACTTGCACCCCTTGATATTCATATCAGGGGAGTCGCCAGGATGACAGCCTTCAGGCTAAAGTTAAACAGCACCTGGACTGCCCAGCAATATGGGCATTCCAGAATCTCTGGGGCGATCAAAGGTCCCGTTTTCGAAATGAGCACCAACAGGATGGCTGCAGAAGAAACCTTCGACAACCCCGTCGTCATTGAGACGTCCAAGGATTGGGGATTCAAAGAAACTAAGCTTCTGTCCAAAGGGGCCATGGTGTGGTACACTGATGGCTCAAAAACAGAAGTGGGATCTGGGGCTGGTATTCACTGTGTGCGAGCCAAGGTGGATATATCTCTGCCCTTGGGGAACTACACCGGGGTATATCAAGCTGAGATCCTCGCAATTCGCACCTGCGCTGACGAGATTATGAAGATGGGTCTCTCTGGAAGAGAGATTCACATATTCTCTGATAGCCAGGCAGCTCTCAAGGCTTTGACCAGCTATATCACGTTCTCCAAAATAACGTGGGAATGCCAGCAGGCACTAAAAGAACTGGCACAAAACAACCAGGATCGCCCAGGTTGGGTGCCAGGGCACAAGGGCATTGCTGGTAACGAACAGGCCGATCAACTAGCAAGAATGGGGTCCGCAACACCATTCATTGGGCGGGAGCCCGTGATCGGTCTAAGCACGACTGAGGTCAGAAACTTCATTGACGGGTGGGCACTCAGAAGCCACCTAGAACGGTGGAGGACCGTCTCAGGTCTGAGACAGAGTAAGGCCATGCTACAGGGGCCATCCAGGAACCTTACGAAAGAGATCCTGACCCTCAGTCGTAAAAATATCAGACTAGCCACAGGTCTGATTACTGGACACTGTGGTCTAAGAAAACACCTACACACAATGGGCTTCCATCAGGACCAGGTTATGTGTAGACTCTGTGGGGAAGACGAGGAGACTGTTTCTCACGTCATTTTTGACTGCAATTCCCTACTTGCGTGAAGACTGAGCATGGGACAGCTGCAACCCAGGCTCGACATCCACGAAAAATACCTAGCCAAACGGCTAATCAAGCTCGCTAAGATCTTGGGCCTTGACTAGGTAAACAGGCTACTTTCCAGGCACAAAAAGTCCAATTGAGGCTTAGGTGCAGGGGCTTATATAGCCCTAAGAAGGAAGCTAGCTCACGAATACACGAATACCCTTTTTTTTCTTCCAGGCTTGGAATAATGGTAGGAATCGGTGTATATGACGTAAACCTGTCAGATTAACTATTATAATTGTCATTAACTTTAGACGTGATTCCCTAATATGTCACTTGGTCTTCTGACGTAAATAAATTTGAAGATAGGTTTGTTAAAAATAATTTGTAGATTTGTCAAAAAAATATTCACAACCAAAATCAAACGCTCTGTGTGTTTCAATTTGTTTCATCATAATTTCCCCTCCAGGAATAAAGTTAAAAATTCCACCACTTTTCACCCCAATAAATCTTTTAACTGGAAAAATTGACTTTTGGTCCTATGGGCGCATCGCATAATAATATTGTACTAGTCCGTGATTAATTTCGATTATTCTCAATTAATTGAAAGAGCAAACTTTAAAAAACATTCCAAAAGATTTCTTTCATCCTTTAAGAAATGAAATCCGGTCAAATGGGGCAAAAAATAATTTTACAAAATCACTCTCCGTCTGTATTATTGTTACGTTATGTGGAAAAAAGCTTAACAATAAAATTAATATAAAATAAAAAATTAGACTTAAAAGCTATTCCAATTTGAGGAAAATGATAATATGTACGTAACCTACAGGGTGTAGGCGTATTTGAAAAGTTTTTATATCTTTTAATTATTGTTGAAATTGTTATCTATGTACATAAAAATTCCTAACAATGTGTGGTAATAACATGCTAGGTAGCATCTGTTCTTATAAAACGCAAAGTCCAGTTGATACACGGACTAATTGAACGACTGACGTAACACTACTATGACCAAACCTGGAAACATGAAACATAGAAAGGAAAAATAAATAAAAACCGTACTAGACTTTCTCTTCCTTAATCATTCCATCAGACTAC
>CM022885.1:17255009-17280344 GCA_012654025.1 Pachypsylla venusta
TATATTTTAAACGAGTACTTTTAAGTTTCAAATTTCTTTTTATTTACTTCTTCGTATAGTTATTTTTACATTCTCGAGGTCATGTAATGCCGCCGGTAAAAAAAGTCAGCGTAATAATCAATCTTCTATAGACCCTCCGTGTTGAAAACGCCGGAGGGATTTAACATCGTTTAATTAATTTTAATTTACATTTTTTATTAATTTCAAAATATATACCTTTTATTTATTATTGGCATCCAACACCAGCTTGAAACTCTTAAAATCAACTATACAGGGTCTGATAATGAACAGTGATACTTTTATTTAGAAAATATGAATTCCAGAAGAAAGTTGCTTTATGCTCGTACTTGGACTACTTCTCACATTATGAGTTTATTGAAAGAGAATAAGTCTACAAAATTGAATAATGGAGAAAAAAAAACGTTGAAATATAAGTGGCAAACAGCCTCAGTAGCTCAGTTGGGTGACTGTGGATTCGTAAAAGGGAGGCAGGCTGTTGGTTAGATCTAACTCCATCCCCGCCGTTGGTCACCATAGAATTAATTAAAGGTCGCAGTGATAATTGCAGTCTCAATAGAGACCTGCAACCAGTTTGATAATATTATAAGTAGCCAAAAACTAATTATAAAAAATAATAGGTAATTCATTTTAAATTAAGAAAAATCATACCTTTTCCTCAAACTGCTGACACTCGGAACGAAACCCCGATACTTTATCTAATGATCTTCCGGTCGAAAATGAGCCAATGATTTTGGCAAAGGATATTGGTGTTAAGAAACCATCATCACAAAATAAGAAAACTCCTGTCAAGCAGAGAAAGGCATCAAACAAGTTTAAGTTAATAGAAATAGAAGACACTTAATATCAGTATCTAACGTTTTCAAGCTTTCTAAAATTGAATAGTATCAAAAGTGAAATACATTCTTTGTTAATAAAGCGATGGCAGCGTCCATATCTTTGAATAAGACTTGGGCCAAAACTAGAGTTCAGAGTGGGAAGCAAATAAGAAACTCTACGAGGCAATAACGAAAGCTGTGTTAATATATGCTTCGGAAATATGGAGCATACGCTACCTGGACGAAATAGAGAGGGCACAAGTCCAGTACTTCAAATATCTTCTCTACCTAGCCCGGAGTACCCCGAATTATATAGTAAGAAGAGAAATGCGATTGGACAGAGTAGGGATCAGTGTAATACAAAGGGCACTAAATTTCTGGATAAAAATTATTAAGATGGATGAAAACCGACTGCCCAGAATATTGTTTATAGAACTTAGAGAGATAGAAAGAAAAAATCCTTTTCAAAATAAATATAACTGGGTAGCCCAAGTAAGAAAAATACTCATAGAAGCCAGCTGCGGGCATCTGGTATGAACAAACGAATCCAAGAAGATACAGGACCAGGTGGAGGAAATTGCAAAAATACTCACGGAAAAATATTTAAAAGAGGACAAGGTCAGAATAATAGAGTCCACATACACCACCCTGTATAAACACATAATTATATGACTGGACGCAGTTGAATTCGAACTATTGGAAACCAAAACATGTCCTATGCACACAATAAGAACTTTATGTCAACTAAGAAGGGCAGCAGAGAAAAAAATGAAAATAGTTTGCAATGGCAGCAACTATCTTATAAATGCAGACGAAATTTGCTCATTGCGTAATAAACGGGATGAAAATATTCAACACTTAATGCTCAAATGTCCCATCTACAACAGTATTAGGGGGCCTTTTATGGGTAAGATGGAAATAAGGGGGGAAATAAATACCAAGGAGAGTATGGTCCGAATACTTCAAACCACAGATAAAAAAAACTGTCCCTCATATATGAATATATAGGTACAATAATGAAAATCAGATCATTTATGCTGAACGAGTGAATGGAGGGAGAAAAGAAATGATTTGTGATAATGTGGGGCTGCCTGCCCTGTATAGGGATGGTTCCCATAGGAATAAGGTCCTTATAGAAATGTTAAATAGTTGGAACGGGAAAATTAAACGCGAGATATAGGAATTGTCCTGTCAATATTTAATTACGCGAGATTTATTAATTGTCCTGTCAATATTTCACTATGCGAGATTCAGTAATTGTCCTGTCAATATTTTATTACTCGAGATTTAGTAATTGTCTCAATATTTTGAATAGTTTGGAACTAAAAAATTAAGATAGATAAAAAAGAAATGAGAGATTTAGTAATTGTCCCATTAAAGTATATTTTGAATAGTTGGAACGTTCTAAGATAGATTAAAAAGAGTAACTACGCCAGACTTAGTAATTGTCCTGGCAATGTATATTTTGAATAGTTTGGAACTAGAAAATTAAAACTGATAAAAAAGAATAACTACGTGAAATTTAGTAATTGTGCTGTCAATATTTTGAATAGTTTGGAACTAGAAAATTAAGATACATAAAAAAGAAAAACTACGCGAGATTTAGTAATTGTCCCGTTAAAGTATATTTTGAATAGTTAGAACGTTCTAAGACTGATGAAAAAGAATAACTACGTGGGATTTAGTAATTGTGCTGTCAATATTTTGAAAAGTTTGGAACTAGAAAATTAAGACTGATAAAAAAGAATAACTACGCGAGATTTAGTAATTGTCCTGTCAATGTATATTTTTATATTTTGCTTTTCTTTAGATATATATAAAATGCTGTTCTTTCTTGATAAATTTTGTAAAAAAATATAATCAATATTTAATTAAAAAAAAAAAAAAAAATACAAATGTTGTATGTACACGCCTGTAAAATTTCATTTTAACATTCATAAATCAAAGTTTTTCTTTACATTTACTAGGAAGGAGTTTCAGCACAATGTGCAAAAAACAATGTGAAAATGAGTTACTCATAAATACCTCGATGACAATCTGTTTCCGTTTCCTTTTCTTTGATATTACCTCGCAACTCGGAAATTTGTACTTCCATAACAGAATGTACATCCTAGTGGAATTTATGCGATTCACCAAAATTGACACAATTTGCTTTTACAGCTGAACAATTTATGCGGTATATTTTTGATGGCATTATACTTGTATTTTACTAGAATGTATCCACTTTTCGGTGTGTAGTGTTGAGCAACCTCAATAATTCATTAGAAAAGACACTTCACCAATCCAAGAGGGACGAGCAATTTTCGTTTTTAATTTACCGTAACAACAGAAACTTCGTATTCATGCAGAATGTAAAAGTTGAAAAAAAAAATACAAAAAAAAAAGTTCTCCCCAAAATTGAAAATTGCGTTATTGTGCCGTGCCATTCTGTTTTTTGGGTACAGAGCACTTAAATCATTCAGTTAATATTTAAAATAATTAATGATTCTAAACTAAAACGACAGTACTTTTGAAACTGAATGCAGTCAAACACCTTGCAAATATTTCGAAGTTGTGTCAATTCGCAACAATTTAGCGATCATAATCAGGGCCGTGTCTAGGATTTGACTTAGAGGAGGGAGGGGTATACACATATATAAAAGTATGTAACGGTGACATATTATCAAATATGGTATACAGGTTAAGTTTAAATGTGTTCAACTTTATGTAGTCACCATTTGTATCACACAAAATAGAAGATGCTGAAATACATAGATAGCATTATAAATATTTTGTATTTCAGAAATCGAATGATCATTTTAGTATCATTCAATAAGGGGTTATGTTTTCGAATACCATAATAATAGTGGTGTTTTAGATTATTTAGTTTTCTACAATCAAATAATGTAATAAACGTATTTTCCAGCGAAAAATTGTTTGGTCTGAATTTCAGGTTGCTTTGTTTTAAATTAAACAACCTCTACGTGTGCCTTACTTATGTAATGAGTTTAAATGGAAGGGTATTTTATATATCTATCGTTGTACTTGACTCTTGTTTTGTTTTTGCAAAGTTGTCCAACATTTGATGTGTGTGACAATAAAAATCCTAGGGAGAAAATCATAGCCATTGAAACTGCAGCCATTTTCAATCTGACACCTATCAGACATTATTACGCAACTTAATGATAATAACGAAAGAGAAAAGTTTCAAAGAAATTTTTCGACATTGAAAAGTGCTACAATATTGTTCACTGAAAAAAGAAGAAAGGATTGTTTTGAATATTTTAATTAGCGGTTCGGTTGAAGAAAGTTCATTATTGCCTTTGTCAGATACACCAGCCAAACTTTCCCTTTTTAAAACTTTAATTTCCTTTAATTGTGGGAAGTGTAATATAAACTGGTGTTGGGTTGATACGATGCATTGTTATCAGGTGATTCATTATGCCAAAAATGAAACAAGAAAACATTTGTCCAGGGGGGAACAAAACTTATTTTTTAAATTTGATTATATCTCAGATGCATACCTAGATATTAGACATTACACGTGTCATGAATTTCCAGTGATTTTTAGATTATAGAGACGCACCGCCATTATGAAAAAATTGAAAAGGAACTGAAAGATCTAGTCCCCCGACAAATAAGGCTAGCAGAGGAATCTTTAAGTTTATCGACTCCGACCAAAGACTTTTCTCAGTATCATTATAAATTACCATCGGAGACATTAGTTGTGATTTATCTACAACTATAAATGTAGAATAACGTCGACTATTCGGGGATACGATTTTTTATTACGTCAATTAGAGATAAAATACAATGTCCAATTGTCCATTATTTTACTTTTTCTACAAGTTCAATGTTTTAACTTTTCAATTTTCCAAAAATGTAAAATGAAGTAATTTGTAATTTACATTATTTCTCCTACCATACAGAATATACGATTAAAGTTATTTAAATAACGACATATTATGAGGGTTTCAATTTTTGGGCATCAGAAGTGAGTCTTATAGTTAGAATTCCGAGAGTTGAAACAGCATAATATTGATATCAATACGACTTGACATGTATTGAAAAGCAACCGCGACAGAAGATGCCTCCGCTCCTTACCATATTTATAAATATAGTTATTCCCGTAAACCATTAATTGATGGATTTTAAACTGAGAGGTATAAAAAATATATATTTCGAAAAACGTATTAAAAAAGTCAGACATTTTCTGGTCAGACATTTCATGAATTATATTTGATTTTTGTAACATTAACACGAAATGACTTTGAGAGACCTGGATTGATGAAAAAATTAAAAATGGAAATTTCTACATGTAATACCTCGGTTAAAAGGCAAATATTTTTATAACATAGTCTTTCTTTCATGAAATGGAGCATCGGTCATTTAAAATTAATGAAGCTCCAAAAATAATGAACATATTAAATACTAAATTTCAATATGAATGAAGTCAGCTTACTCTTTGGGGTTAGAATAAACCTGTATCTTTTGAGATATTCAACTTTCAAAAATTTTCGAACATTTGAACAATGTTTAAAATAAAAAGGAACAAGTAATTTTAAATATTTCTCATTAAAACCACAATCTTCTGAAAATTTTCCGATTTTCCTATCTGATATTAATGAAAAACTTTTTACAATAGGAAATACAATTCAAAAGAAGAGAACGAACATTTCGCTCTTTTTGTATGTTACAATATATTCCTGTTTTGTTTTCCTTCTTAGAGTGCAACCCTTACGCCCCAACCCCCTGATTTTATGTAAACTTTTCTTTTTTTACTTTCCAATGACATATTCATTATGATTGTTTTAATTTTTTGTCATTTTTCAATACCAGGAAGGCAGGAAATTACAATGTAGACTGTAAACCCTCTGTGGCCGTATTGTAAAAACCATTGACCCTTGGTCCGAGGTTGTGGGTTGAATCCCGCCCTGAGCAAAAATTTTCTGATCGAATTTTCTCGTTTCCAGAACGGCATGGCTGTAAAAAGGAGTGCCCTGAAGTAATGCGAAAGCGGTTTCTGGGCATAATATTTTCTAAAAAAATCCTGTAAATCCTAAAAATTGTCAAAAAATAGAAGATTATTTATATAAGAAACATACAGCGTGTCTAATCTTTTACTTGGAATTCCGGCGCTATTTTGTGTACAAATCTCATAATACTTAAATTGTCTTATACTTTTAAAAGATGTACCAAAAAAGTTATTTTTATTTAAAATTTCAAAGTTGACCCCTGGGGCTTTCCCTAAAAGTGCCAAAGAATAAGATTTCCCTTTGGACAGAGCAATTCGTTTTTCAACGTTTTTTGAAATATTAAATGGTTCTTAAGATATTGAGTGCCCTGTATATTAGCCTTTTGGAGAACAGCCTTGAATTTTCAGGTTTGAATGGGTGCTCCCGATTGCGCTTTGATTTTTAATCTATAATAAGCTTCAAAACCTGAAAATATAAAAGTGATATAGGTATTGTTGTGGACTTAGGATTCAAGGATTAAGTTATCGTGAATTTAAAACGCGTTAACTAACTTTAAAAATAATTAAAATAAAACTTAAAATAATTTATTAAAAAAAAATAGAAATTACAATAACTTAAAAAAAAAAAAAGAACGTAAGCCAAAAGTTCAATTGCTTTTCGCCAACACCGAATTTAGAACGCCCGAAAATACACACGAATTAACCGTTCACTTATGATATCGCTTCCAAAATTAAACACGCTCCGTTTATCGCTCAAACAATACTGACTCGTTTTCTACGTGTGTCTTCTATTTATACCTTCATTCAAATCGTTCTAGAAAGATCGCGAAAAGGATTTTTCTATTGCGCAAATAAACTACGCATTCTAAAAAGAAAACTACACGTTTTATAAATAATTATTAAAACGTAAAAACACCATCCTACAATGTACACAAAGCAAAGCTTTAAAAGAAATGGGAGAGCAATAAAATATGTCATATTTCCCCCCTTCACCACGGCCATCCCCCAGTCAACCTGAACAGTATAGTAAACACTCATTGATTCTCCCCCTTCACCCCGACCCCTCTCCTACAAGACTATTCATTGTAAACAAAATAAAACGATGTGGAATCTCACAGAAGGAGAAATCAAATATAGAATACAGGATGTATATTACATATACAGGTTAATCATTTCAGTATTTAAAATGATAGAAGCCAATGGGAATAATGTTTTATTCTTCTTTACTATAATTTTCAGCAAAGAATTTGGTGACAGTTGCTAATGGTAAATGCAGAAGCAAAATTCTTACAAAATGCTGTGTTCTATAAAATAAAACTTCTTTGATGTCCAAATAATCGCACATTTTTAAAATGTTTTATAAATTTCAACATGATAAAAGTTTGTCAATTTTAAAATGTTTTCTAAATTTCAACATGATAAAAGTTTTTACGTTCTATTTTTTAGGGTATTTGCAAATATACGCCTTGTGAACTTGCAATTCAAGAAAAATATGATAGTCTACTAAGTACAAGTAGACTATCATATTATTGGAAGTTTCAGGAGTCCGCTTTAAATTAATTAATTTTCTTAAAAGATAGGTATATTCTACAAAGAAATAGTTCTTCACATATTACTAGGGTAGAACATTTGATACTTCACAAGAAAGTAGAATAGAATAGAATAGAAGGAAAAGAACGAAGGGAAACTCAGAAAGAATAAGTTTTTAAATAAATGAGCTTACATGGAAAAAAATAAAACACGTTTGATGATGTGTATATATTATGTACCGCCCGCGCCCGCTTTGTCTGAACTTATCCATGTAAGTACTTTGAAATTAGTACCTTGGCCACTTGGCATTTTTCTTTTTTTTTTTACTAATGATCAATTACACAATGAATTAATGAGTAGCATTGTTCTTCTTTCGACAGTGCTTTCAACATATTCCTCCAAAAAAGTATTTCTTTACCTATCCTTTTAGGTACCAAAATTTATCAAAGAATAAGTTATGCCACTTTACTTAAGTGCCATATTAACTTTAGCCTATTGATTTTTTTACCTCCCTGTGACACTTGCTTTAGGTGTTTTTTTCATGAATCATGAATTAATTGTTTTAGTTTACTGTCTTAAAATTTAGAAATTTATTTGTGTTAAATATAAAATTTGTCACAATGCAATTCTCCATGTTACAACTAATTTTATATTCTCCCTTTGATTCGAAACATCAGCCGCCTGATAACCAATCCGTCACTCTTACCACCTAGTATCTCCAATAGGGTGGCCCTTAGCTATAGGGGCGGAAAAAAAATATGGGAATGTTAATGATTACTCCCCCTAGAGTGGTTCTAAATAAATAAAAAAAAATATCTGTAAAGTTTCAGCTCGATCGGATAACGTTAACACGTGCCGCCACGGCCTTTAAGTTAGAATATGCAATCTGAAGAGGCATTATACGTTTTTCTTGACATTGTCTTCATTTTCTAGAGAACTGTACTACCTAGAGTAAAAATTTAAAAACTGACGTAATTCTAAGAGTATTGTCTTTCATTTTTCTTCTCATTATTTTCTTGGTAGACGTATTTTTTTTTTACAGAAATTAACAGAAATGTCCGTGACAAGTAACTTTGTTGAAGTTTTGCTATTGAACAGTGGCATAACTGACTCTAGAACAACTAAATGGGTAATTAAAGCTGAAAATTCCAAATGCTTAAAATTAATTTAACTCAAAACAAGTAGATTTACGTATATTATGTGAATACTTAGTTCAATTTCGGTACAATAGTTATAGTACTTGAGTGTAAGCTTTCATGAGGGTTCCTTTCCTACTATCCGGATACTTGGTCCTGTAGTCCTTAACTAACTTGAATGTTGAATTGTCTCTGGTGTTCATCTTTAGTAAGTTTATTATTGTACTCTTAAATTAGTTTCTATTACTGGCTTACCCATAATCATAAAATCTAAAGATACCGAACAAATACTCACTATACCGATACCGACCNTCGGCATCATAATTATCTTAGAAGTTGTTTTAAAGAGCGTGTTTGATTGCAAAATGCCAAAATCATAATCACCAAATGTCACATTTTTTCAAGACTTCCAGAAAAAATGGCTTCATCTTGATAAGAAAAAATTCTCATGCGCTGATAAAGATACTATAAAAATAGTAGACAGTGACAATATAATCGAATTTAGTGAAAAACAACTTCAAGAAAACCAACCCAGAGATGATTATAGAGAGTGGCTCCAACTGAGCATTCTTTTTTAGTAGGTAACCTAAACACACCAGTAAGTTTTCGAATGCCGGGGCCCATACAACAAGTCTTGAAACAATGTGACATTTGGTGATGACGATTTTGGCATTTTGCAATCAAACACGCCCTTTAAAACAACTTCAAAGATATGATGCCAACAAGGCAAGTATAAAATGCCTCTTCCTAAATTTGCCCAAATTGGAATCTGCTGTGTGTCTAGTGATGGACTCGAGACGAGACAGGCCCTGTCTCTCCTAATCTCGTCTCGTGTTTTTTTTATCAGGAGACGAGAAAAATCCTCGTCTCGTCTCGCCGTCCATCACTAGTTGTGTCGCAACAGAAGGCTTCTACTTTGTCTAATAGATCCCACTCCGGTAAAACCTGATAGATTGCCTGCGCTTGACTTTTCCTTGTTGAATCAGGCAGGGTCGGTATCGGTATAGTGAGTATTTGTTCGGTATCTTTAGATTTTATGATTATGGGTAAGCCAGTAATAGAAACTAATTTAAGAGTACAATAATAAACTTACTAAAGATGAACACCAGAGACAATTCAACATTCAAGTATTTAAGGACTACAGGACCAAGTATCCGGATAGTAAGAAAGGAAACCTCATGAAAGCTTACACTCAAGTACTATAACTATTGTACAGAAATTGAACTAAGTATTCATATAATATACGTAAATCTACTTGTTTTGAGTTAAATTAATTTTAAGCATTTGGAATTTTCAGCTTTATTTACCCATTTAGTTGTTCTAGAGTCAGTTATGACAGAATTTCTATAAAAAAAGTACGTCTAACAAGAAAATAATGAGAAAAAAAATGAAAGACAATACTCTTAGAATTACGTCAGTTTTTAAATTTTTACTCTAGGTAGTATAGTTCTCTAGAAAATGAAGAAAATGTCAAGAAAAACGTATAATGCCTCTTCAGATTGCATACTCTAACTTAAAGGCCGTGGCGGCACGTGTTAACGTTATCCGATCGAGCTGAAACTTTACAGATATTTTTTTTATTTATTTAGAACCACTCTAGGGGGAGTAAACGATATATTTTTTACTTTCATTTTTAAGGGCCACCCTAATCTCCAAATATATCAAATTTTTATAACGAAAATTTCAATGATGTTTCGTTATGGTAATAGGTATAAGCTGAATGGATCTCCTTAAAAGCCTTAGAATTTAAAATCCCAAATGTTATATTACGATTTTAAGAAGAGGATTTATGATATTGATCTATTGATTCTGTCGCTTTGTTGGAGATTGGCAGATTTAAGTAAAACCTTTGTCTGCGGGTAAAAATGTAAATTCTATGTGCTAGGTACCTGCTCATAACAGGCTCATAAGCTACAGATTTTCTATACATTTATTTTTTTGTTTTCTATTGAAAATTCTTGTACAAAGCACACGATCTTGCTGAGACTTTTTTTCTCTTGGACGTCTCTTTAAATCCTTCGATTAATTTTGACCGGAGATAAATTTATTTATCAATGCCTAGTTAGGATGTTAAGATTGAAAAACAAAACTCGTGTGTGCTTTCTTCTTTCACACTATTCTCCAAAATAACTAGCAATCTATTTTATGAATCATATTTTTGTTCCATTAACAATCTTCTAATAAATATATCTAGTTATAAGTAGTTTGTTGTTCAATTTAAAAAAAAAAAAAAAAAAAAAAAAAAAAAAANGCTTAAAAAAAAAAATGGGTGTGTGTACTTATGTACGCGCGTGAGAAGTTATACTCCTTTTTAAAAATAAATTTAATAATATTTCAAAAAATATACTACCCCAACCGGGAGTGTACTCAGAACCTACCAACTATGAAACACACGCCTTGCCACTGAGCCACAATGTTCTATGGATATAGAATGAGAAAATACAATATTTAAATTTAACTCTCATCATTTTTTCATAACCAACTCCATCTTCATAATTTTTCCATAACTAGCTGAGTACCCGAACTTCGTTTCGAGAAGATGAGAGAGGAAAATATAATAAATCTTACTTTTACATTAGAAATCATATCACCGAGGTACAATCTTTTAAACGCGATCAGAGCATACCACATATAGATTACATACTACCTATGAGTTTGTTATCCTATATACAACATGTGGACTAGTAACGGGGATGATAAGCTGCGCCAAACGTGTTGGGAGTTGTATTGGGTTAGGTTCCAAAAAAATAAAATGCGTGTTAAAGCCTGCTGAGTTTAGGCTGAGTCTGCGACCCAGCCTAACCCTGCCCAGCCTTCAACACGCATTTTATTTTTTTGGAACCTAACCCAATACTACTCCCAACAGGTCCTACCCAAAAAACTGGTGTTTAATTCCATTAAATTATATCGGCACTAACCGCTTTTGTACAAAATTTTATTTAAATCGAACAAAATTGTGCAAAAACTTGAATTTCCTTACAAAAATCACCCGTAACTCGAAAAATGGTAGGAAAGTTTTGAACTCTGATAAACTTTCTGTTGTCCCAGTCTTTGGTTTGGGGGGGGGGATGTTCATTCCCATCAACTGTTCTATATCTATAACCGTTTCTAATATTATTCTATGATTTCTCATAAAAAAATCGGAAAATCGTCCGTACCTCGGTCTGTTATAGAGTTCTGATAATTTATTGGGGTTCCTGCCTTTGGTTTGGGGGGGGGTCCATTCCCATCAATTGTTCCATATCTCTTACCGTTTTAATATTATTCTATGATTTCTCATAAAAAATCGGTAGAGTTCTCATAATTTTATGGGGGTCCCAGTTTTTGTTTTTTTTTCGGGAGGGGGGGGGGGNAGGGGGGTCCATTCCCATCATATTTTTTATATCTCTTACCGTTTTGGCTAAACAATTAGTATTGTCTAAATTTTATTTTGGTCGATCCCGGATTCGAACATCTAACCCTGGAGTGGCTAGTAACTATTTTGCAAAATATGTCCTAAATGAAGGAGAAAAATGTCACCTAAAACTTTCTCGCTTTGAGTTGATAGAGAAAAAATGTCATTTAGGTCGAAAAACATTAACTTTTTTGATGTCACCCATCCATAGTTTGTCCCTACTCGGTGTAGCTTAATACTAGAGAGATGGGACCTAGACAAAAATCTTCCCAATCTCTTCGCTTTGTGTTGATATGTTGTCGCGACAAATTTCGAGATAGAATGTCATTTAAGTCGAAAAAGGTAAACTTTTTTGCTGTCACCCATCCATTGTTTGTCCCTACTCGGTGTAGCTTAACATTAGAGTTGCTAAATATGTCCTAAATGAAGAAGTAAGATGTCACCTAAAACTTTCTCGCTTTAGTTGATAGAGAAAAAATGTCATTTAGGTAAAAAGAACGTGAACTTTTTTGCTGTCACCCATACATTGTTCGTCCCTACTCGGTGTAGCTTAACATTAGAGGGATGGGACCTAGATAAAAATCTTCCCAACCTTCTCGCTTTGAGTTGATATGTCGTCGCGACAAATTTCAAGAAAGAATGTCATTTAAGTCGGAAAAGGTGAACTTTTTTTTTTAAAAAAAGTAGTGAATCTTTCAATTGTTTATACCATAATCTTACGAAAATGTCAACTTACGAAATTTTAGACAACTTAGTACTCTAATCTGGCTACTCTGCCTTTAATTTGGGTTTGTATATTTGTGTCTATTAACGCATAGAAATCAGGTCAATCAATAATATAGCTTAGCTATCTTTTCCAAACTTTACCATCGAATCAAACCCCAATCATGGCCACAAGGATATGATTGTAATGTATGAGTGTCTCTGGAGTTACTGGTGTGTCAAGTCTAATAAGGAACAACCAAAATGTAGATAGTGATGATTAAAAAGTAAAAAAAAATCTTTGGGTAACCGATAGTGTTATACTTGCAAGCACACGATGAGAAATAGAAAACTAGATAACTTTATTTTATAAAATTGCATTTGAACTGAAGTCAGTTAAACTTTGTATTTCAAGATAGAAGTTACACATGGCTCATTCAGTTCATAGATTTGTACATTTTATATTATTTTATTTTCTGTATTATTTTTACTGTGCATTCTAGTGAACAAAAATACAAATATCTATTTTCTCTGCCAGCCAGCGAGTAACCATTTTTAAATGTTAAAAATGTTTGTCTATGAAAGAATAACCCTTTCAAAATAAATCTTTAAAAACTATAAAAAAAAATAAAAAAAAATAAAGAAAATATCGTTTTAGACAAATGCAATGAAAGTGGAATCCTCAATGGTCATTTCATATCAGATTTAATAATGGAACATTGCTCAGAATTCAGTTTCATTGATTAAAATTGAGCTGTTCAATATCTTCCCCTTATCCATTTGATAAATCAATGGTTTGTCCCTCAAAACAAATTAACCACAACACTAGAGCTAAAATTGGCTGAATGTCAAACCACGGAGTTTTAAACCAACTGAGGCCTGAGTAATGAGTACATCAATCGATTTACTATTTCAGTTTTTATTCCTAAAAGTATACGAGTAGGTGTATTAAAATAATGAAATGTTAACTAAATATTATCACTTAATAGGTAATACAACACTCGTTCTAATAAGCACCATTGATACCTTTAATTCAAGCAGAGAACTACTCAAGATATTAAAAAATATAAAAGAAAAAAACTAACATTAAATTATGACGTACATTTTCTACTTGACTTCAGTGTTCTAACAGGAACTGGTGTATTGCCATAGACGTTGGTTAGGATGGTATTTTAGTAATTGTTGTAATTATTTTTATATAAAAAAATGTGGTCATTGTCCCTTTATAAACACCAAGAATTATATTGAAAAGGAAGAGTGAAGAGTACACGTTTTACAACACATTAAAACACTTTTATTTTATGAATATCATACAGCCCACTAAGCACTTAAGAAACAAAGCTGCAGTGTAACATAAAACTTGGTAGTCTTTTGGCCAGAAGGTTTTTGATTGAGATCTTGAAAATGATGATACACCTTCCTTCAATGATCACTAAGTTCAGTTTTAAAGCCTTCTAAACGACAGGCTGTTTATTTCAAAGAGATAATACTGTACACTGCTGAACTTTACAATGGACGGATTTACTTCAGTAGTCTACGTTAAATTCTTGCAATGCATGTATCATTTACTAAAATTCTATATAAATTAGGCATACTTGAGTTTGTGGGTCCACCTAGACCTGATCTGATGGCGTAAAAGTGTAAAATAAAGTAAAGAGAAACTCTTTAATAACTCATTTTCTTGCGCTACTGATGAAATTATACTTGATTCTTTGACGAAGTTCTGGGGGCCCATGTAAATTATTATATTCCAAGAATTAGATAAATTTATGATGATGATTTAAGAACTTAACCAGCAGACATCAGTTTATGTAGAGCTGCATCTAGCTATCATCAAACATGATGATTTCAATACTGATGATGATATCGATTCAATGTTTAGTAAACAAAATCTTCGACTAGGTGAATGTCGAGGTTTTAGCTTCAGAATTCCATGTTGAGTAGACAACACCTTCCACTTGATGACCTCGATAGGTTCAGCTTCCATTCCGTACATTGATATAAGCGACATTATTTTCTCCAGTATTCTATATTGAGTAGACAACACCATGTACATTGATAAAAGCGACATTTTTTTCTCCAGTATTCCAAGTTGAGTAGACAACATCTTCCACTTGATAACCTCGACAGGTGCAGCTTCCACTCCGTATACATTGATGCAAGCGTCGACAGTTTTAGCTTCCATTCCGTATACATTGATACAAGCGATATTATTTTCTTCACTATTCAATGTTGAGTAGACAACATCTTCCACTTGATGACCTCGACAGGTTCAGCTTCCATTCCGTATACATTGATACAAGCGACATTATTTTCTTCACTATTCAATGTTGAGTAGACAACATCTTCCACTTGTTGACCTCAACAGGTTCAGCTTCCATTCCGTATACATTGATACACGCGACATTATTTTCTTCACTATTCAATGTTGAGTAGACAACACCTTCCACTTGATGACCTCGACAGGTTCAGCTTCCATTCCGTATACATTGATACAAGCGACATTATTTTCTTCACTATTCAATGTTGAGTAGGCAATATCTTCCACTAGATGACCTCGACAGGTTCAGCTTCCATTCCGTATACATTGAAACAAGCGACATTATTTTCTCCACTATTCAATGTTGAGTAGACAACACCTTCCACTTAATGACCCGGACAGGTTCAACCTCTATTCCATCTGCATCGATACAAGTATTATTATTTGATTAGGTAGTTAAATGGTATAAAACATTCCTATCTGTTAAAACTGTCATATTTTTTTTAAGAAATGATATATTTTAAAGACCAACTATTAACTCTGGCTCAGTTATAATCGTTTGGCCTGATGAATGATAGATCATTCATTATTAGTTATTATTGAAAAATATCTTTGACTTCTGGGAAAGGGAGAGGTTTGTGATAATACAACTAGTAAATATTATTTTATTTAGAATTAACTTCTGATTGTAAAATATTTTTGATAGTAAAATGGGTTACCTGTGATTTCAACCAATTAAGCAGGGGGTTTATATTAACTGAACAAGTGAATTGTATGTAAAAGGTTTATAGGCATGTGAAGAGCATTAAGAGGCTAGTATCCTGCATCAACCTGTGAACTTAAAATACTCAAAATACGTATTAAATAAGTAGGAACACAAGACGTACTCAGCTATGACATTGCTCAAATTGTAAGAGATATTTTTTATCGATTTTTATACTGCTCTCTTACAATTATAAGAGCAGATAAAGTATCGGATCGCGAGGTCTTATTTTGGTTTTCCCCTTTCAATTTTAGCAGCAACTTAACGCCATAGTAGCAGCGGGACAATAGCTGCTATTGGATAGAGCTTGTTTATAGGTGTTAATGTTAACATCAAACATCCATTCCATAGGTGTTGACTTCAAATATCCTTTTAAGTTATTTTTGCGCTGTAATGAAGTTATAAATTTTCAAGTAACAATTTTTTGTAATCACTCACTGCAATATACTGATAATCTTATCTTCGTATGGTTCCAAAAATCTTATGAGTTCCAAAAATCTTAAAAAATCTTATCCATTAGGTTGCAATTTTAAATCGTTTTTTATTAGCAAATATGAATTTTGTCTCAGGACTTGTGTTAGAATTGGATTTTTTTTTCGTGAGAATTCATTTTTATTTTTTTGAGATAGCCAAAACTGATTCAGAATTTAGCTCCATTTTGAACCAATTCTGGCGTTATTTTTACTACCAATATGCAATGAAAACATAATTTCAGAAACAAAATTTTAGAGTAAAGATATTCTTTTATGAATAAGCAATAAAAACTGCAACATTTTGGTCTGGAGACATTGTGTGTATTTTTACATGACTGAAATAAATATTTAATATATATATACCTACATAAATGCAAGGTTGACTCCATTCGAATTTAATGCTTGTTTTAAAGAGTCATTCCCTAAAAATGAATATGTTCCACTGAGCACTCTTAATTTTAATGCAGTGACATTTTATATTGAATAAAATCTGTGTTACAAAAAAAAAAAAAACAAACAAAAAAAAAATTCTTTCATAATAAGGAGTTCATAAGAAGCACGTTGGGCTAATAGGATATTTTTAAGTACGAAAATGGCAGTTTTCAATGGTATACAACTTACTTGTTCAGAGTTCAAATATATTTACACCTCCACATCGATATTCCGTTTGAAGAACTCTATCACCCTCGTCTGTAAGATCCTCTTCAATTTCCTTTTCAACTTGCTCTATCTAATCCCGCCTTTATCTTCATGCACAGAAAAAGAAATATTTCATTTTAAATTCCTCGGCAAAAGAACGGAAGTATAATGTTATATGGCATGTGTGAGTGAGAGAAGGAGAATTATGGTAGCCTCGCTATTATTATAGTAATTATAGGAGATCTTATTTTCTACTCATGATATTGAAAAATAATCTACTTTCAAGCCAGCATCCGAATTCTCACCTCATAAATTTGTAGAACATAATATACGTCCTCTTTTATGGTCTAGTAGCAAGATGTTTGGGGTGTGATTGAAGATACCTCTTACACTGCTCTGGTAACAAGATGTTTGGGGTGTGATAGAAGATACCTCTTACACTGCTCTGGTAACAAGATGTTTGGGGTGTGATTGAAGATACCTCTTACACTGGTCTGGAAACAAGATGTTTGGGGTGTGATTGAAGATACCTCTTACACTGCTCTGGTAACAAGATGTTTGGGGTGTGATTGAAGATACCTCTTACACTGCTCTGGAAACAAGATGTTTGGGGTGTGATAGAAGATACCTCTTACACTGCTCTGGTAACAAGATGTTTGGGGTGTGATTGAAGATACCTCTTACACTGCTCTGGAAACAAGATGTTTGGGGTGTGATTGAAGATACCTCTTACACTGCTATGGTAACAAGATGTTTGGGGTGTGATTGAAGACTGCTCTGGAAACAAGATGTTTAGGGTGTGATAGAAGATACCTCTTACACTGCTCTGGTAACAAGATGTTTGGGGTGTGATAGAAGATACCTCTTACACTGCTCTGGTAACAAGATGTTTGGGTTGTGATTGAAGATACCTCTTACACTGGTCTGGTAACAAGATGTGTGGGATGTGATTGAATATAACCTTTTACATTGCTCTGGGTAACAGGATGTGTTGAATGTACACTGGATAGAAGATACCTCTTACACTGGTCTAGCAAAAGGATATTTGGGTTGTGATTGAAGTGTAAGAGAAATATTCTCACCTCATAAATTTGTAGAACATAATAGACGCCCTAAAATATTGTCTAGTAACAAGATGTGTGGGGTGTGATTGAAGATACCTCTTACCCAGGTCTGGTAACAAGATGTGTGGGGTATGATTGAAGATACCTCTTACACTGGTCTGGTAACAAGATTTGTGGGGTGTGATTGAAGATACCTCTTACACTGGTCTAGTAACAAGATTTGTGGGGTGTGCTTGAATATACCTCTTACACTGGTCTGGTAACAAGATGTGTGGGGTGTGATTGAAGATACCTCTTCCACTGGTCTAGTAACAAGATTTGTGGGGTGTGCTTGAAGATACCTCTTACACTGGTCTGGTAACAAGATGTGTGGGGTGTGATTGAAGATACCTCTTACACTGGTCTGGTAACAAGATGTGTGGGGTGTCATTGAAGATATTTCTTACACTGCTCTGGTAACAAGATGTGTGGGATGTGATTCACACTGTTCTAGTAGCACGATGTTAGAATGTTTTATTTTTGATATTTTCTTACTGTTAGCGCACCAAATGAAAAGTGGCTAACGATTTTATCCATCAAATTTCATTCAGCCAAATATAACTTTAATTACATATTTTTCTTACTTTCACTTTTCTAAATTCATTGGATAAAAAACAACATCTCATTGTATATTAGCATCAGACAAAACAATATAGAAGAAGAAACCACCCAGAACTATACGAGTATTCACCTAAAGAACCCAACTTTATACCAGAGCTACCACATATAAAAAGGTACTTTTCTGGGGAAAGTACTTTTTCTATGATGTTTGTGGTGTGATTAAAGATACCTTTTAATACTAGAGTAGCTCATTAGCTGTTTGCCCGTGCTTTGCTACGATTACGAAATTCAACAACTATTTCAAGATCGCGAAATTAAAGTTTCTCATTTTTAGATTTTGGTGGTTTCGACCTCCAGAATGACTACGGCTAATTCTGTTTTTTTTTTAGAAGATTCGATATTTTACTCAAGGATACTTTTGTACTGCAAAACACCTTCGTATTAAATTTCTCGCTCATCTCGATGTGTTACTTTTCAATTATGGATTTTGGTGGAACCGATCCCCAGGGTGAGCACGGCCTTATTTAGAAAATCCAATATTTTACTCACGGATATTAAATTTTGTACTTCGGAACACCTTCATATTAAATTTCAGCCTTCTCGATCAGCCCGATGTGGTACTTCCAATTATGGATTTTTGGTGGAACTGACCCCCAGGGTGAGCACGACTCGTATTTATAAATATCAATATTTTACTCAAGGATATTACTGTTTGTACTGCGGAACACCTTTATAACGAATTTCGACTTTCTTGCTCAACCCGAAGTGGTACTTCTCGATTCCCATTTTTTGGTGGTGAAAACCGGCCATAAATCGGGCAGAAACCAGAAAATGTCAATATTTATATTTTACGGAGTCCTTACATACTACTTTGGGGCGGGGCATTCTCGTTCATTTTTCGTTATCTCCTTCAGTTTGCACAGAAAATTTTTCAAAGAAACCAGATAAAATGCGTTATTTTTGGCGGTAACTTGCTTCCACTTGAACTTTCGATTTTTTTCTTTCTTATTACGCACCTACAAATTTCAAGTCACTAGGTTTAGCCATCGTGGAGCTACGTTGGTTATCAGTCAGTCAGTATACCAACTGGGCTTTGCGTTTTATAAGTATAGATAGCCAGCAAATGTTTGGGTGTCATTGAATAAACTTCTTACACTGGTCTAGCAACATGATTTTTGGGTTGTGATTAAAGGTACTTCATATATTAGAATAGCAGCAACATGTTTGGGGTGTAATTAAAGATAACTCCTACACTGGCCTAGTGGCAAAAGTCTTCATGTTTGCAGACGCCCCTTACGTTGATTTCGTTTCAAGATGGTCTTGGAAAGAAGTTATGGACTGGATTATGTGTCTCTGTGAGATAAGATCAAAAAATATTGTTGATATATATTATGCATATTGTATTCTAGTTCTTTTTATCGTTTGCTACGGCATGCTCATAACTTCAAAACGATAACTCAGATTTAATCTTCACTTGGTTTATATTGAAGCAATTACCGTAAAGTTACGCCGAAAGTTGATTTTGAGTTTTTGAAAATATTTCAGTAATCAACCCATAAAAATTGGAAAACTAAAATAAATATGAACGAAATTATGTAAAGCCGAAAGTTGATTTTGAGTTTTTGAAAATATTTTAGTAATCAACCTATAAAATATGGAAAACTTAATTAAAAATTAACGTGATTATATTTTCATGTGAAATTTTTGCACAGGAAATTATGTTTTGGTATATCCTCGAAAACATAGCATAGGTACTATTTAACATAATAAAGAAACACAACAAAATCGGTTGATCTGTTTTAGGATAATGATGTGCGACTAACAGATTACTGATAAATTGGGGGGTATAACATCTATCTTTTCTTCTTTAGCATTTAATTTTTTTTTTTTACTAATATTAGTCTCATCATTCACATTTTGAGATTATTATTTTGTTTAGTACGAAACCCTGTATTCCCAAATCCAACTTTCACATGATAGATTTAGGGGTCTGCTTTAATAGAATTATTTAATAGAAAAGTGGTGAGACTAAGATTTTTTTGGAACTCGTCCACGAAAAACTTTCAACCGTTTACCCTATTAATGCTCAAGACCGACTGGGCTGTTTTTTTATTTTTTTTTCTATGAAAAAGAAGGAACCTTCATTGACAAACAATAAGATAATAATTTTCAGTTTAGCTTTGAATTACTTTTATTGTTTCGGGGTTAAAAAATATTCTTCTTTTGTGGTGAGGCCACAAATAGGTATAATATTGAAAATCTGGAAATTCATTTTCTTTATCCTCTTATAATAACAAAATTTTATCTTCTCCTTGAGAACGGATATTTACCTATATTGACCTTAAGAAAAGATCTTGCTCGTAATACCCATCCGGGGAATTATAATTTACTAGATGTTATGAATGGATTAATTTTGGTTTGGAAGATTTTTTTCCCTGTATGTCCCATATGAGCGTTTTGTGAAAAAATAATAATACAAATTATTTTGAAAGAAATCACTTTACTAATTGACATAAGGGAGAAAGTGATCATGATAATATAAGCCCCAGAATCTAATTCTGCATGGTGACAACTTTAGCCGACAAAAACTTCTTTAGAGTGCCTCCTAATCATAATTATTGTGACATATTTAAAAATGACTTTATTCAGAAATAAATTTTAAAGTGAAGACTTTGTTGACTGGTTAAGGCTAGTTAAACTAGCCAAAGAAAGTGCAAGGGGAATCTGTTGCTATCACTTTAACATCTAAGTTCATTCAAGACGAGAATTATACATTTTATTCGCTGGAAAATTGAGTGCCTCCATTGACCTCACCCAGTCAAGGTTGGGCTGGGAATAGCTTCATTATAGGCTTGAACTAACGTGGTCATGGTCACCCACCTGAAAATTCGTCGGACACTGCTCAACTTCAGTAACAAGTGTATTCAATGTTTTATTGACGCTGTCTATTCTCTCTATATCTTCAATCAAAAATAAATTTTAAGCTGTATGAGACAATCCGGACTCTTCGATTTGTCAGTGCATTGAATCTATAATGTACCACACAAAATGTAATAAACATTGGAAAAAACTTCTTTGCATATATTCAAGGAAAAACAAATACACTTGGTCTTATGGGAGAGAGCAATTCTACGTTCTCACCCATCTTTCCATTGACATGTGTAATAGAAATAATAGAATAGTAAACCTCACAAAAAATTATGATTGAAAAAAGGCCAAGTTCCACCTACTCTTCCAAAGAAATCCGCCTATGAAAGAAGTATTATCTACTAGCAGGATACGCCCGCTTCGCTTGGCGCCTTATAGGCATGGCCGTTTATATTTTCAACCCCTTTTTTTCGCGATAAAATGTAGCATAGGTATGTCCTTTCCTAAAATTTAGTCCATACCAAACTTCATCAAAATCGGTTCAGTAGTTTAAGCGTGAAAGCGTAACATATATACATACCTACATACAGACGGACAGAGTTACTTTCGCATTTATATATTAGTATGGATATGGACTATGAAGGCCAATTTTGCTCTGTATCTCGCACTTAAATTTATTATTTGTTGCAATATCAGCCATTAATTATTTACATATTACTTTTGGATCTTTACTGGCAAGAATTAAAAATATAAAAGTTCAGTTCTCATTCTGAATTTTCTTAAATTTATAAAATGTAATTTCTTAATTTTCTATAAATTAAAACATGGTGTTTAGGTGTGTAATTTTTTTCCTTCACACTTTATAAAACTGTTACTTTTGTGAAATAATCAAATTTAAAATTAAAATGAATCTTGATGATATCAAAACACTTATCCAGGAAGAAGTTGAAAGATGTTCAGCACAATTGAGTGAAGAGAACAAGCGACTTCGGAAACAGTTGGAAGATACAAGGAAGATGGGGAATCATGACAAGCAGTTCATAAATATTCCATGCCCAACTCCACTACTGTTAACTGGAAATGTTCGCGAAAATATTGTATTCTTTTCAAAAATGTGGAACGAATATCTGGTAGCCAGCAAAATGGAAGCTGAACCAGAAAAACAAAAATAGCAATGTTAATGAACATTATTGGAAGCGAATCCGCAAAAATTATCTTCAAAATTATGAACATAAAAGAAGAAAATATGAGAGTTGTGAAAATTTTGGAAGCGCTCCGACAAAAGATGAGCCCTGAAATCAATGTCCGTTATGAAAGAGTTGTATTCAACACAATGAAACAAGAAGATGGGGAAGAGTATCAAACTTACTTCCTCAGATTGAGTGATCAAGTGAAGCTGTGCGAATACAAGATCATGGAAGAAGAAATCATGATAGACAAGATCATATGTAAACATCAGTGGGAAGATAAATGACGTGAACAAGATTTCAAGCAAACCTAGAAGAGGCACTAGTCAAAAAGAAGAACAAAAGACGTCGTCAATAAACAACCCTAAGTGTGTGTATTGTGCTGGTCCGTGACATGTATCGCTCCAGATGTGTCCAGCAAGAAACAATACATGTTTCAAATGTAACAAAAGAGGACATTTCTCCCATGCATGTCGAGGCCAAGCTCAGCTAAAACAAGTAGAGCAAACAAGTGAGAACGACGAAGAAGGTGATGTACTTAAAATCGAAAAGCTAGGTATGAATGGAGTGTTCTCTAATCTAGACTTTGTCCTTTCAACAAGCAGGATAAAGTCTATCAAGTGCCAACTAGACACAGGGGCGGACTGTAATGTGATAGGTTACAACCAATTGAAACAAATTGTGAATCAAAATGAGTGTGCATTACTAGAAAAAACACATATCAGGTTGAGAGCTTTTGGTGGAACTCCCATATCTGTGTTGGGCTCATTCACTTTGAAAGTAAAAAGGTACAAAACATACTATAACATTGTATTTATGGTGGTGGACAAAGATCACTGTCCATTATTGTCAGCGGAAACCTGTGAGAGATTGGGCCTAATCCGATTTTGTAATCAAATCACAAGCGAATTCCAAGTAGAGCAAAACATTCATTCAGAACCCCTCATCAACGAGTTTGCAGATGTTTTTCAAGGAATTGGCAGAATGAAGGGTGAAGTTCAAATAGAGATCAACGGTAGAAACCCACTACGCCAAGCACCCAGAAGAATACCTATTACAATGAGGGACGAAATCAAGAAAGAACTTGGTGAGATGGAAAAAATTGGCATAATAACAAAAGAAAACGACTTTACTGAATGGGTAAGCAATTTAACTATAGTAAGAAAAGACAACAAACAACTACGAATCTGTCTCGACCCTAGATTTCTTAATGAGGCCATAGAAGACACGAAACAGCAGTTACCGACCTTAAATGAGGTACTTCCAGAGTTAACCAATGCGAAGTATTTCTCAGAAAAATTTCCACCTGCGAGAAAAGGATTCTGGCAGGTGGCATTGACAGAAGCGAGCAGCAAATTAACCTCCTTCTGGACCCCATTCGGAAAATATAGATACCTACGTTTACCATTTGGTATTTCCACCGCGATGGAGATTTTTCAGCAGAAGATGCAAGAAATAACGGCTGGTCTAGACGGCGTGTATGTCTTAGCAGACGATATTCTCATAGTTGGGCGCGGCACTAACGAAAACGTTGCAAAACAAAACCACGATGAGAACCTCAGACGAAAACGTTAAACTAAATATCGAAAAGTTGAAATTGAGAGTAACAGAAATAAAGTTTTTTGGGCATGTGTTGTCCTCACAAGGTGTCAAACCTGATAGCAAAAAGGTAGAGGCAATTATAAACATGCCAAGACCTGAAGATAAAGAAGGTGTTCTCAGATTACTGGGAATGGTGACTTACCTGGCAAGATACTTACCAAACCTCTCTTCTTATGCTGAACCGCTGAGAGAGATAACACGTGGCAACAATCAATTTGTTTGGAATCAGGAAAAAGACAAAGCGTTCAACATCTTAAAAAAAAATGATAGCAGAGACAAGTATGCTGAAATATTTTGACATGAACAGTCAGATATATATTCAAACTGACGCTTCTTCATTTGCCCTTGGATGTGCACTCATTCAGAACGGCTTTCCGATAGCATACGCCTCAAAATCATTGACCAGCACCCAGCGAAATTATGCACAGATCGAGAAAGAGATGTTGGCAATCATGTTTGCATGTAAGAAATTTGACCAGTATATTTGCGGCAACAATATAATAGTAGAAACAGACCACAGTCCTTTGGTAAGTGTTTTTCAAAAATCACTACTCAAAACACCCAAGCACCTACAGAGTATGATTTTGTCACTGCAGCGATATAATATCCACATCAAATATAATAGGGGAAAAGAGATGTATCTCGCGGATACTTTGTCACGTGCTCCAATCAGCATGGAAAATGAGGAAAAACAACTCGATGTCTACGAGTTGGAATGTTTTGAGGACATAAGTTGTGTCAAAGAACTAAGGGAGGGTGTTCACTACTTAGAGGACCGAAGAGTCTCGATGTGTGATCAGTCTCTTAAAAAAATCAAATCTGAAACATTAAAAGATAAACAGCTCCAAATATTGCATCAACAAATACAAAAAGGATAGCCAGAAAACAAACAAAATGTGGACAACCTACTGAAATGTTTCTGGAACTTTCGATCAGATCTCGTGATAGAAGACCAGTTCATATTGAAAAATAACCAAATTATTGTTCCTAGATCGTTACGGAAAGAATTCCTAGAGAAACTTCATTCGAGTCACCTCGGTGTAGAGGCAACATTGAAATTGGCGAGAGAAACTTTGTTCTGGCCTGATATCACACAGGGCGTAAAAAACAAAGTAGCGTCCTGCGAAACATGCGCTACTTTTACTCCCAACCAACAAAAACTCCATATGATGACACACGTAATACCCGAAACGCCATTTGAGATAGTGAGCATGGATGTATTTGAAATAATGATTAAAAATAAGAGGCGAAGGTTCTTGGTCACAGTTGATCATTACTCACATTTTTTTGAGCTGGACGAGCTACCTGACATGACGGCAAAAAGTCT
>CM022885.1:17290056-17305104 GCA_012654025.1 Pachypsylla venusta
GAAGGCTGCAAATTCTTCCAAAATATTACTGTCACTAAAGAGCAAATTTCGCAGCCGAAGGCTGCAAAATCTTTCTAAAATAATGCTATCACTAAAGAGCAAAGTCCACTGCCGAAGGCTGCAAAATCTTTCAAAATATTATTGTCACTAAAGAGCAAAGTCCGCAGCCGAAGGCTGCAAAATCGTTCAAAATAATACTGTCACTAAAGAACAAAGTCCGCAGAAACAAAATCAACAGAAAATAGAAATATAACAATAACAAAAAAATATAACTAAAAAACTTAAAACTTTAGAAGATCATCATCTGCATTCGGTGGTAGTCTGATGGAATGATTAAGGAAGAGAAAGTCTTGTACGGTTTTCCGTACCATTTATTTTCTTTAAACTTATTTCATGAGTGTTACTATTTTTAAGGGTAGAAGAATTATAGGACTTTTAGGTACTATGATTATTGCAGTACTTAATGTACTACAGTTTCCTAAATCTTTTTATTTTCTTTATTTTTTGTCCATGTTTGCTTCAGAATCTTGGTTTGTGTCTTAAACTTGTTTCGTTGGGTACTGAATCAGTATTCGTTTTTAAAAAAAACAATAAATTATAGCTCTTTGAAATACTCATGTACTGCCTAAAGCACGTATATCCTAAAGCTTTCCTTTTTTCTTTTATTTTGTCCATGTTTATTTGAGAATGTTGGTTTTGTCCTTTAAATACTTAAAACTTCTAAGTCCAATAAAAAAAATCTTCTCAGCATCTCTCTTTTTTCTTTTTGAAGAATGAAGTTTCCTCTGTCAAGAAATATCTCTTACAATTTATATTGAATTCAGAAGATTGGATCAATGACTGTAATCTGAGATCTAGAAGCAGTTTTATATTTTCTGTTCTTTTATATAAAAAGAATTTGCTTTTATGTAATAAGCACTCTAATTTCTCTGAGAAACTGTTATCCTTAAACAAAGTAAAAGCAAAATTCTCAATAAAATATAACGATCACGGTGTCCCCTCCGGTGTGCTATTCACCTTTAAATAAGTAAAAAATACCGTACATAGTACTCGAAATATTGCCTCAGAATGCGTGTCTCTTATTACGATGAACAAAATTCATCGAACAAAAAATACTGATATCTTGCTTAAAAAAACATTTGAATGCAAAGTGTCCGTATTGATAGTACAGATCTGTAATCAATGGACCACATCAAACAAACAGTGGTGCAGCCAGGATTTTAAATTGATGCTGATTTAGTTGACTTTTTATCTTGAATAAGTTAGATTTCTAACTTTACGTTTTACGTATCGCTTAAGTAAACCAAAAACAAAAGTTCGCTCGGTGTCAGGTAACCGTGCAAAAGTTTTAATGTTGGATCACCGTATGACGCATGAAAACATTATCATTTTATTGATTTAGATTAAAACTCTGATTGCGCCACTGAAAACAACTATTGTACAAGTAATCAAATACAAGAGTGAGTAACATACTGTGAGATCAAATTGTAACAGTATTCACAGAGAAAACTTAGAAAAGCATTATCAGAGCAACAGCTTGAGCTAACCTCAAGCTCAAGTCAGAATAGTGTTTTAGGAGATTAAAATTTGTCAGTGTTTTGGTATAATGACTTCATATACGAAAACACTGACTTCATATATTTTTTATAATGACTTCATATATTTTTTAGATTTTTAGATGTCTTTCCCAGAAATTGGACTTAAAATCTAGATTCATCAACCCCAAAAATACTGTTGATTTGGATCAAATTAGTGCAAGATTATACATGGTGTTTGGCTATAAATGGGACCCCTGAATATGGTGGTTAGCTGAGATCAAATGGAACATTTTTTACGAAATTCGTTAGTGAGCCAGACAAAGCGTAGCCGAATTACAGGGTGGAGAAGGTCATTTTTGAACAACTTTAAACGTCGCTTAGTGGGTTCTGTGTGACCGAACAAAAAGAAGATGGACCCTAAATCATATAGTTTTTGATGGCGGCGATTTCAAATATGCCATCAAAATTTTAAAAAACAAAAGAAAAATGGGTGAAAACCTGAAAAGTGATTAATTTTTTTTTACTGTTCTCAAAAATGACTCGACTTATGGAAAGACCGTCTCTTTCTAAGACTTTTTGTGTACATTTTTTTTATTTAACAAATTTATATTAGACATCCTATTGGTAACTTTAAAAAACACTTCCGTTATTTATGACGAGGATTCACTTACTTTTTCCCTTCCGAATCGAGTTTCGTCTACTTCGTACATTTTCCTTGAAAATGTCTACGAAGTAGACGAAACTCGAGTCGGAAGTGAATAAGTAAGTGAATCCTCGTCATACATTTTTTTTTTTTTTTTTTTTTGAAAGAAAAATCTAACAAAAAATTGAATTCCCATGTTAGGAGAGAACCACGAAAATGGTCCGATTAGGATAACATTTTAGAAATAAGCTCCAATTAAAGTCCTGGACACAACTGTCAAATTAGATTTTCGAAAAAAAGAGCATGAACCATAAAAGGCAGTCTTCCAAAATCAAAAAAAAAAAAAAAAAATCGATTCAATACATTTCTCTTTTTTTCCCCGGCATGGAAAATGAAATCTGAACTTAGATTAAGGAAGAAAAAAAAAATCGGAGAAAACATCTTCTAAACTAGCACAATATCATGTTAACATTCATCATAAAATATTCTAGGAAATATGAAAATTCACAAATTGTTTTTTTCTTTTTTTTTATGATATCTTTTTAAAAAATCTGAACAAATAATTCCATTTGTTATAGGTACTCGGGGTACTGTCATAACAAGAAAAAAGACTAAAAAATCAAACGAGAAAAAACGAAAAAAATAAAAGTATTTTTTTCGATTCGAACATTTTTTGGATTTTGGAAGGCTGCCATTTTGGTTCACGCTCTTTTTTCGAAAATCTAATTTGACAGTTATGTCCGGGGCTTTGATTGGAGCTTAAGTCTAAAATTTTATCGTAATCGAATCATTTTCGTGGTTTCCTCTTAACATAGGAATTAAATTTTTTGTTCGATTTTTCAATTTTTTTTTCATACAAAAAGTCTTAGAAAGAGACGTTCTTTTCATAAGTCGAATCATCATTTTTGAGAACAGACAAAAAAATAATCACTTTTCAGGTTTTCCCCCATTTTGCTTTTGTTTTTTAAAATTTTGATGGCATATTTGAAATCGCCGCCATCAAAAACTATGATTTAGGATCCATCTTCTTTTTGTTCGGCAACACAGAACCCACCAAGCGACGTCGAAAGTTGTCCAAAAATGACCTTCTCCACCCTGTAACTCGGCTCTGCTTCGCCTGGCTCACTAACGAATTTCGTAAAAAAAATTCCATTTGATCTCAGATACCCACCATATTCAAGGGTACCATTTATAGCCAAAAAAGATATGCTCATATTATGTGTTTGTATACCTATACACCTTTCTATTATCTGAATACCGAAAGGACAATATCGACAAGGCCTAATGGTAATTTAGGTGCTATTGATTTTACAATTTTGTAAAAGAAAACATGAGATAATATCATCTTATAGCATACAAAATTTAAATGCTCATAAATTTTCGCAAGTATTTAACTTTGAAATTTTTGGCATTTCCTTGTATGATAAATATGACAAAAACATCCCTCCTTTATATATTTTTTGTATCTAGATTCACCCAATGGAGATATAAATATATTTTTTGAAACCTTATCGAAAATAATTGATGTTTTTAAATTATATCAAAATTGATGTATTATATTATGTGGTGATTTTAACATCAATTATTTAGAATTTTCAAAAGATAAAAAACATTTAGTTGACTTGTTTACATCATGCAAACTGATAAACTTAGTTCATGAACCAACGCGTGGGAAAAATGCTTTAGATTATGTAGTATTAAATAAGTCCATTAAACAATATGTAATCAAATTTGAAATTTTTGAAGCTCACATATCTGACCATGCTGGACAATATTTACAAATATATAAAAATTTCGAAAAGAAATATAAATGATAATAATCATTATAATAATAATAAGATTTGTTCATAATTATCTTAAAGGTCTTCATAATGAGGACTTTGAGCGAGATGAACGTGTTAAATGTGCATATAAAGAATTAAAAATTGGTGTGTGTACTTATGTACGCGCGTGAGAAGTTATATTTTAAAAAAAAACTGAACTTTTTTGTTGTCATTAGAGGGCTGGGACCTACACAAAAATCTTCCCAACTTTCTCGCTTTGAGTTTATATATTATGTCGTCGCGACAAATTTCGAGAAAGAATCTAGAAAGTCAAAAATCGTGAAATTTTTTGCTGTCACCCATTCATTGTTTGCCCCTATTCGGTGTAGCTTAACATTAGAGTTGCAAATTATGTCCTAAATGAGATGATAGAGAAGAAAAAAAAATATTGTTTTATATTTCTCACCGTTTCTAATAGTATTCTACGATTTCGCATAAAAAAAATCGGCAAATCGGTCGCACCCTGTCTGATTGTAGAGTTCTGATAATTTTATTGGGATCCCCGTCATTGGTTGTGGGGGGGGGGTCCATTCTCATCAATTATTCTATATTGTTCTATACTTCTCACCGTTTCTAATAGTTTCTCATAAAAAAGTCGAAAAACGTGAACTTTTTTGCTGTCACACATCCATTGTTTGTCCCTATTCGGTTAGCTTAACATTAGAGGGATGTGACCTAGTCAAAAATCTTCCCAACCTATGTCATCGCGAAAAATTTCGAGAAAGAATGTCATTTAAGTCGAAAAACGTGAACTTTTTTGCTGTCACTCTTCCATTGTTTGTCCCTACTCGGTTAGCTTAACATTAGAGGGATGTGACCCAGATAAAAATCTTTCCAACTTTCTCGCTTTGAGTGATATGTCGTCGCGAAAAATTTCGAGAAAGAATGTCATTTAAGTCGAAAAACGTGAACTTTTTTGCTGTCACCCATCCATTGTTTGTCCCTACTCGGTTAGCTTAACATTAGAGGGATGTGACCTAGTCAAAAATCTTCCCAACCTATGTCATCGCGAAAAATTTCGAGAAAGAATGTCATTTAAGTCGAAAAACGTGAACTTTTTTGCTGTCACTCTTCCATTGTTTGTCCCTACTCGGTTAGCTTAACATTAGAGGGATGTGACCCAGATAAAAATCTTTCCAACTTTCTCGCTTTGAGTGATATGTCGTCGCGAAAAATTTCGAGAAAGAATGTCATTTAAGTCGAAAAACGTGAACTTTTTTGCTGTCACCCATCCATTGTTTGTCCCTACTCGGTGTAGCTTAACATTAGAGTTGCAAAATATGTCCTAAATGAAGGAGTAAGATGTCACCTAAAACTTTCTCGCTTCGAGTTGATATGTCTTTGAGACAAATTTCGAGAAAGAATGTCATTTAAGTCGAAAAACGTGAACTTTTTTGCTGTCACCCATCCATTGTTTGTCCCTAATCGGTGTAGCTTTACATTAGAGTTATGGGACATAGACAAAAATCTTCCCAACTTTCTCGGTTTGAGTTGATATGTCGTGTCGCGACAAATTTCGAGAAAGAATATCATTTAAGTCGAAAATCGTGAACTTTTTTGCTGTTGCCCATCCATTGTTTGTCCCTACTCCGTGTAGCTTAACATTAGAGTTGCAAAATATGTCCTAAATGAAGGAGTAAGATGTCACCTAAAACTTTCTCGCTTCGAGTTGATATGTCTTCGGGACAAATTTCGAGAAAGAATGTCATTTAAGTCGAAAAACGTGAACTTTTTCGAGGTCACCCATTCATTGTTTGTCTCTACTCGGTGTAGCTTAACATTAGAGTTGCAAAATATGTCCTAAATGAAGGAGTAAGATGTCACCTAAAACTTTATCGCTTTGAGTTGATATGTCTTCGCGACAAATTTCGAGAAAAAATGTCATTTAAGTCGAAAAACGTGAACTTTTTTGCTGTCACCCATCCATTGTTTGTCCCTACTCGGTGTAGCTTAACATTAGAGAGATGGGACCTAGACAAAAATCTTCCCAGGAATGCACCCATCAACTGTGCCAAATAGGTCGTCGCTAAAAATTTTGAGAAAGAATGTCATTTAAGTCGATAAACGTGAACTTTTTTGCTGTTACCCATCCATTCTTTGTTCCTACTCGGTGTAGCTTATCATTGGAGTTGCAAAATATGTTCTAAATGAAGGAGTAAGATGTCACTTAAAACTTTATCGCTTTGAGTTGATATGTCGTCGCGAGAAATTTTGAGAAAGAATGTCCTTTAGGTCGAAAAACGTGAACTTTTTTGCTGTCACTCATCCATTGTTTGTCCCTACTCGGTGTAGCTTAACATTAGAGGGATAGGACCTAGACAAAAATCCTCCCAACTTTCTCGCTTTGGGTTGATATATTATGTCGTTGCTACAAAATTCGAGAGAGAATCGAGAAAGTCGAAAATCGTGAACTTTTTTGCTTGCATCCATCCATTGTTTGTCCCTACTCGGTGTAGCTTAACATTAGAGTTGTAAAATATGTCTTCGCGACATATTTCGAGAAAAAATGTCATTTAAGTCGAAAAACGTGAACTTTTTTGCTGTCACCCATCCATTGTTTGTCCCTACTCGGTGTAGCTTAACATCAGAGTTGCAAAATATGTCCTAAATGAAGGAGTAAGATGTCACCTAAAACTTTCTCGCTTTGAGTTGATATGTCGTCGCGACAAATTTTGAGAAAGAATGTCCTTTAGGTCGAAAAACGTGAACTTTTTTGCTGTCACTCATTGTTTGTCCCTACACCGAGCTTAACATTATAGGGATGGGACCTAGACAAAAATCTTCCCAGGAATGCGCCCATCAACTGTGCCAAATTTAATTGCAAACGGATAAGTAGTTTCAGAATGATGCATACATAACAGAATTTGCGTGACGCTTTCGCGTCTCGGATTTTGCGTCTCGCTCTCGCGTCTCGCTGGCATCATTTTGTAGATCAATTCTAATTGGGTCTCTCTTCTCCTTCTTTGTAACAATGATTTTGTGGAACCTTGTGCACCTAATTCTTGCCTGACTGATAATAATTTTCATTAAGAAATGTACTTATTACCAACCACGGAGGACGAGGTGATTTGTATAACTGACAGTCTCAATAAAAATAAAGGTATTGGTGAAATTGATTTTCCAACGATGATTATGAGATCCCATAAATAATTATTTAACCCGTTTCATAAACGAATCTTTTTCGATGGGAGTTTATCCCCCAATACTAAACTTTGCACACATACACACATATATATCTCCTCTTTATAAAAAGAAAAACAATATAAAGCATGTTGATAATTGTAGACCATTATATAAATATAGTAATGTGGCAAAGATCTTCCAAAAAATATTTAACAATAGATTGGAATCGTTTCTTCATTCTTTTAATACTTTATCAAATTGTCAGCACGGTTTCAGAAGTGGAAGATCTACTAATACCTACAGCATGTTTTTCTCTTGTAAATTTCATATGAAACAGCTTGACTCTGGTCAAGTAGTTGCCAGCATATATTTTGACAAAACTTCTGCATTTCAATCCGTTGACATTGAGCTTTTATTGTTAAAACTACAAAAGATAGGGGTTCGTGGCCAAAGTTACGCATGGCTGAAATCTTTTCTAAATAATAGACGAGTCAGAGTGGTCATTGATGATGCCGAATGCAGTGTTAGTGTAGAAAAAATTTCAGTTCCTCAAGGATCTGCACTTGGAAATATTTTATTTTCTATTTTTATAAATGACCTACCTGACTACCCCTGGTTGTCATGTAGGCTGATGCATTTTGATGACCTTCGTGGGAAAAACAATCAGCCATTTAAACGAAATGTGTAATATTACATCAAAATTTGTACATTGGTGTAAAAACAACAAATTAATCATAAACTCATATTATATGATTTACTCCATTCGTGCTAATATTATACATCCCGATATTAATATTAATATAAACAATGCCCAATTACAAAAAGCTGAATGTGTCAGGTACCTGGGCGTGAATGTAGACCGGTGCTTGCAGTGGGGCGAACATGTGGATTACGTGTGCAAGATATTAAGCCAACTTAAATTCATAATCGATAATATTAAGCGAGTCCTTGAAACACCACAACTTATCCAAATACTAGGCGTTTGGTGAATCTATTTTAAGGTATTGTATACTGTACTGGGGGCGTATGGGAGACCATAAAAGAGTATTCATATGTCAAAAATCTGTTATAAGATCTCTTTTCAAAATAGTTGGTCGAGACTGATGCTGTGAAAATTTCAAGACACAAGGCATTCTCACATTTTATACCGTTTATGTTTTGGAATTAGTAACTTTTATCAAAATGCATAAAAATCAATCCCCCCAGTTACAAATTTCTCCCCGCCATCATAATACGCGTCACCAAACGCATGGGAATAATAATAATATTAATCCACATGTCTCTCGTACGGTTTTTCTTGATAGGGGACCTCTTTTGTGTGGCATCTCTCTGTTTAACGCCTTGCCTGACACCGTAAAAAACGAGAGAAAACTAGAAATATTTAAAAATAAAATAAGATGCCACCTGATTGGCATTGGTGTGATCTATCTGTTTTTAAATGATTTGTTTTAGTTTTAATTGTAGATTTAAGATTTTGACGTTGTACGATTGAACAATTATGTTTGTAATGTGCAATAAAAATATACTCATTCATTCATTTCTCTCAACCTAATTAATTAATAAAACTTTTTTGTCTAATACACCAATTTCTTTGATATTTTACGATATTTCAATTAAATAATATTTCAAAAATAATTTGGGTAACAAATACTAATAATGTCAAGCATATTGCTGTAAACTCAAGTAAAGTCAAGATATGTTACGAAAGGGCTTCGTAACTCCACAAATTATTTTTGAAATATTATTTCATTATGACTACTAACCTTCCTCATTAGACAAATTTGATATTTGTCTAAAGGAGGAAGGGAAACTCACACTGAATTCTCTTTTGGCTGCCATTCAATTCAACATTAAGAGAAAGTTATGGTGACAGAAATGTCTATTCTATGTAAACCGTTTTGAACTTCTAGGGGGGGGGGNGGGGGGGGGGGGGTAGCTATTCAATATTTCTTTTCAATCCTATGATTTGAAAAAGTTTGTAGTAAAGAAAGAATCGTGTGAATATAACAAAAACATATGAAATTAATTTTTCACTTCTATTGAATGAGACAGATTGATCAAAAGTTTCAAAACAGAAAGAAGGAAATTTACTTTGAACTTTGAGTTTTCTTTCAAGTCGATCTAAAAAGTAAAACTTTATATGAAAATCCACCAAAAAATATTTCTTATACAATAACTCTCAAACGTGAGGCATTTCTGCAACAACCTGTTACCAACATTTACTTTTTTATATCAAATTTTATATCTTTTAGCTTTTTTCACCAAAATTAAATATCCCTTTTTCCCTCTCCATATTAGATATACTATACGTATTTTCAGAAGGCATTATTTCCTTTTTACTCAAAATTCTATAGGCTATTTTGCACGTGCTAGAGGCAGATTTTAGGTTAGAACGTTTGTGATCGACTTATCTAATAATTCGTGCTTAAAGATTCTCGTAGTATTTTTGTTTGTTTGCTTTTGTTGTACGGTCAAACGCAAATCAGTAGGTATTTCTCCATTATCGTGCACCTCTTCTCTTTAGAATGAAAACAACTTTGCTTATAAGCAAAATGGCCCTAATATACCTTTATTTGGACAATGAATAGAATTTCCATTTTATACACTTTTGTTTCAGTGTAATCTATACTTTAGTAATTGGATTCTAGTAGTCATTAAAATTGAAAAATTTAAAAATTCATATTTAGAAAATAATTCGCAGGCGTCCTCACAGATATTATATAAATTCAATTCCAGGAATGTTTTTTTTTTTTTTTTTTTTTTTTNTTTTTTTTTTTTTTTTTTTTTTTTTTTTTTTTTTTTTTTTTTTTTTTTCATTTTAAAAATTCCCGTTTATAATAAAACAAACGATGCTGTTAGTGCAGACTCGTGTTCTTTGTCTTTTTAGAATAATAATGTTTAATTTACGTATGAAAAACCATCATTTTTTTTTTTTATTTTATTAAAGGCTGCGTTGAAAGTTTTTACAAATTATGTTTGTGAATGTTAATTTTTCAAACACAGTTATTGTAAACCAAAAAGTTTTCATGTAGGTATTTGTCATTAAGAGGAGAAAATTATTAAGTTCTTAAAGTCTTGAGGCGTTTAATCATAAACACGATCTTTGGGAAATCATGTTAAGTATCTATCTTCAAAAAAGAAAGTTCATTAGCGGGATTTTCATTTTTGCAACCCCATGAAGTATTCTAACTTTGCTCTAAACCTTTCTCAGGTGAATAAATACAAAGAATAACTATTTTTACGTGTAGTTATTATTATATCCCCTATCCAAAATAATCACATTGGTGGTTGGTTAATTGTTTACTGATAGTAATGTTTCCAAATCGTTTGACTGTACTAGTGAATTGTTTAAATATAGTTACTTACTAAGCAGTTGATAATGTCGTAACTGATTAAAGCGCTCGTGTATCATCACTCTATATGTAGTTAATACAAAGTGTTTTCGATCCAAAGTGCTATTAGTGATTATTTTTTTCATCCCGAAATTAGATGGAACTTTATAAGAAGGAGTGAAAATGTTTAAAATTGCCTTTTTAAAATATTTAATCTTGCCCTTTTAAAATATTTACAGGTACCTTTTTCAACCATGGAGTTTCCATTGTAAAAACATGATCACGTTTAAATTTATTTTGAAGTTAGAACAATCACTTTAGCCATATTTTCTAAAAAATATTTAAGTTGCTTTCATGGGTATGTGGCGATATCAAACTTCTGTCTGGGCTCTATTATCAGCCGAATAGAAGTTTTCAAGAAGATTTTTATCGAGATTTTTAGGACATTGTTATGTCAAAATATTTAGGTTATACCTAGCGACATCTTTTTTTTTTTATCAAAAGTACACAAAGAAATATGTAGCTACTCGTATGTCAACTAATAGTGGTATAATCATCTCCGATGAAAGCCAGATGCAGTTCTAAATAAGATGTTGATTGCTGCTACTGAGATTTTGTCATCATTTATTTAATCTTGGAGGCTAATGTTGCTTTCTGCGTTTCTTTGCACCATCAGCTCAGGTAGACTCGGCCCATGAGGATGTCATCCTTATGCAACATCTCAAAACCTCAAGTATGATTTATTTTTCACTATGGCAGTTTGTTAGTCTCAACATCTAGTCCGGCGGCCTCAGAATAGCATAATATGCTACCAAACACTTCCAACACAATCACTTTCTGCAATAATCACGGACAGTAGAAGAAGTAAGTACAATTAGATAGGAATAAATTACGCCTTCGGAAAACGTAGTTTTTCGAAGGCGTAGTTATATACTCATTATAAATACAAAAAAGTGATAAAGGTCAATTGGAATATTTGTTGTGGAAAGGGAGCAGAAAAAATGTTGAAAGAAAAAGGGAAGTTATTCGAACAAACAGACATTTTTGTTTCTTTCTTATTTAAGAAAAACTAAAATTTATAACGTTTATAGTTTTTTTATTTGCTTTTAGCATATTTCCTACTTCATGCTCAATGAATAAAAAATGAAACAACATAAAATATTCAATGATGTTTACATGGAAGAAACAGTTTATGCATACTCATGGGCGTAGGAGGGGGGAAGCTGCCCCCCCTTAGATATTTCCAAGAGTATGCAGCACGGAAGGGGCAACTTAGATTTACACTAGATAAAATGATTTTTGGAAGCAAAAAAGTCATCAAGTACCGAAATACGATAAATGCCGCATTTTGTACCTAATCCAACAGCCCCACTGTGAACAATCAAATGTAACTGTGGCAACCTTTGTCGTATCGTTGAATCGCATTTGGCAAATTTGGTGGGAAAATTCAAAAATATTAACAAACGTTACAAACGTATAATTTCCATCTGTTTTTTTTTCGGCTTTCGTCTATTTTTCCATTGTAAAACCAATATTATTTTTCTTGTAACAGTAGTTCCATGCGGTGTCATGTTGGGTTATATTAATAGGACCTCCAAAAACCTCTCCTCAAATTCTTTTCGTCTTCTTTACAAATCATTGGTTCGTTCCTTGTTGGAGTATGCTTGTATTGTGTGGTCTCCTCCTTAAGAGGTTCATTCGAACATGTTGGACAGAGTCCAAAGACAATTTTTGTGTTATTTCCGGTATCGTTTTCCTTTGGCTCAAATTGATATTCAATCCTTCAGGGAAAGACGTATTTTGTTTGATATCACATTTTTGATCTGAAATTTTTGATCAGAAATGATCCTTTAGCGCCCTTCCGGCATCCTTTCTGTTCCTCACGCATTATATTTTGGTTTTCTTCATGTTTGTTTAAGAGATGAGTAAGGCATGATGTCATGATCTTATGGATAGACAGCAAGCACGTGATTGGCCTATACTTCAAGGGATCTCTGGTGAACTTGCCTTTTGGTAGTAGATAATGTTTCGCCTTCCATTATAAATCTGGTCTGGGTTTTTAATGAATGCATTCATAAACTGAGTTAGCTTGATGTGAGTGTTAGTTAGTTTTTTATACCAATAGTTGTGAATATTATCACTGCCAGGGTTTTTCCAATTATGACTTTTCATGATTATTTCTTTTAGTACTTCTTCTGATACCGTTCTGTCATAGATATTATATTGGTATTTTCTTCTTCTTTTCTCTTCTTCCAGCTAGTTTCAAAATCACATGGCGTCTCTCGGTTCCGTATTGATTCCCAATATTCTGGCTCTTCATTGGGTATGTCTGCAGGCCCATCTTCATTCGTTGTTTTTGTTTTAATCTTTCCATTAAAAAAAATTATCGCTGTTCTGAAACTCGCTGTTTTCTTGTTTTCTCCTATTACATTTCGTATACCTCTTTAGTCTGGAACTGAACAGAGATAACTTTTGTTGCAAGGTGTCTAAGAAGTATTGTGGTACAGTATTGGGGCTATCCCTTGGTGTGGGGATTTTATATTTCTCAAATATTTTGTTCACCTTTTTCATCAACTTATTACCCATATATTCCATTTGTATATTCTATAAGTCTTGCTATCCCAGCTCTTTTTATTTCAACTTTATTAATTAGTCTCTTCTTCCACTTTGGCGGTTTGATTCACAATAGCTGCTGTTAATAAAAAAGCTGGTCGTGTAGATTAGTAAATGTTTGAATATCAAGGAATTCAGGTATTACGTGTATGTTTAACGTCTCAACAGTTTTGGCAAACTTGATTGATGTTTTCTGCTTCGGAATATGCGGGCTTTTAGGTGGATCCATTCCTTTGTATTTAATTTGAGTTGTAGACAACAAGTCCTTTAGTTGAAGAGTTATCTCATCGTTGTTGTTTATTCTGTCATTTGTTGATTCTATTCTCGTTTCGATATTTTCTGTAACTTCTTGTGTGTCGATAACTCTTATGTTGTCACTTTGTGTTTCTACCATTGTGTTGTTTTGGTTGGTTTCAGATGACGCAACTCCTTCTCTTTCAAAATTTTCGCGCACTTCTCTCTTGATTGTCTCTAGAGCTTCATCGGTTAAAAGTTTGTTGTTGACAATAGTTTGTCTTTGATTTTGCAATTCTTTGTTCAGTAATCGTAACATTGGGGTATTCTACAGCAAACGCTTGGTGTAGTTTTTGGCGGAAAGCTGTTGAGTATGTTTCGGGTCGTGTGATATAGTAATATGTGCGCATGATGTATGTGTTAATATCTAGGGTCCACTTCATACGCACTCGTTTTCTTCCTGCTAAGGTGGTCTCAGGTAATAAGACACTGCCTAACTGAGAATCTCTCCTAGCAGTCACAGTCCTTCTGATTGTATTTTGATGTTATCATTTGTGTCGGCATTTTGATTGTTTTCGGGTACCCCGGTCGCAGTCTACCGCATTCTTCTTGTCTCCCTGCGATCACTTCTAGCGGTGGCTCCAGGGGTGTCCTGTAGCTGCCCCCTAGGAGGTAGCGTTTCTCCGAGGTCTTGATAAAAATAGTTTTTCCTCCATTGGGAGATCGCAGTTGATGATGTTCATGTGGTATTAAAATGTTACCACAATACTTTCTGGAACGTTACTGATACTTGTAACTATCCCGGAAAGATTAGTTGTGAGAAATAAAGGAAAAGATTATAAAATAGGTATCTAGATATATCAAACTAGATCATAGTTATGAAAAACAATGAAAGATTAGAACAATTTTGACATTTTTTTCGAGAAGATAAACTACACGATTTTTGTACCGTTCATCGAACGTACTAGTTTATCTTTTTTGACAACAAAAAGTAGCGTAGGTGACAACTTTGATCATTTGATTCGTCCAACAACATTGGAAAGTCAGATAGTTTTTTGAGTCCTGCTTTGGTCAGGTTTACACTAAAAAAAATTAGAGCACAAATATGCAATTACTTATAATTAAAGCGACCCGCAAAATTTTCTGGATATTGGTGTATTTTAATAATGATTGTTGATTAGCCCCAAAAATCAAATATGTTAAATTTTGTGATCGGACAATTTTAAGTATTAGATAAGTAATCTGTAAAGAAACAAGCCAAAATAGATAAAATAATAATAATGTAACAAACACTCTCATGATAGTTTTTATATTATTTTTATATTGATGCAATACCTACTTTGATTGTTAAAACGGTTCAGGCAATACACAACTGTCTAATTTCAATCAAACATTTTCTCTTTTTTCTGTCAGAGAGGTGAGGTGTGTTGTGGGGTAAAAAAGTATTAACCAGAATGTTTGTTTCAAATAGAGTTAAGTGGTTAATCCATTGTAATTGTAAATTTCTTTTGTGTTATTATGTCACATTTTTTCTGGGCATCATAGCATTACAATGAATTTTAACAATCATTCCAACCCCCCAAAAATACCACTGCGTGCTATAAAAATTCCCCGCCAAGTCATCACCCCAAAAAAGATATGAAATCTATTTTGGGCCCCGCTATCCATTCTTCCGTTCTTCGAAATACCTATTGACTTTAAATTCCGACGCCACCCCAAACGATTTCAGAATTTTAGTCTGA
>CM022885.1:17318025-17333662 GCA_012654025.1 Pachypsylla venusta
AAATCGTTTTGGGTGGGGTCGGAATTTAAAGTCATTAGGTATTTCGAAGAACGGAAGAGCGGATAGCGGGGCCCAAAATAGATTTCATGTCTTTTTTGGGGTGATGACTTGGCGGGGAATTTTTATAGCACGCAGTGGTATTTTTGGGGGGATATCAATTATTTCCAATATCACTTTTGCTCTAAGCCTACAACCTAAATACAATAGCTTTCTCAAATGTTCGATTGTATTGCACACTCGGTCAGATAAACATTATTTTAAAGAAAAATAAACCAAAAATTCAAATACAAGTATTTACTTTAATTTATTTTTTTCAATTTTGAATGTTCGTTACGTTAAGATAGCGCAAATCGTTACTATTTAACTGATTCCTCTAGAGAACCTAACTCATAAGACTAAATGCTGCCTGACTTTTAAACTGATTCCTCTAGGATTTCCTAGAGAACATGGCTGAGTTACAAACTGACCCCTTTAGTGTACCTAAATCAAAAGACTAAATGCTGCGTGACTTATAAACTTATTCTTCTGATGTCTTATAAGACTGGATGTAGGCCGAATGATAAACGTATCTACAACATAACGTTAACTGGTATAAAAGACAAACTGTCAGACACTCTGTATAAAGACGAACCACAGAATGATAACCCTTTTTCTAAAATGGGAAGCTTTAATTATAAAATATTTATTTAACACACGCAGAAGTCAGTCTCGGTGAAAAAAGAGTTTAAATTGTAATGAGGTCGTGAATAGAGTTTCATCCTGCACCCTGAACCCTCCATGTTGTCGTTCTTCTATTTGTTGTTTTTTGACACCCGATACGTCATCTCCATCCACTCACTATCATCCTGAGTATAATTTGATTTTTTTTTATGTGTGTCCTGAGTCAGCTCAGCTTTGTAACATTTTAGGGCTGTTATCATTCTCGAATTGACATTTTTTATAATAATAAAAAAAGATTGATGAGTTCTATTACTTAAGTTTCTAGTATCACAATGTTTTATATGAAGTGATATTATGTGGGGAACATAATATGAATGAATTGATACTATTTTTCATTATGTGAGTACCCTTGTGAAGTTAAATAGTTTTTGCTCCTAAAGATGTAATTTCTTACCTGGTATTCTCCTGAGATAAGCGTAACCGCGGATCAAGTTTACAGAAGCTATATTTCAATACAATTTTATCTTACTTCAATGGAAAATTTTGTTTCTTTGCCCTTTTACAGGCAGACTTGGATCTTCGTGATTTGCATGGAAATAGCCAAGGTGCTGGAAGGTGACTGAGGCTACGTCAAAATCTTCACTAAAAGTCCACACAAAAGTTCAAAGAATAAGACATCAAGAAAAGTAGGAGAAGCCTGCTTGTATATTAGTAACCTCCCAAAATAGAGTATTCAAAGCTACTGCGTAAAACATCGAAAAGTCAAATTTTTATGGGTTTTGACCCATTAAACGAAATTATGTGTTTTTCTTCAAAGAGAGAGTATTCGACAAGTTAATAATTAAACGACTTCATATCCACAATTATACTCGTATTTCCTTTTCAATTTTCCTCTCTGGTTCATTCCCAATTTGCAACATATAGAAACTAGTGTAGCCGAAAAGTTGATACAATTTCAGGAACAGCAAGTTTGAAGTTTACCTAAGATTTCATGAACTAGACTTTTGAGATTTATGTTTTAACAAAAGATACCTTTAAAGAAAAATTGTTATTTTATAACTAGATTTTTCGTCGTTTAATGATCAGCAACTGTTATCATACCACAACTCCTGAATACCAACAAGAATGTATTTAAACAGCGTTCATCCTCATAAACACTTGGATAGTTAGTAAATAAGAATTCTTGGAGTATGAGATAATCATTGAATATTCAGCGAAAGCTGTGCTGTGTCAATATATGTAAATAATAAAGCAAATAACATAACGGTGTTCACTCACAGATCATTCTCTCTATCATAAAATTAGTTTTATTTATTTGTCACTAATAAACTAAAAGAAAATTTCTACTATTTTTTGCTAATCAGTCCGTTCTTCTTCACTCGTAATTTAAACCTCTAACCCCATAATTTTTCTATAATTCATGTTAAATGTAAGCTTAAAAAAGTTGAAATCGTTCCAAACTTTGAAAATTACGCACTTTATTAAGTAGATATTTTGAGAGAATCAGCATAATATTATTTGAAACTGGAACGATAGGTCTATCTGCTATAAATTAGAGTTTCTTATAAAGAAAAATTTCAATATTGCTGGATGAGTTTTAATTTATAGCACTACGTTGTAAAATGAATATTAATACAATATGAATTAATTAACATTTAATAATGTATCACAATCTTAGTTTTCACTCCTTTATCAATAAGAAGAACGTGAACAAAATATTTGTAGTATAAGATCAGGACGAAGATGTTTTGGAAGTGAACATTCATTTAGTGGCGCGGCGTTTGCCAAAACAAATCAAACTATCTACTGGAGGAAATGTAAACCAATTCGTTTTAATGAGAGAAATGTGTTTTTATTATATTCCGTATTGTGGCAAAATAACAACTTATTAAGCACATGATGTCTGTCACAGACAAACAGACAGACTGTATCTCAGGGTTATTAGCCTTGGGCAGCAAATACAAGCTCACGCTACTACAAGCGGCTACAGGCTGAAAGCTTCAAATCTTCCTGGAATTCGATTTGTCGCTTGAAATCGCTCAAAGTAGGGAAATACGAGTATTGGAGTAGTGCGTAGTTGTTTTCAAAGAACGATTGCTCTTAAGCTGTGAGCATGGTGGAGATTACGCGCACAGGAAGGAAACCTTGATGAATTCTGCATATTAATCCAATATAAATATTTCTTTTGTGTTCCTATGTACCTACTTGTTCTTACACGAATTTTCTTCTCAGTACGTTACAAACGTTGGGCTTTAATTCAGTGAAAAGTTTCATTTAATGTAGAGTAAATTCCCCTTTAGGGCTGCAAAAGCCCCTGCACCTAATGTAGAGTAAAATTTCAATGTAATATAATATGAAAATGAAATTAATAATAATTCATTTAAAATAAATTAATGGAATATCGATGATGATTTTTACTACTTACCAGTACAAAATAGGTTTGTTTTGGTAAGAACAAAATGTATTTTTTTTAAAAAAAAAATAATAATAGATATTAATAAAGACTTGCAATGAAAAGTTTGGATATGTGAGCAACAAGACCGCTGATTGTATCAATTTTTCTGTATTGAAAAGTTATGGTAAATGACATTCATTCAATAAGAGAAGAGAAAGATGAAGTAATAATAATAATTGTGCACATCAAAAAGCAAATTAATTTTTACCCCTCTTTTCAAATACTGTGACAATAACGAGAGCAGAGAGTGGGAGAGAGTGAATAGAAGAATTGTCAGTCACATGCGGAGTTATGTTTTAATTATAGACAATTCAAAAGTTGAGTATAAAATGGGAGGATTAATTTGTCAATTAAAATGATGATATATTATGTTATGATTGGTATCTACTCGAATATCCTGTTACTCAACTAATAAAGCTAGGATGAAAATTTGAACTTTTCAGCCCGGATCCTCCGCCCATTTTTGTTGATTGTTTTATAAAAAATAATCTATGGAATGAGAAAAGTCTACCTGACGCCTATTATTCCCCTTAATATTTACTTCCAAATATGTATTTGACTAAAGGAAGTGAGCTCTAGTTTTTTTTTTTTTTTTGGTCTGTCCATTCAAACGCCTTGTTCATGAGCGAGGTCTACAGTTTATAGAACTACTAGTTGATTCTGAATTGATCCGTTAATATATTAACACTTCGAGTATTACTTTTCATCAGTATAACGGCATGTTTTTCAAACTACAAGTTTAAATAATCTTATATACTAAGCTCTCTGTTTTCTACAATGTGTCTGTTAAGTGGCGAATAGAGACCGTATCGAATTTAATTACACCATTTAAGTTACGTCCACTAGATTTTATATAATTCTTAGAACACCTGTGTTTTACAGCTAGGTATATACTCTTCCGTCATTTCGTTATAATCAATAAAAGCTATTCAGACATCCTCACGAGGCTAAGAGCACCCCGTTAAAGCCAGTAGCACATGATGCCACCTGGCGGGCTCTCATGAAAGTACAAACCATGCCCAATGTTGCTTCACTTAGGAACTGTTGATATTCTATGCTTTGGTCAATGTGTTCATTTCTTCTAGCGCATGGCGCTATTATCGCAGCAGAATTTCTTTCGAAATACTGCCTGGACCTGTGATGGTATGCCTTCCAGGTCATCCCGCTGCTTAGAACCGCCCATCGTGAGGACCCTCCAGTCGATCTTATCCTATCATACTATTCTCTATTCAATACTGTAACAATAGCCAGCGTCTATGGCACGTTGAATACAACAGTTCCCGTTAGATCACTGAAGTTAAGCAACGTCCAGCGAGGTTGCACCATGTGGGTGTTCACGTGGGTTCGCGCCCTCGTGATGCTGGCTATTTTTCCGGCCTAACCCAGGTTAGGTGAGTTCAATGTGGGTAGCTGGTTTGCAAGTTTCCAGCGAATGGAGGGTGAAACCCCCGTCTTGAATGACCAATAGATGTTGAAGAGACGTTAAGCCAAATTAAAAAAAAATATATACTGTAACAATTAATAATCTCTCAAAAAATTATCATTTAAAAAAGGCCAAGTTCCTCCCACTCTTCCAAAAAATTCCGCCTATGAAAGTAGTGATATCTATTATTGGGGCCAAGTTTATTGTCGCTGCTGTATATCCCGCACTTAAATTTATTATTGCACGTTTTTCTGTCTCAATACTCTTAAAGTAACACCGACTTTACACTTGGTCAGTTTTTCTAAGGGGATTCGTAAAATACTCGCACTACCTTTTTACAAACTGGCCAAGTGTAAAGTTGGCCCCAATAATAGATATCACTACTTTCATAGGCGGAATTTTTTGGGGAGGAACTAGGCTTTTTTTCAATGATAATTTTTTGTGAGATATCAATACTTTTTGTAAGATTACTATATGTAACTGATTATATTTAGCCGTTTTTTCTTCATTTATTCTTTTCGATTACACAACAGATCGGAAACCAGGAAATTTCTGTGTAAACCGGACCCAAATGTCCAATAAGATCTAACACCAAAATATTAATAAAGTAGGTAATATGCACCACAAAGCAAATAAAAACAGAAATATTCATACTGTATCTTCTTCCCTGAAGTCATAACACTGAGAGTTGGATATAAGTCTCTCTACCTTCATGTAAGAATTCAGCGTCTTAGCAGGTGACACTAGATTTCGTGCATTTTCTTCCCTGAAGCGGAACCGTTTTGGAGCACCGGGAGTGAAAGAGTTTAAATATAAATTATTTCCTGATTAATTGTATGTAAATATCTAACTTTATGCAAGATTTCAGCGCTCTAGGTATACGGGAAGTGCCTGAAACTTTTGATGATGAGTGAATCCGTCAATATGTCAGTCAGTCAGTGAGTATCCAAAAGTGCTAACTTTGAAATTACATATCTTTCGGCCGGGTTAGCATTAACTTTTGAAGTTTATCTTGTAGTGTTGTACTATACTACGAAATGTATGTTCAAAATTTCAATGATCTATGCCTTGTAGAACCGGATATCTGACGGTGTGAAAAACCTGGTGAATTGCTTCGTGTAAAGATACACTGGTGCTTTCTGGAACTTGGCCTGGCGCACTGCCGTGCGCTCAGATTAAAGACACTATCTATAAGACTAGCAGTTCGTTGAACTGTAGACCTCACTTAAATAGGGCCCAAAAACTTAATCAATGAGAGTTATCGTGGAACAAACAGGAGTTTAACGAAAAATTGTATGGTGTTATATTTAATTAGACTTCTCTTCTTCAATGAACTTAATAAATGATAGTTATCGTGGAACGAACCGGCAAACAAACAGGAGTATTAAACCTCTCTTCGTTCGGTCAAAGGTCACTGTCACTAATCCATAATCCTGGTTTTCTATCTATCAAAATGATATATGTACTCCTCACATACTGCTAAGCAACGCTGGGACTAGGTGGTACTTGGAAAGTATTCATGAATTATGATTAACAGACTTTCCTCATCGGTTTTATGTGATCCTTACTGTAAACCCACTTCATATATGTCATAACTAATTCTTCATGTCCAGAGAGAGGAACTATTTTGATTGCGGTGCCCAGATCATGAGTGTTCCAATTTTATTTGAACAGCATCTAATTATTGTTTACAAATAACCCCCTGTGTTCAAATCCGATGATTATGTAAATAATAGAGACCTTTTTAACATTGATGTTCATTTTTAAAAGACCTCAAAGAACGCGAAGGTGGTACAGGTATAAATGATATTTTATGTTGAATACCTGCAAGCTAGAAATGACTGACTCGTATGGTAGCTCGCTTTCCTGCCAAGTTCTTCAGGATGTTTATGTAAAGAAACAATTATTTGTTTATCAATAACAGAAAATATTTCTGTAATGATAGTTCAAAGCCATTCGAGATGAAATTTTTACACTCCAAACCAGCTAGCGATATTTTAACCTCATCTAGAGTGAGTTGGGTCGGGAATAGGTCACTCACCAAATAAAATATCGCAGGACATTGCTTAACTGCAGTGATTTTACGGGACCTGTTGTATTCAACGTTGGCAATTTTTTGAAACCACGTTCCAATGGAAGGACATGCAATTCTTTATATTGATTTCAATATCTTGACGGAGACCGGACGGTTTAAAAAATCTCGTGTTCTATCTTTCATAACAGCCCGGAATAAGTATTCTGACATATGAGTGCAAAAAGATTTTTTAAAAGAGGCCAAGGTTCTGATTTATTCTTATTTATTTTAGGTCTGTAGCCGTCATGTATTTATACTCCAAAAAGTTCACTATTTGTTGCACTAAATTAATATTTTGTTGTGCCTGGTGGTTGGAGAAAATTAAATTACAATATAGCAGTGATTAGCCGAGTTCTTCTAAATCGAGTTAACATAAAGTTGACTACCACTGGGAGCGATATTGATTTTTGACAAGCAAGGTCGAACATCAGTCAACGTGTTGTTGCTGGTAAGATTTGTTCGTTGTGTGAATGTGAAGGCACGGAAATAATAAGCTTAAGTATTTTTGATTTTTCAACAATATACCTACCCATTTCCACAAATTTTCTTTATTTTTATCACAAGTTTCCTTCAGGATTGCCTCGGTCCCTTTTCCTCAGACAGTCTTTAGTCTGTATTTGTATGTTATTTGTGGAACAATTTATTAGTCTCTCTGTTGTTTACAATGGAGTTGTAGCCGGGGGACCTGAGTCAGTCCCCTGGCGGAGTTGGTATTTTCGAGGTTTGATATAAATGTAAACTGATTTATAGGTATTTCAAACCTCATATTTTGGTTGTGTTTTGTGGTGGACTCAGTGAACTGAACTCAACAATCGAGAGAAGGATGACCAAATAAAAATTGATTGACGGATTCCACTATTTACACAATTCGCTCATGACCATCAACAATTCGATCAACTTCGTATGCGTCATTTCCCATGGCCTTAGAATTTCAACTTTGAGCTAAAATATTCAGTATTTTTTTCTTTGGGTGTATCGGAAAATGTGTCAGATAGGATACTAACTAAGATACAGTGGATTTAATATTTTTCCTGATTTTTTTTTTTTTTTTTTTTTTTCATAAGTTTCTGCGTTTAGTCATCGTCTAGCTGAATTGATACACCATTTAATATTCATATTTTACACTAAATTTAATGTAGCTACTTACCCTTTTCAGGAAACTGTATCGAATATATCTAATTTATCTCTAACATTGAAAATAAATCTTGCTTCTGTGATCGTTTTAGTTTTAATTCTAAAAAAGACTAGGCGCAGAATATTGAACCGCAAAGAGGTTTTAAAGTGTGGGAGATAAATAATATTGACATTTCATTTTGATTCTTGATGTATGATGAACCATCAAAATGTAAATATTTTGAACATGATTGATTAAACTATATCAAGTAGACTTAAGCGTTCTGGGGGGTGTCCGCATAGGCTTGTTTGGAATTGGTTCGTATGGAGAATGCTTTTGCTCATAAAAAACGCTTAAAGTCCAATAACATTACAAAATGAAAATTCAAATTAAATCCGTAGATTAGAAATAAAGAGTTTCATGATTGAAACATCTTCTTTATATTTTAAGATGAATGATTTGTGATTGATTGTTCATTTGTCTGGGAAGTGGTTTCTGAGTATCTGTCAGACACAACTGGTTGTCATGTAAGATTGTTTTTGTTATACTTTAAGTATTGCTATGATAAATTTCTATTATTTAAGTCTTCTCTAATAATTTTCTATCTTAAGAAGATAAACGGGTTTACCACAAATGTAATATTGTGTTTATATACTCGTAAAACCATATGTATATACTCGTAAAACCATATTTTGCTTTGTGGGAACTATTTTCAATAATATGTGTATACATTTTTTTCTTTAAAGGTCTATTTGAATTAGGGGACCAGTTTTTTGGGCACCCGGGTCGAAATGTTGGTCCATTATACAAGTGAGGTCGACAGGTCAGAGAACTACTTGTATTCAATGACTATTTATCAAATTTTTACGAATCTGGAGAAATAGATAGTAGAATAGTTCAATTTTGTATAGTTATAGATTGAATATACATATATACAATATACATTGACCTCACCAGGCTGGGTGAGGTCAATGTGGAAAGCTGGTATGTAAGTTTCCAGCGAGTGGGAGGTGAAACCCCTGGCTCAAATGACCAATAGATGTTAAGCTTGATAGCTTCAAGGTAAAATGTGAAGAGCCTTTTAACATTGTTACTAACTAAAGATCAAGAAAATAGGTAGGTCAGATTTTGATTTAAAACCACTTCTTGAATTGTATTTGAAATTTTAAGACATCGAAGTTTCTGGTAGTAGTCATAATACAAAATTTCATCATTTGCTATGTTGAAGTGGATATTTTCAAAATGGGAAGAAGGTATTTTTTTCCGCTCTGTGCAGGTTCAATTTTTGTGGGAAAATATAGCTGTAACGTATTTGTTTTGATCATTTAAAGTTATTTTTCCAAAACCTTTGGTATTTTCTTATTTTATTAAGATCATAAATTAATAAAATATGTATATATATATATTTATGAGTAGGTACTAAGGATTTCTGATGTTTGATACCCTTATAATCGTTTTCCACTCAAAAAACATCTTTCTGATATTATGGTCGGCTATCTATGTTTGAGAGGTCTCATTTTCTTTTGTCATACATTTAGAAGATACTTTAGGTCATATATAGGTACCTATGATATTTTTAAAAAGAAAAATATTTACTTGTACAAAATAACTGTACAACATAAGAACAAGAAGTTGTCGCTGTAAGAAACTAAATGAGTGGGCGGACTAGAAAATAAGCCCTTTCCCCTGATATTGGGTGTTTGATTTATTGTGAGTGAATTTTTCCCTTGTTAAATGTGGGTGGAGATCATCATTTCATGCTGTTTTCAAAGAAGGAAAAAATGTCTGAACTTAAAAACTGTGTGATACCTCATTAGACAGCTACTACATGTGAAAATCAGAAGTCTTGAGAAAAGGCTTTTAGAAAAGTCCAAGAAATATATTACTTTTGAATCGAAAAGATGTTTCTTTCATTCTTCCAAAAAGATTTTCTTATGTCATTAGAAACATATTGTTATCTGTTTGTATTTTCTGTCATATTAAAGATACATTTTTCTATTCAGTGGGGCTACACCAAATCAGTAGAAAATATTAAAATTTTTGTGTCAGTTACGGATGGATAAAGATAAATCGTCGAATTGAACTGCTTAGCCACACCACTAGTTCAGTAATGTTGTACTAAGGATAATGCTGACCAATAGGGAATATATATTATGAATCTATGTTTGCGGTAAATATCTCAAATTCATAAGGATAAACTTCTATGAGTTGCCTAGGTTTGAACCTTCACCCTACTGTTTACCAGTCAGAGCGTCTTACCACCAACCCACAAAATTCCCATACCTCGCTTTTTGATCCGATAAAAAGTGTATTTAAAGAGGTACAGACAATTTTCTAGAATTTTACCTCTCAAAGTCCTGGAAAAGACGTTTTAGGGCTTTGAGGGGTCTTCGAGGAGACATTTTTGGTTATGTCTTACCATTTTGTGTGAGCAATTAATTATACATATATATTACAAATGGAGCCACACACTCACATTCATTTTCATATTACACTAATAAGCATTTTATGATAGATATTTCAGTTTTAATCCAACTTATCAAACATTAATGAATTACTGAACTTTTAAAAAACGTATGGTTCAAAAAAAATAGCTAGAGTTGCAAAAAATTCATAATGTCAATAAGCTCAGCATTTTTCAAAAATCATACACTGCATGTAATTACATGAATTTTCTTTTTTCAAAACAGAAATAGGTATGTTTTACTTTTTTACCACGGACTGTGTTGTTAACATAATATCATAAATTAAAAATACCATAAATTTCAAAAGATAAATCATTCTTATGAGCATTCACGTTTTGAAAAAATATGAAAACTAATTGGAAGGCTCTAAAATTTGTTTCACAATGATTCGGGTTTAAAGGAATCGGCATTTTTCAATTTCTTATAATGAATAGACCATACTATCTATATACATAGAATAAAGACAATAACAGATAGTCAGTTTGATGTTATAATTTGAACCGTTAAACCATGTAGACATGCTAATCCGTGGGGTGCTATATCCGTTCACTTCATTGTTTTAAGAAGAAATTTTATTTTTTGGACAAAATGTAGATACGAGTAGAATGATATTATGCCTAAATGCTTTTAAGTGTTTAACATCTGGCTGTCACATACCAATTAATTACAACAACCTCAAGAGACTAGATTTCCTGTGGGCCGCTGAAATTAGGTAATAAATTTAGTTGTAAATACTTTTCAGGGGATAAATGTAAAAAAATTTAGAACACATGCTCTCTCTCTTCAAAATAATTTCATCTTGGTTTATACATTTTTCGCTCGAATAGAATAGTTGCAATGATTTTGAGAAAAATGGTTACATAAGTGGGATTAAATATTTTTTACGCTGAAATGTTTTCCAACTGACATCTAATTGATAAGTATACACAGAACCTTAGCAATCACTAAAATGGTGTTCTCCTCCACGTGATATACCATTGATAATGCTAAGGCCGGCCATACACGCAACGATAAGTCTGTGCAGACTTGTCTGTACAGACTTATCTGCCCAGACAAGTCTGCACAGACTTATCGGTGCGTGTATGGCCGGCCTAAGAGCCGAAGGCGTAATTTCTTCCAATCCATATATGACTTGCTAACTTTCCATGAGGAAAAGTAAATCATACTTGAGATTGTAAGCAGTTACTTGAGGCTTGAGGGTGACATCCTCACGGGTCGAGTCCACCTGAGCTGATGTTGTAAAATAACGCAGAAAGCAACTCTGTAATGTCATTATGTTTGTAACTCTTATGTTACTGACGTAATTATATTGCAGTGATTGTCATGGTTCTGGGGGCGGATGTATGATGACAATTAAAAACATAAGCAGTATACTACAACTTATGAGCTGCTGTCTCATACATCTGGCTACCATCGGATACGATGATGCCACATTAAAAAAAAAAAAAAAAAATGGTAAACTAACATATGAGGCGACCAAACAATTATTAGGTTATTTTTTTGCGAACATAAAACAATCAGTAGTAGGGCAATCTCAAAAAACAAGCACACATAAAAATAAAGCGTAACAAACCCAATCAGGGGGATGATTTGATAAACACATCAGTAAATCATACTTGAGATTGTAAGCAGTTACTTGAGGCTTGAGGGTGACATCCTCACGGGTCGATTCCACCTGAGCTGATGTTGTAAAATAACGCAGAAAGCAACTCTATAATGTCATTATGTTTGTAACTCTTATGTTACTGACGTAATTATATTGCAGTGATTGTCATGGTTCTGGGGGCGGATGTATGATGACAATTAAAAACATAAGCAGTATACTACAACTTATGAGCTGCTGTCTCATACATCTGGCTACCATCGGATACGATGATGCCACATTAAAAAAAAAAAAATGGTAAACTAACATATGAGGCGACCAAACAATTATTAGGTTATTTTTTTGCGAACATAAAACAATCAGTGGTAGGGCAAACTCAAAAAACAAGCACACATAAAAATAAAGCGTTACAAACCCAATCAGGGGGATGATTTGATGTGTTTACTTGGTCTGTTTTGAAGCAATTAGGTTTATTCCGTTTGTTGACAATAAATAATTGCTTCTTGATCTCCTGGTCCACTATACTTTAACCTCATATTACAATTTTTTACTTTCTTTGATGTATAGAAAAAGAATACGAGTATGGTAAAAACACATGAAAATGTGATAGAAAACATTCATTTTACATCATCAGCTAAAGTGAACTCGGCCTATGATGATATCACTTTTATACATATTAGATATTGATGACAATGCTTTTGCAGAGATTAATACATTGAAAAACGTTATTGACCGACTTCACAAGGACAAATATTGGTTCAAAAGAAAATTACAGATTATTTCACCAGTACGTGGTAGATAATAAAGTTTGTATACTTTCATTTTCAAAATAAACATTACGTATGTTTTCATTTTTCTTTTAATCCCAATTTCTTTTCTCCCTAAAGCTAATTTGAAATCCCGATTTTTCGAAACACGCCAGTCCCTTGAATTTCGAGTGAGCGGGAAAAAGGAAAAAACCAATCCACATGTACGAGCAATTTACTACGTTTAACTATGATTTTCAGGATACAGTTACAGATTAAATATCTTGGCTGTCATCTTTATTATAAAAAATTCCTTTGGCGACTAATTTAATGTATAATCTATAAAATCAGTAACATTTCATCTTGAGACCAATTTCCACTCTGAATAAACGTTAAAAATAAATATTTGTTTCTTGATTTTAATCTATTCAATGTAACCATAATTTTACAAGAAATAAAGGCATGTTCATGAATATGGGCACAATACAATAATTAACAAGAAAATAAAATTAGTGATCTAAATATCTTATCTCTAGTTAGTTGTAGTCTGTGTTCTGCTATCTTCTAGGGACCTAATCTTTTCAGATAGATTTTAATTTATCCATTATAAAGGGTGACTTTGTTACCAAGTTTGATACTTACCAGATTCAATTCACGGTGTGTCACATTTTTTTAAAGTTTTACTTTTATCTTTGCGGTGATATATCAGGAGCAAGGAAAACTTTGATTGAAGCTTAAAATAAGGTGACTATGCTTTTATGATTGACTTATTCACTGTTAGATAGAAGAGGCGTAATCTGGGGTAGAAGGTTATGTCTCTGTATCATCTTAAAATTCATTTCAATGAGTTTATCCTTCAAAATATCAGATTAGTGGGTAGAGGGTACGCTATTTGTTATTAGGCTAGTTTTTTTTCCAAATACCTTACCAACAAATTCTCTTTTTGACTGTGATGGCCTGCCTTCCTTGTTGAGCCAATTTAATTTATTTAGCGGCAAATAATATTAACAAGAAAAAGAAATACTGTAAGTAAGGGGACTGTTGGAATCCAATCAGACTTAAATACAGTTTAATGGTTGCCTCTGTTTGGCAGCCGTGGGAGCCAAAGTTGGTCCGTGCTGTTGTAGTCATAGTAAAATTGTATTTTTAAACTTTGTAATGTACGAATCAATGATTTCCAAATAATGGAAAAACGTTTGAAGATACCTGACTTAGGAATTGTGTGGGGAGAAAGTGAAACAAAAGTATCGCAACCCAGATATTAGATCTCTTGTTGACTTCTCACCCAAACGGAAATTAATACTAACAAAAATTACTTCAATATTGTATGAAATAAATTTTATTGAGCTGCTATTGTTTAGCACAAAGTAACAGACTTTTGAAAGTGAGGAAGGAAACTTTTATCAGTATTGAAATCAATGAAATTCATTCGATTATATTCATACCTAGTATTGTATGAAGACAAAAATTGAATTGAAGAAATGAAGCAAAACAACGAAGAACAACTAAGAGTTTGGAACTAACAGACACAAAGCACGTACTCTCTAAAAGTGCGGCGGCTCTCTCAACAACGAAGGGGCCTCTAAAGAGATTGTAAATTATATTTACACAAAACTCTTTTTTTTTTCTTCAAAGAAATGCGGATTCGGGAATGCCCTGATTCGGGAAATGCTTATCCTTCAAACGTCAGTAGATAAACAATGCTCAATCGGACTGAACATTGTCTATTAAAAAAACATTCGAATTCCTGGGCCTGTTCCCTGTGGAACAGGATACTGAAAGTGAGCAAGTTATCAACGCCTTATCCTTTAATGCGGCTAAAACAAACATTAAATAATTATGTACTTCTAAGACTGGCGGATTTTCGCATATATTATACTTCAGTATCAGTAGCCCGGGATGAAGCATGAATTATAAGTGTTTATATTATAATTATAAGTGAATTATAATTATAAATTATAAGTGTTAAAAAATATTAACATTTAAACAAATTAAATTATAACAAAACACTTACCAAAACACTATTTATTTTAATTTATGAAGAAACTAGTTCCGAATCATTCAATTTATCATCAGTCTAGTCGAGTCTAAAGATGGAAGTTGAGTCAACTTCCATCCTAGTGTATTTGTTTTGGTAAGTGTTTTGTTTTAATTTAATTTATTTAAAAGTCCACATGATCACACTTGTATTTAAAATTACAACGTGTGGTAGGTATGAACTGTACGTTCATACTGTAGTGAACGACCTGTGTATGTAATATTACTATGAAACATTCTGTATAAATATCTCGACGCTTCTCCTATCCATTCATTTCTCCGTCTTTCTTTGTTACAATGAATGGTCTTGTGGGAGAAGGGTCGGGGTGAAGGGGGGGTTATTCATTATAAGAATCAATGAATGTTTACTTTACTACTCAGGTTGTCTAGGAGGATGGTCGGGGTGAAGAGGGGGGAATTATTTATGTCGTATTTTATTTGTTTCCTCATTTTTTTAAAAAGCTTTGCTTGTTTACATTGTTTTATGTTCTAATTATTTATAAACGCGTAGTTTTCTTTTTAGAACGCGTAGTTTGATTGCATAATAGAAATTCTTTTATATCAGATTTTTCTAGAACGTTTTGAATGAAGGTATAAATAGAAGGGCACGTCTAGGAGTCGAGTCAGTATTATTTGAGCGAGAAGCGAAGTCAGTATTGTTTCAGTGATAAACGAAGTAATATTGTTTGAGCGATAAACGGAGTGTGTTTAATTCTGGAAGCGATATCATAAGTGAACGGTTATTCGGGTGTACTTTCGTGTGTATTTTCGGGCGTTCTGAATTCGGTGTAAATTCGGTGTTGGCGAAAAGCAAATGAACTTTTGTGTTACGTTCTATTTTTTTTATTTATTGTAATTTCTATTTTTTTTTTTTAATAAATTATTTTAAGTTTTATTTTAATTATTTTTAAAGTTAGTTAACGCGTTTTAAATTCACGATAACTTAATCCTCGAATCCTAAGTCTGCAACAAAATTGGTGTCAGAAGTGGGATTAAGAAGTATCGTGACGTGCGTTGGTCGTGCGTTAATTGGAAACAATTTTTGAACAGTTTTTTTTTC
>CM022885.1:17334756-17358585 GCA_012654025.1 Pachypsylla venusta
TGAAGTACTTGGTATCCGGAAGACAAGAACAACTCCTCTTCATCCTCAGTCAGATGGAATGGTGGAACGTTTCAATCGAACACTACTCGAGCACCTGAAGAAGGTGGTGGATGAACATCAACGTGACTGGGACAAACACATCCCGTTGTTCCTGATGGCCTATCGTTCAGCGACTCACAACAGCACTGGACAATCGCCTGCTAAGGTGATCTTCGGCAAGGAGATGCGTCTGCCCAGCGAGCTCAGATTTGGAACACCGCCTGGTGATGTGAGATTGGAGACCTCCGACTATGTGGCTGAGCTTCAAGAAGATATGAGAGCAATACATGAGAAAACTCGTGACAAGTTGAATTTGTCAAGTGACAGAATGAAGACACGTTATGATCTACTATGTAATTCTGTAGGTTTTCAAGTAGGTGATCAGGTCTGGTTGTATAACCCTAAGCGACGAAAAGGTCGCAGTCCCAAATTACAACAAAATTGGGAAGGCAAGGTTATTACTAAGATTAATGATGTCGTGTATAGGATACAGAAAGGTTCTAGAGGCAAATTTAAAGTTGTACATATTGATAGGCTAGCACCTTATCTCGAACCTGAGTCTTCCTAGGTTAGGAGTTATGTGGGTTGCTGTTCGGGACGAACAGACCTAGGGAGGGTATAGTGTAGTGAACGACCTGTTTATGTAATATTACTATGAAACATTCTGTATAAATATCTCGACGCTTCTCCTATCCATTCATTTCTCTGTCTTTCTTTGTTACAATGAATGGTCTTGTGGGAGAAGGGTCGTGGTGAAGGGGGGTTATTCATTATAAGAATCAATGAATGTTTACTATACTGCTCAGGTTGTCTAGGAGGATGGTCGGGGTGAAGGGGGGGGGAATTATTTATGTCGTATTTTATTTGTTTCCTCATTTTTTTAAAAAGCTTTGCTTGTTTACATTGTTTTACATTTTAATTATTTATAAACGCGTAGTTTGATTGCGTAATAGAAATTCTTTTATATCAGATTTTTCTAGAACGTTTTGAATGAAGGTATAAATAGAAGGGCACGTCTAAGAGTCGAGTCAGTATTATTTGAGCGAGAAGCGAAGTCAGTATTGTTTCAGTGATAAACGAAGTAATATTGTTTGAGCGATAAACGGAGTGTGTTTAATTTTGGAAGCGATATCATAAGTGAACGGTTATTCGGGTGTATTTTCGTGTGTATTTTCGGGCGTTCTGAATTCGGTGTAAATTCGGTGTTGGCGAAAAGCAATTGAACTTTTGTGTTTTTTTATTGTAATTTCTATTTTTTTTTAATAAATTATTTTAAGTTTTATTTTAATTATTTTTAAAGTTAGTTAACGCGTTTTAAATTCACGATAACTTAATCCTCGAATCCTAAGTCTGCAACAATACCATTTTGTCATTCGTGTCCTTTACGATGCACTGAGCCTGCACATTTCCAGTTCGGTATATCTACGAAGTCGTGAAGTTCAAAACTTGTTGAGGGATGTACGCTATTCATAACTAGACTGCAGACTCTCGGACATTATATTTTGCTCTTTAGTTCAGTGATCTTTTGTCATTCGTGTCCTTTACCAAAGACATACATAGAACAGATGTATAGAACACGTAATATTTCAATGCTTTATAAAAACCACAAAGAGTATAAACCTACACTACGGTATAAGTGGGTAAAACTCTTGGTCTCTTGAAAAGTTTAAATAACTCTTGGCCATTACCTTTTCATAAAAATAACGGCCTTTTAAAACAAACCATTTTGTTCATCTCATATAACAAAGCCTTTCAAATCACTTTTTGTATCGTAGAAAGAGAGGTTTTGTGAAGAGTCGAAAGGAAGAAAGTAGAAATTTAACATCGGTGTGTTTGGTACCTTCGGCCTTCTTTTTCTTTCTCATGGTCATTATCATGAAAACGTTTTCCTTCGTGACGGCAAACTAAGTTGTTATTTTTGCAGTAGCCGTGTTTCTCTCGAAATAAATCGCCTATACTATGGATTCATGTTTTTTTAAAATGGTAGTAATAGGCTAATATGAGGTTACTGTCAAGTGATTTTTCTGGCCTTTAGCTAGAATTATATTTCAGATATTGACTAAGCTATAAATTTATGCTAAATATAAAACAAGCTTATAGCAAAAGTTTGAGTTTCAGCTATTATAACTGATAAAGCTTTCTGCATTAACATGAATTCTATGGAGAGAAGCCAAGGTACCAATCTAAACTCAGAAGAATATTCCAGATTTAGCGGAAGTAACCATTTTTTTCACTCATGTCGGTAATTATTGTGCCCGTATCTATAATAATATTACCGAAAGGTAATATTGATCCGAAACCCTTATTTCAAATAAGAATTTTCATATATCCGCAGAAGCCAAAAAAATGTGTTATCCAGTCTGTAATTTTTAATGAAACATACCCAACACAGCACACAACATTCATTTGTTATAAAATCATATCTCCAATCCTCAGAGAAGATTATTTTTAAAATAATAATCAATCATATCCAAGAGCCAGTCAAAAAATTAATGAGCATTGTACTGATGCGACTTCGAGCATTCTTAATGATTCTTACTAAACCGATCAAACAAATATAAATAACAATATTTTATATTATTGATAAATGGGAGTTTTGAATTATTATTCAAGATAAGTACATCATCAATAATATAAGCAAACTAATTATAAAATCACACTTTTCAACAATGCTTCAAAAATCACATATTTTATTAATACAAGTTGTTGAATTTTTTTTTTTTGTATCTGCCAGCATTCTAGTCCGGTAAGAATCAACGAAATTTCTTGCCTATCTATAAGTTTTCTGTTGATATAAATTTCACCTGGTATACTTTATTTCCTTTTTTAGAGTGGATTCTATTTGAGTGCTATGTGCGAATTGTGCTATGGTAAAATATACCATGTTGTCAATAAGTACTCTGTCTCAACGGAATCGTTCTTATTCATTTCAGACTAGATTTCATATTGAACATTTTGAGTGCTATGTCAAAATATACCATGTTGTCAATAAGTACTCTGTCTCAACGGAATCGTTCTTTTTCATTTCAGACTAGATTTCATATTGATCATTCGAGTGCTATGTCAAAATATACCATGTTGTCAATAAGTACTCTGTCCTCAACGGGATCGTTCTTTTTCAATTCACACTAGATTGCATATTGATCATTCGAGTGCTATGTCAAAATATACCATGTTGTCAATAAGTACTATTTCCTCAACGGAATCGTTCTTTTTCATTTCAGACTAGATTTCATATTAAACATTTGAGTACTATGTCAAAATATACCATGTTGTCAATAAGTACTCTGTCCTCGACGGAATCGTTCTTTTTCATTTCACACTAGATTTCATATTGATCATTCGGGAGCTATGTCAAAATATACCATGTTGTCAATAAGTACTCTGTCCTCAACGGAATTGTTCTTTTTCATTTCACACTAGATTTCATATTGATCATTCATGTGCTATGTCAAAATATACCATGTTGTCAATAAGTACTATGTCCTCAACGGAATCGTTCTTTTTCATTTCACACTACATTTCATATTGATCATTCGAGTGCTATGTCAAAATATACCATGTTGTCAATAAGTACTATGTCCTCAACGGAATCGTTCTTTTTCATTTCTCACTACATTTCATATTGATCTTTCGAGTGCTATGTCAAAATATACCATGTTGTAAATAAGTACCTGTCCTCAACGGAATCGTTCTTTTTTCATTTCACACTACATTTCATATTGATCATTCGAGTGCTATGTCAAAATATATCATGTTGTCAATAAGTACTATGTCCTCAACGGAATCGTTCTTTTTCATTTCACACTACATTTCATATTGATCATTCGAGTGCTATGTCAAAATATATCATGTTGTCAATAAGTACTATGTCCTCAACGGAATCGTTCTTTTTCATTTCACACTACATTTCATATTGATCATTCGAGTGCTATGTCAAAATATATCATGTTGTCAATAAGTACTATGTCCTCAACGGAATCGTTCTTTTTCATTTCACACTACATTTCATATTGATCATTCGAGTGCTATGTCAAAATATACCATGTTGTCAATAAGTACTATGTCCTCAACGGAATCGTTCTTTTTCATTTCTCACTAGATTTCATATTGATCTTTCGAGTGCTATGTCAAAATATACCATGTTGTAAATAAGTACCTGTCCTCAACGGAATCGTTCTTTTTTCATTTCACACTACATTTCATATTGATCATTCGAGTGCTATGTCAAAATATATCATGTTGTCAATAAGTACTATGTCCTCAACGGAATCGTTCTTTTTCATTTCACACTACATTTCATATTGATCATTCGAGTGCTATGTCAAAATATACCATGTTGTCAATAAGTACGCTGTCCTCAACGGAATCGTTCTTTTTCATTTCACACTACATTTCATATTGATCGTTCGAGTGCTATGTCAAAATATACCACGTTGTCAATAAGTACTCTGTCCTCAACGCGATCGTTCTTTTTCATTTCAGACTGGTCAGTACTGAAGTAGTATTGGTCACAATAACCCCTACTAACACACTGAAAGGAATTGAAATTATGAGGACTTATGTCCTCATATTTTCCTTATAAATAATAATTATATAAGGGGCGTCCACAACATTTCCGGGTATTAATATTGACTGCTTTTACCCTCTTATGCAATAGTCAGCAAGAATTAAATTGTAAATTAATACGATTGCGAAATTTCCAACGTTAGATTTTTTGAATATTGACTTTTTCGCTGTATAATGTGGCTAGAAAAGCACTTGCCCGGAATGGGATATTATATTTCTAAAGGCCAGTACGATTTTTAGGAATATCTCTGTTTTATTTGGAAGTAAAAATTTTTGAAAGTTAAATAAATTTACTGTAAATTCGATTCTCACATTCATGTGTTTTTATTTCTATTCTATTAATACTTTTTTAAAAAGAAACCGCCTATTGGGCTGGACCCCATAGGGTGTCCTATGAACATCCTGCAAAAAATTCCTTTTATATCTATACATGATGGTCTGATCAATATTACTCAATAAGGGTATTACAAGGACAATTTTTATAAGTACAATATGTTCCTTTGACGATATCATACAAAAAGGCACACCCAGGACATTGGCCTTTTTTTCTTGTTTAGATTTTTGGTTTTGAATTTATATAAAAGATTATAAAATATCCAAAAGGGACAATGTTTATTACAAGAATGTTAAACGAAAAAAATATCATTGTCTCATTTAGGATACCACAATCAAAATCAAGGGTCTACCTTTGCGTAACAAATTATTCAAAAGGCATAGGAGACAAGAAATCTAAATCCAACCAAAATATCCATACCCACCTTTGATTGATCATCGTTGCACCATAAACACACGTAGCGATCACACAGCGTTTGTGACATCATCTAGGGTCATAGTACCTATGTTATTTTTTGTCTTAACCAACAGTAAATTTTATGGTGTTATTGTATTTGTAGCGGTATTCGGTCTTTCTGTCAAAATCAACTCTTATAGAATTCTACTGGAAATATGTTGATACGAGGTTACCAAAAAGAATTTGGATGGAACTGGAAAGTTATGCGTTCATGCGTTCGTTATGCGTTCATGCGTTCGTTATGCGTCGTCCCGGCACATATAAAACTGGCCTTCGGGAGGACTATGAACTGGTCATTGTCCTATACGTCTGCAGCTTTATTTCAACAATATAATAAATGACAACCAGATAACTACTCTTCAGCGTATCAACCAAATTGCCACCCACATGTTAACTGTGCCCACCAAAATCAACTCAAATATCCTTATTAGGAGAGAGAAAGCAATTTAAATTCCATAATCTTTGTTGTAATAAATTTAAAATTAATGTGAATCTGGAGTATCGATGTCAATTTACTAAAGTCAAACAGATTCATAGTTTCAATGATCCGCTATTTAAATACAGAAAGAAGTAGCCAAAATGATAATTTTCAGTATTTTTAAAAAAATTTAAGTGGAAAAATGTTTTATTAAGAACAATGGTGTATTCTTGGGCCATAAATCTGCACAAGAACCAGTTTGAAATCTGTTTTATTCAAAAATTAAAACAACATAACTCAAATTACGAATAATGAACATTTCATAGACGTTCTGTTTACATGACTGTCTTAGAATCTGAACACCGGTTTTTTGGTACAAAATCAGAATAACATTATGTTTGAATATTCTTCTTAAATTCTAAAGTTTTCTTTATTGTTTTGCTTTGATAAAAAGGTATGTGACAATCTCATTGTTAAACTCAAACCGGACAGTATAATGAAGCTTTGAAATCGGGCAACTTCAAATTGAGAGTTACTACTTCATAACATCTGATTTTAAAATATAAAAAAATATATTGCTAACGGATTTCAGTCATTGATTTAATAATATTCATTGAATCTTGATAAGTTTGAAACAATATTTTTCTTAGGACCCGTGTATGTTATGGGTAACTAGTACGTAATTTACAAGCAAATAGTCTACCTCTGATGTGCTCGCTTCAAGTGGCATCAACATCAGGAAAGGTTTATTCATACCATAAAGAAAAACTTATAGCTTTGAAAAGAGAATATTTGAATTCAGACTAGCAAATATCTAGCTTTTTATCCCATTACATAATCACCCCTCACTCTGCAACACAGGGAGTTGGGTGTACAAACACTCTTTAATTACAAAATTAAATTATCTTGAATGTTCTTGAGAATAAAAATACCAATCTTTCAAATATTTCAGATTTGGGTTTTATGAGTGAATAAAAACAGTTTTTTTTTTTTTTTTTTTTTTTTTTTTCTGTTAAGTTTGCTAAACTGAAATTTGAAATTCAAATTTTATTTAAACTTATTCTCTTTTAGTAATTGATATCATTTGGACAGTGTCACACATGACGAGATAATGATGTATCACAGTTAAACTCCTCATATCTATTACAAAACGGCTTTCTTATGTATAAATAATTAACGTTGGCTGTGTAATTGTGTATATTTAGAAAGAGATATTCACATTAGTACGATTCTTGACGTAACGCACGGATGCTTCTGACAACATCTGAGAATATACTCTTGGTTTTCCTATTTTGAAATTTTAAATTCGACTTTTAATTTAAACTTCCTCCCTCGTAAACGTTAAGAAGGAACCTCGTTCCTTCTTAACGTTTTTTTTTTTTTTTTTTTTTTTTTTTTTTTTTNGCTTTTTTTTTTTTTTTTTTTTTTTTTTTTTTTTTTTTTTTTTTTTTTTTGTTGAGCAAGTTACAAACTTCAAATGTGGTTAATATAATCTTAAAAGTCTTTTTAAACGTTTTAGATCCGGAAAATAAATTAATTCACTTTAATTTAAAAAAAACCTTTTTCTTACGTATTTATTGGAGAATTTGAACATATTGAACTAAAGCAGACACTTTTGTTTTGATTGCAAGCCGCATTTGTGCCAACATGAAAAAGTAGCAAAAGTTACTAGGTTTGAATGTCTAAAAGAGAAAAATTGAAAAGATCAAAAAACTTGCATCCCCACACGAGCACCAAGTTTGAATGGCATAGAAGTTCCTGGTGGGAGGGAGGGGGGAGTTTAGCCTAGTTAGGGTGGATTAGGTTAGGTTGGGTTGGGTTGGGTTAGGTCAAATCGTACTGAAACGTGAGACAAACGTGCAATGGGAACATTCCCATTTAATTACACATGTCACTGGATCATCATAGGTCACGTCAAACGTGACGATTTCCAGTGACAAGACAATATATCAAAATTAACGTAGACTGTAAAATGTAATGGAAAAATAAACCGTTCTCTGTTAGGGGAAACGAAGTATTACTCTTTCAAGATCGTATTGTTGTATGAAATCCAAACAATATTGACAAAGGTGTAATGTAATTTTTCATGAGACATTTCGTATCTTTTTAAATTAGATTTGTATTTGTTGTTGTTTTACCAATGTTCCCATAATAAAAAATTAATAATCGTATGATTGGGAAGTATAAAAAAAACTTCATATTTTGTTCAATCTCAATGGCCAAAAACAACAGTATGTTGCTTAATTTTATGAATATTTTGTGATTACTGGTTGTAAAGCGTAGACTTTATTGCCTAAATACATTTACATTTTTCAAAGAAGCAAGAAATGTAGTTATTGAAGCAATGTCCCCAAGAGGATTATTATTCCTGATGCAAACAATCAGCGCTTCGTCCAGGCAAAAGCAACAACTGAGGCAGCTATTATAATGTTCAATGTTATTTTGCCTTTACTTAAGCCCATTTAAACATAGGAAATTAACCTAGCTATCTTTCCTAATTAGCATGATACTTTTTATTTTATTCAGTATTTTGCAATGAAAGATTAGTTTTACTTTTGAAAATTAATGGTAAAATCTGTACCGGCATACCTAGTGAATGGTGACTAGTGAAAAAAGATAACAAAAAATACATATAGGGGATTTAGCATGTATGAGTGAAAAGCACTGCTACGTGGAAGGAAGATAAGAATAGAACCTGGTTTTGGGGGTGTCGCAGTTTGAAACAGGAAAAAATAATAATAGGGGGCCTTTTTTTTTATTGTTCACTCCATAAAACATTAAAGAAAATGCAAAATCAAAAAATATAATTTTATTCAAAGGATCAATAAAGAAAAGTAATATTTTTCGAAAAACATATTTGTAGTATCATATTTTTGAATAGAATTTTAAGAGTCAATAACTTCTATGGAATATATTATACTTATTGAGTACAGAAGTGTGCATTTCATTGAACTTGATAGCATTACGTTACGTTGCAAGTGTCTGGTCCGGGTCGGATCGAAAATTTAAGAAAAGTGTTTTTCATATTTGTTACATGGTCTGATTGTGTTTTAGTGTAACTCATTCAGATGCTATGGAACTAACGAGAAGTGCTCTAGAATTATAAGAGGAAAAGATCGTAAAAGTGTGTTAATTTAACTTTTGTGAGACAGGTTATAATGCATACTAAAACTTGTGAGATAAGTCAATGAGGAATATCCATATTTTGTCTTTCAAAATACTCATTTTTAGTTTATATTTTACGAAATTTCAATATTAATTTTCTACCACTTCAGGGTAGAAATAATGTGCAGCATATTGTAAATGGTGTATTTGTGAAGTACTCCATGAAGTGCAGTGATATAGATTGTGACATAATAACATGTATTTACACCAATAACATCCATTGTCTGGTATCTATGAGGGTTGAATAATATTATTCAACCATAAAGAATATGGTTGAATAATATTTGTGTTTTCTGATAATAACTCCATCAACCAATGGGGGGGTAATTGAAAGACATCCTGTACTCCTGTAGTTATAGAAAACGAATCATTAATGATATCCTGATCCCAAGAATTACAGTTTAATTGATAGGAAAGAGTATTCAATAATAAATAAATAAAAAAAAAAAATTGGTGCAACCACATACCTACATTCAGTACAATAAGCTCGTTTTCACTAACCCGGTATCAATAAGTATGAACTTAAAATAAACATGGGTTGGTGGCGTTATGGTAAGCCGCTCTGGTTAGTAATCAATATGACGTGGGTTCAAATCCAGCTAACCCATGGAAATTAATCCTCTTGAATTTGAGATATTAACCACTATCGGAGGACATTAAAGGGGCCGGGATTAACAACATACAGTCCTCCAACATCACATTCCCTGATGGAATGATATCACAAAAATAACATGCAGAATAATTTTATTACTAAAATATGTATCAGTTCCATTCATTAACAAAGCGTTGTGCAGTACTGTAAAAAAGCAAAATATTATCTTGTACCATAATAAAAAAAAGGTATACTCCATGGCAAGTCTTAATTTTTTCTAAATTACATCCGTGCCAGAATGAAGAGAGAGAGAGAGATACTGAAAGAAATGATATGGAACCTATTTACCTTGGTTATAGTTTCGAACTATAAAAATAAATGCTCGGGGCCAAACTATTTCTTTGAAAAGTGTATTCAGACTTGACACATATTAGACCTTTATGATTTATCGCATCGAAAAACCACAAAAAATGAACTGAAACAATTATAAGGAACCGACCCATTAGAAAATGATTTAAGAAAGTGCCTACAGCCTCTTTTCCAGCCATATGTATCATAAGAGTTTAATTAAATTTGAGTAAAATTAATCCCGACAAAAATATCGCTCAAATTATTGTAAACAAAACGTAACATGAGAATTGATATTATGTTGGTTTTACTGTCTGCACGTCGCGTTCAATGTTTGTTTGTGTTCAGTGCGTGCAAAAAGAAATTTAAGTACATTCACGGCTTTTTCTGATAAAACTTAGGTGACAAGCAAATCAATAACGGCCATACTAAAATTGAAGAATAGTTTTCAGGAGAAAACTGTCTCTGCAACTGATGCTGTCTCTGCAACTGTTTATGTTACTTTTTTATGATAACTTTCTTTTCACTCCTTGTTTATAGCTGACATTTAAGAAAATAATGCTCAGGTTCCAGGGCTGACTAGAACTAGACTATATGAATTCAACGTATCCATCAACATTGATTAGGTTCCTGCGACGAGGTTCCTGTTCGAAGGCCGACTAGAACTAGTCTATATGAATACAACGTATCCATCAACATTGACGAGGTTCCTGTTCGAGGGCCGACTAGAACCAGACTATATGAATTAAACGTATCCATCAACATTGATTAGGTTCCTGCGACGAGGTTCCCGTTCGAGGGCCGACTAGAACTAGACTATAAGAATTCAACGTATACATCAACATTGATTAGGTTCCTGCGACGAGGTTCCTGTTCGAGGGCTGACTAGAACTAGACTATATGAATTGAACGTATCCATCAACATTGATTAGGTTCCTGCGACGAGGTTCCTGTTCGAAGGCCGACTAGAACTAGACTATATGAATACAACGTATCCATCAACATTGACGAGGTTCCTGTTCGAGGGCCGACTAGAACCAGACTATATGAATTAAATTTAGAGATGGTATATAGGATGTTTGCAGTCATTATGAAATATAAAAAATAAATTTCAAAATAGAAAAAAAGAGTTGTATCAACTGCAAAATAATTGTTGAGTCACGAGCGCTTTCGTCAGTTACGACATTATCAAAGTCTACTTGATAATGTCGTAACTGACGAAAGCGCTCGTGACTCAACAATTATTTTGCAGTTGATACAACTCTTTTTTTCTATTTTGAAATTTATTTTTTATATATGAATTAAACGTATCCATCAACATTGATTAGGTTCCTGCGACGAGGTTCCCGTTCGAGGGCCGACTAGAACTAGACTATATGAATTAAACGTATCCATCAACATTGATTAGGTTCCTGCGACGAGGTTCCTGTTCGAGGGCCGACTAGAACTAGACTATATGAATTCAACGTATCCATCAACATTGATTAGGTTCCTGCGATGAGGTTCCTGTAATCTATATTCATTTGGATATTTCGCAAGCAGTAGCCTGAGCTAACTCAGATTGGGATTGAACCCACGCCCTTCTGTGTACCAGGTGAGCATTTAACCACTATCTCACCGGTATAGGGGCTCGCAGTAGCGTGAGCTAACTCAGATTGGGATTGAATCCACGCCCTTTTTTTACCAGGTGAGCATTTAACCACTATCTCACTGGGGTAGTGGCAGTAACGGTATACGAACAATTTTACTTTCCCTTCCTATAGAAGATAGAGTATTGTAATCGTGCAGAAATTTTGGACATATTTTGGAACAAAAAATCGTCTGACGGGAACACAAAAGCCAAGATAAAGATCAAATAGTCATTTCCTATTGCTATTAGGCCATATTTTCACTATTTGAAATATATTTCCGTCGTGCAACGTATGACGTACGTACGGTATCATGTGCAGAGCTCTGGGAGCCAAACCGCTCGACCGATTTTGCTGAAATTTTGGCACACGTGATCTATGGCCAAAAAACCCGGCCTATATTTTCTTTCTTTTTTCGATATCCTAACCCCCCGAACAGGTTTTTTGGGACCGAATCCCTAAAATTTAAACCACATAACCAATTTTGATGAAATTTAAAATCAGTACTTATGGAATCAATTTATCTCAAATAAATGGTCTCACGCGGGCGTATCCCTGTCAGGGACGCCGCCAGTATAGATCAGTTATTTCACATGATATTTTTTTAAAAAATATTGTCTAGAGCCGAATCCAATTCATTCAAAGTATTGGAAATTATTTAACCACTGTTTTTAACTTTTTATTCAGAGTCCCCTCTCCATCGGTTTAGGACCAAGAACGTCGCAATTGGACCAAATCTAAAATAAAAACCACATAACCAATTTACCAATTTTGATGAAATTTAAAATGGGTAACTAAGGCATCTTTTTTTATATATATATACATAAAAAAAAAACGAGCCCATGTAGGTGCGTATTTATCAGGAGCCCCGCCAGTGGGACCAATAAGCTTCTTTAATTAACTATCGCTTTTAAAAGAAAACGGTCCGTTTATTCAAATAAATTCGAACCACTTAATGTCTGTAGCCCGTGGGGATTATTCCACTTAGTATAATTACCCCCCCCCCCTGGGTTCCAGGATCAAGGACGCCTCATTTGGGCCAAATCTCTAAAATCGAAAGCATATAACCAATGTTGATGAAATTTAAATCTGGTAATTATAGCAATATTTTACCTATAGGAATTGGTCCGTGGAGGTGTAAATTCACCAGGGGCGCTGTAAAGAGGCACCAACAAGAACGTCGCAATTGGACCAAATCTCTAAAATGAAAACCACTTAACCAATTTTGATGAAATTTAAAATGGGTAACTATGGCATCTTTTTATATAAAAAAATAATGGGCCCATGAGGGTGCATCTTTCTCAGAGGCCCCACCAGTGGGACCCAATAATCTTCTTCAATGGACTATCGCTTTTAAAATAAAACGGCCCCTTTTATTCACTTAAAATACAAAACAATTGACGTCTGGAGTCTAAAGGGATTCCCCCCCCCCACGTTTCAGGACAAAGAACGTCGCAATTGGACCAAATCTCTAAAATCCAAACCACACAAATTATTTTGATGAAATTTAAAATGGGTACGTAAATAGGGCATTAGTTTATTTATAAAAAATGGGCCCATGTGGGTGCGTTTTTGATAGGGGCACCGCCAGTGCGCCCCAGTAAGGTCTCATATATGAAAAAAAATCGTCTGATTTTGATAGAATTTGGTATGCGCAATTGCCATACCAAGTATTATAATAGACAACTTATGGTATTTTGTAGTAATTTTGGTTTTGGGGCCCCGGCAGTGGCCCACAAATGAAAACAACAAAAATTCGTCTGATTTTGATAAAATTTGGTATGCACAGCCAATCAAGTATTATATTTGACAATGTTTGGTGTTTTGTAGATTTTTTGGATTTGGGGCCCCCCGGTAGGGCCCCAAATATGATAAAACATAAATTTAGTCTGATTTTGATAAAATTTGGTATGCGCATTCATCCAAGTATTATAATTGAACACTTTTGGTATCTTGTAGTAATTTTGGTTTTGTGGGCCCCGGCAGGGACCCACAAATTTAAAAAAAAAATGAAAACAACAGAAATTCGTCCGATTTTGATTAAAATTGGTATGCACATCCAATCAAGTATTATATTTGACAATTTTTTGGTGTTTTGTAGAATTTTTGGATTTGGGGCAATAAGAAAGTGGGACCTTATTTCAAATGTATTCTTGATTACACTTCAATACATATATATAAACAAACATTCAGGGGTCCACATTCGGAACATTCACATTAGGAATTCAGGGGTCCACATTAGGAATTTTGGTGGACGAAACAATTTTTTTCATTGACATTTTAAATTAAAAAGCTTAGAGAAAATAATATCCGAAATTGAAGTAAAACAATGTACTTTAACACGTATATATTCTAAATTTGAAAAAACCTAAAATTTGTCTGATTTTGATAAAATTTGATATGCACAGTCGTCCAAGTATTATAATTGACAACTTTTGGTATTTCGTAGTAATTTTGGTTTGGAGGCCACGGCAGGGGCCCACAAATGGAAAAACATAAAATTCGTCCGATATTGATAAAATTTGTTATGCACAGCCATCCAAGTATCTATATATATAAAAGAGAAACACACTCACGTGACATCATCGTGAATTCTCCGCACTGGTACGTCCTAGGAGGCTGAAATTTGGCACGTAGGTCGCACTTGGGTCTTAGATGCGCACTAAGAAAGGATTTTTAAATATTCCAATTGGGGCGCCCTCCGCGGGGGAAAAAGGGGCGCGTTTACATATGAAAATCACCTTTTCATCACTGTTTCTCCGTACCGGTACATTTCTGGGGGCTGAAATTTGGTTTGTAGATTCGCTTTATGTTCTAGATGTGCAATAAGAAAGGATTTTTTAATATTTCAACTGGGGCGCCAGCCGCGGGGAGTAAAGTGCGCGCCCAACAAATATTATCACATTTTCATCACTGTTTCTCCGTACCGGTAAATTTTCGGTAGCTGAAATTTGGTTGGTAAGTTCGCTTTATGTTCTAGATGTGCAATAAGAAAGGATTTTTTCATATTCCAACTGGGGCGCCAGCCGCGGGGGGTAAAGTGCCCGTCCCTCAGTCCATCAAATATTATCAACTTTTCATCACTGTTCCCCGTACAGGTAAATTTTTGGTGGCTAAAATTTAGTATGTAGGTTCGCTTTATGTTCTAGATGTGCAATAAGAAAGGATTTTTTAATATTCCAACTGGGGCGCCAGCCGCGGGGAGTAAAGTGCGCGTCCCTCAGTCCATCAAATATTATCACTTTTCATCACTATTTCTCCGTACAGGTAAATTTTTGGTGGCTGAAATTTGGTTTGTAGGTTCCCTTTATGTTCTACATGTGCGGTAAGAAAGGATTTTTTAATATTCCAACTGGGGCGCCTACTGCGGGGGTAAAGGGCACCCCCATAAAATATTATCATTTTTCATCACTGTTTCTCCTTACCGGTAAATTTCCGGTGGCTAAAATTTGGTATGTAGGTTCGCTTTATGTTCTAGATGTGCAACAAGAAAGGATTTTTTAATATTCCAACTGGGGCGCCCTCCCGGGGGGTAAAGGGCGCGCCCGACAAATATTATCACCTTTTCATCACTGTTTCTCCGTTCCGATAAATTTTCGGTGGCTCAAATTTGGTAGGTAATTTCGCTTTATGTTCTAGATGTATAATAAGAAAGGATTTTTCAATATTCCAACTGGGGTGCCAGCCGCGGGGGTAAAGGGGTGCGTCCATCAAATATAGTTAGTTTTTCATCACTGTTTCTCCGTACCATTAAATTTCCGGTGGCTGAAATTTGGTATGTAGGTTCGCTGTATGTTCTAGATGTGCAATGAGAACGGATTTTTCAATATTCCAACTGGGGCGCCTACCGCGGGGGTAAAGGGCACCCCCATAAAATATTATCACCTTTTCATCACTCTTTCTCCATAGCGGTAAATTTCCGGTAGTTGAAATTTGGTGTGTAGGTTCGCTTTATGTTCTAGATGTGCAATAAGAAAGAATTTTTTAATATCCTAACTGGAGCGCGGAGGAAATAGTCGCGCCCATACGGGTAAATTTCCCGTGGCTGAAATTTGGTTGTTAGAGTCGTTTTATGTACTAGATGTGCTTAAGAAAGGATTTTTTAATATCCCAAATGAGGAAAAAGTCACGTTCATCAAATATTATCATTTTTTTATTTCTGTTTATCGGTGCCGGTAAATAAATGTAGTTTTGCTGATCAAATGATATCCCCTAAACGGCCTAAATCAACATACCCCCAACTGGTGTCTACGAGTCCTTCCTGGAAGTGGACATGTAAGAGCCGCGACCCCATGACAATAGAAAGCAGTGCGTCAATCAGGTCTCACGTCAATCAGGTGACACGATAGCTCCTTCCCAATAATTTTATTTTCGCTTTATTTTTTTGGGCAATTAATTTATTATTTTTTAATCTGTTCTTCAGATTTGAACATTCATATTTATCCTCATTCTTCTATCAGCTATTGTAGCCCGTAGCGAAGTACGGGTAAAACAGCTAGTTTATTATATTAGGCAATTTTTATAATTTTGTAGGAATTTTGTTTTTGGATTTGGAGGCCCAAAAATGAAAAAACATAAAATATGTATGATTTTGATAAAATTTCATATGCACAGTCACCCAAGTATTTAATTGGCAATTTTTGGTATTTTGTAGAAATTTTGGCTCCTAAAATTTGAACTTTGCCGACCCTGAAATCTGCCACTCTATTCTCCAGCGTACTCAACCACTGCCTTCTATAATTCTATGAATAAAAAAACTCTGCTAATGTAACACATGGGATTATTTTTTAAAAAAAATTACTATCACTAAAGAGCAACGTCAGCAGCTGTAGCAGGGGCGGCTGCTCCTTAAGGGCAGAAGGGCACAGCCCCCCCAAAAATTACAGAAAATAAAGCATAAAAATATTTTGTTTGTAATTTTAATTTATACCTACCAAAGTATTCTTCTTCCCCCAGAAAGGGAAAAAACTTGAAAAAATATATCCCTTTAATTTGCGAGTTGCTTAAAATATCTGCTGTTCTCTTGCAAAAAAATATCGTATGTTCCACCATGTCTCACAGTGAGTATATAATATAACGGGCGCTAAGCTTATAGCTCCAAAACTCTAGAAAATTTACATTATAATTCGAATATCATTATTCGAATATCGAATATATTCAGGCATCATTATCATGTCTAAAATATAAAAAATTGGGCCTGCCCTCCACATGTTGACAAAATGTTAGAAGTGTCCACATGTTGACAAAATGTTAGAAGTGTCTCCTGGGTGTAAAAAATTTTGCATGGGACTTGCGATTTTTTTTTCCTCCTTTCTCTATCAAGTGCCAACTTTATAGAGGGATTTTTTTTCTTACAAATATGAAAATTTGCTTCGGGGGAGAAATTTTTTTAGATTTTTGTTTTTTACCAATCTAAAAATATTTTTAACCAATTTCAACCCAATTAGAGATATTAGGAAATGTTTTTACGGCCATGTCTCTATTGCGTATGCACAACCGTCAAACATGGACCCATGACGTCCAATAAAAAAGGGATTTGAAATTTCTTTTTTGATTTTTTTTTTAAACTTACCTCAACACATCTCCCCGGTGCAGGACCCTAAAAACAGGGTCCTGCACCGGGGAGATGTGTTGAGGTAAACAAACTTAAACTTGGTTTCTTATCAGTTATCTTATCACATAGAAAATACTTTCGATTTTTTTTTTCTTCTTTTTAACTTTGAAAATTGTTCTTTTTAACTTTGTTTATTGATTTAAATTCTGTCAGAAAATAAGTGTTTTCTCAATAAAATAAACATCGAAATGAGATTTCTCTTGAAAAAATATTTTTTTCTGTTAGTGATGTGATTTATCTTGTGCGTAACTCTCAGCCTCCTGAGGACAATTTGCATTCCTTTTTATTTATAAGTATGTATCTGGAGTAGTGTGAAAATTGTAGGTAAATAAAATACTTTACAGGTAAGCTAAAAATGTTCTATTGTTTTGTATGCACAGGCATGCAAATTTTTTTGAAATTGTACTGTAGCCCCCCAGGCCAAATATTCACGGGCCGCTACTGAGCTGTAGGCTGCAAAATCTTTTTAAACTGATACTGTCACTAAAGAGCAATGTCCACAGGCGAAGACTGCAAAATCTTTCAATATAATACTATCACTAAAGAGAAACGTCAGCAGCCGTAGGCTGCCAAATCTTTTCAAACGAATACTGTCATTAAAGAGCAATGTCCACAGCCGAAGGCTGCAAAATCTTTCAAAATAATACTACCACTAAAGAGCAATGTCCACATCCGACGGCTTCCAAATCTTTTTAAACTTATAATATTATTGAAGAGCAACGTCCGCAAAACCGAACGCTGTACAATCGTTTTAAAAATCAACGTCAGCAGAAAAAAATATAATAATAATATCACTAAAAGACTTCAAACTTTACTAGAGCAACGTCTACATTCGATGGAAGTCTGACAGAATGATTAAGGAAGAGAAAGTCTAGTACGGCTTTCCGTACCATTTATTTTTGTTCATTTTAATGGGCTGCTAAATGAATTTTGTTAAAAAGAATTATTGTAGTTGGGTAGTAGATTTTGAAAAGAAAAATGTTTTTTTCATGATTTCTAGTGATTCAGTTTGAGATTTTTTAATAATCTAATCAGTGATCACAGTCTTAAACATGAACTGTGTTGATTCACTATTACCTATTTGTCACATACATACATCCTTTCTATATCCACCCCCTCAAATATAACACATATTTTGTTTTAGTTTTTAAATGCCACTGAGACCTAAAGCCTCTGTGTAAATTGCTTTCGTAGTGTTTAACTCTCCAGAGATTTAAACGATTTCCCTGACTCTTAGGTGTACAATATTGTTGTAGACTTAGGATTCGAGGATTAAGTTATCGTGAATTTAAAACGCGTCAACTAACTTTAAAAATAATTAAAATAAAACTTAAAATAATTTATTTTAAAAAAATAGAAATTACAATAAATAAAAAAAACGTAGCACAAAAAGTTCTAATATTGTTCGCAATCACCGTATTTAAACCGTATTTAGAACGCCCGTAAAATACACACGAATTAATCGCTCATTTATCACTTCGAAAACACAACGATATCACTTCCAAAATTAAACTTGCTCCGTTTATCGCTCAAATAATACTGACTCGACTCCTAGCCGTGCCCTTCTATTTATACCTTCATTCAATAAAGGATTTTCTAGTACGCAATCAAACTACGCGTTCTAAAAAAAGACTACGCGTTCCATAAAAAATAAAACGTAAATACGATGTAAACAAAGCAAAGCTTAGAAATGGGGAAACAAATAACATGTCATTCATTTCCCCCCCTTCACCCCGACCACCCTCCTACAAGTCTCATTCATTCTTCATTGTAAACAAATCTAAAAAAAACTTGTTCTCGAAAAGGAGAAATCAAAAAAAAAAAAATCGATAGGAGAAACGTCGAGAGATATATATACAGAATGTTTCATAGTATTACATCTACAGGTTGATTACTTCAATATTTATTTTCAGTGGTATGTGATTCAGAGTACATCAAAAATACTTTTATTTTCATCCGAAATTAAAATATGGGATATTCAGTCATTTTTACTTTTTGCAGTAAAAATAAAAATATTACATAACATCATAAACGTATTTGTCGAAAGGTTTTTAGCATACGTCATACATCAGAAGATTAAGAAATAAATATAGATGTAAGTAAATACATACTGAAACAAGAAATTATCGAGAATGTTCCATTGTCTGGCCACTTGACATTCAGTTCTTAGCATAATCCAGCCCGGGTAGCTAAGTGGTCAAAGCGTCTGCCTGGTTCGGAACCCAGCCGGGGCTAGTATGTTATCCTCTATATAAGTTTTTGATCACATAATAATACCACTTAAAAGGAATACTCATTTCTACAGGTTGAGAATCACTGTTGCGAGACAATGACTTGGGCTTACTGCAATGACTTGGGCTTAATGTCTTGGACTAATTATACTGCCTTACTAAGGGGCTTAGTAAGGCAGTATAATTAGTCTATTATTATTATCCGTTATCCAGGGTACACCAAATGGATGAGAAGTATCATTGTATATCTCCAAACATAAAAAAAAAAAATGGAACAATAATAATAAAGAAAGCTCGACTCCAAAAAATTTAGATAAGTATTAGGTCCAAACAATAAACTGAATAAACCGATCTTGCCCAAAAAAAAAAAAAAAAAAATTAAGTTCCCCACTCGACCACCCAGTTAAAACAAAATTATCTGAGTGGATAATAATAATAATGAAACAATGATATTTAAAATTTACATTATATTATTATTATGATCGTCTGCGAACACTGGAATCTCATAATGAAATAACTCTTTATGAAGAGCCCGAAAACCAGAAATGAAGGGATGATTCACCAGACCGATTGTTTATTAGAGTAACAATCTGTTCTATCTGGAAGGTAGGCGATAAAAAAAAAACATTCTTAACATAATAAAAAGTATTTCTGAGAACAGCAGAACTCACTGAAATAGTTGAACGCCATGAAAGCCCTGGTGCCCAATAAGTCTCAAATAACAAATTCCATGAACCATATCAAGCTTTATCTAACTCGGAAAAGACGTATCAAGCTTTATCTAACTCGGAAAAGACAAAAAAAAATAATTACTATTTTTTTTGGCTAAAATGGTTCCTTATTGAGGCCACTCCCCATTTTAAGTCTTAAAACATATACTTACTTCAGACCTTCTGACCCAAAATGTCCGTTTTCTAAAAGTCGTCATTTTAACCTCTGGTAGAAATACGAGATTTGGTTTTCCCGACCTACGCCACTGATAAAACTTAAAAGTTGTTATTTTTATCACTTATGTAGATGGAAAACCTTTTTTGAGCCACTCTTAATGAATTTCTACATCAAACTAATATTCGGTTTTCGTTATACAGGGTGTAACAAGTTTTGGTTTTGAACCCATCTGGCTCCGCACTTGATTATTTTTTTGAAAAAACAAAAATGGGAATATTCCTTATTTTATTGGCACTTTTATTTTTCAAAAAAATATTTGTACCATTCCATTTAAATTTCACGAGAAATCGACTCTTTGTGTCAAAATAAGCCACTTCCGGGATTCGAACCTGGATACTGATATTACCATACGAATGGCCATGGGCCCTTTTCTATCCCTAGAAACAAACAGAATTCCAAAATTCCAAGCGGTTCAAAAGTTATGGGCACCGGGCAGGACTTCTGGGACATACTGTAGTTCACTGAACTTCGTTAATACTAATGCAAAACCGAATGTCTAACATAGAGAGAATATTTTAGTTGTTATACCCTAAAATGTCAACAATCCATTATCTCTCACCAAATATACGAGGATCATCCTAAAATATATTTATATAAAGAAGTATTTTTTTTTCCTTCCTTTTTTTTTTTTCTAATTATTTGTGGCGAGTTATCACAGCTTTTGTAAAAATTTATTGTAAGAAGGCTTTTCCTTCTGAATGCGAAATTTTATGAATTTTTCAACAATATTCTGATCGGAATCAACAATTAATTTTCCGATATATAAACCTCCGTAGAATTTATGTCAGTTGTTCTACAGTGTACTTGGCTAAACTTTAACAAATTCCGATCAATCAACAAAACATCACTTTTAGAAAATCGCATTTCCAGAAGTAGCCAAAACTCGCTCACTCGTTTTTTTCGTAGATCGGATGGTACGGGAAAGCATACATTTTTATTGGAAATATTAATAAAGAGAGCAAAGTGCAATGCCTACTTTGTGATGTACGATTTTTATATCTTTAGTTTTCCTGAGGACAGAAGAGTAACTTAATACCCTCAAAGTTAATCTAGTGAGGTAATTATGTTTTTGAAAACATAAGGTACTTGATTTTTTTGAGTAATTGTTATTATTCTTTTTTATTATTGTAGAATGTAGACAATGAATTATGTATATGAGTTCATTTAATTTAAATAGGAATATATTTTTCTTTTTTTTATTATTGAGAATTTCCTTAAGGCTGTAAATATAGGTATATTTAAAATATTTATGAGAACAGATCTGATATGAAGGCATATTTCAAATAACTTCCTGATGAGAATTCTGGAACCAACCATTTACAAGATATCTCCATCGGAATTTCCAGTATATCACATATTTTGGAAGATCAGTCTATGGGACCGCCATATATACCCTATCTTGCAATATCATTTAAACTACGAGGTAATTTTGTGAATTTTTTTTTCTTTATTTACGGAATCTTCATATGCCCATGATTCTTTTTAACGCTTTCTCGTTTTCTAGAGCTTCCTCTCCCGAAAATAAGAACTTCAAAAATTTTTTTATTCGGTAATAAATTTTATCACATTTCATCCTTTCGAATATGTCATGAAGAATAAGTTCTTCAAAAAAACACTTTTCTTACACATTTTTCGGCTCATATTAGGTATGTAAATTGAAATCTAGCTTTATATTTTCACGGTATAAATATTTTTCCAAAATATTTTGCACGGATTGATGAGATTTCAAATGCGTATACTGAATGATATAAATAAAGTCTTGAATGTGAAAAATGAAAAAAATAAAATTCATCCCTGCTCCCTGTTTGGGGATTATTATTTAAAATTTCAATGAATTACACAGTAAAAAATAAAATCATATTTATTTAGATTTGTAAAAAAAAACATAATATTTTTTGTTTTGTTTTGTTATTGTATTTTGAATCGTTTTAAAGTATTCACTTTTCGAAAAAAAAATATTAACAAAAATATAAAGGTTTGAGTTCGGCCACAATGGTATTGTGCTATATTGTTTTCAACCCTTTCATCTGCTAATCAAACCTGTGAGGATCATTGAGGATGAGGAATGTGAATGGTCTGATAAACTAATTTATCCTTTTCAAATAATGTGGTAATATTGTTATATGAAAAAAATGCCCTATGACACTGTTTATAAAAAAATAAACAGTGTAATAGGGCAAATCTGAGAAACGTTAAGAGGTAATCAGTTGGAAGTCTCCATCGGATTTTTTCAAGTTTGCGCTACAACGACACTACAATAGAACATAATATCAACAAATGTCTATCGCAATTTGCTAATATTGTGCTTCGGCAACACTAAAATAGAACAGAATATCAAGATATCTCTATTGGATTTTACTCATATTTTGCTTCAGCAACACTACAATAGAACATAATATCAAGATATCTCTATCGGAATTTGCTAATATTGTTCTTCAGCAACACTACAATAGAACATAATATCAAGATAGCTCTATCGGATTTTGCTAATACTTTGCTTCAGCAACACTACAATAGAACATAATATCAAGATATCTCTATCGGAATTTGCTAATATTGTGCTTCAGCGACAATAAAATAGAACATAATATCTAGAAATGACTTTCGGGATTTGCTAATATTGTGCTTCAGCGACCCTACAATAGAGCAGAATATCAAGAAATGTCTATTGTAATTAGCTAATATTGTGCTTCAGTGACACTACAATAGAACATAATATCAAGATATCTCTATCGGAATTTGGCCAAGAATGCGCTCACCAACACTACATTATTGTGTATCACTAGGAAGACAGATTTAAGGCATGTAACTTCTGCACCAGCAGACCTAGAGTTTGTCACGTGTGCTAAGATCCTGTTTCTGATGTTAACAATAATAAATTATTTCAATTATTTCAAAGTGTATGCCAAGTTTGAGTGTAATAAATATGCTGAAATGATTCTGCTGTAAAGTTCTATAAGTAGAATAATGTTAAAAATAAAAGTTGCATAATCTTCACAGTGGTACGAAAGTAACTCAGCTATCATACTGGGTCATTTAATTTCTTGGTCATTGTCCAATGTCCATTCACCAGTAATTTCAGTGTTAAGTTAAAATACCAGAAGGTATAAATATCGACCTTGATGTCAATACGAGTATACCTGTTAAATGTTTTAACCTATTGTTTCAATTGATGAAAAATATTTTGAATATAGCCTCATTTTATCCATCACAGATTTAACACTTTGATTTGTTTTTCATTTCATGACTTCAAAGCGGATATTTTTTTTTTCATTATTTTTATCTTGTTTAGAAGATTCACGTCTTTGTTTTGTGAATTCCAAAAATATTTTCTAACATCTCATCGATTGATTTCACGCTCAATTTTTATATTATTTTTTCTTATCCTGCTTGATTAAAAGGTAGTACTTCAAGAATGAGTTAAATGAAATGTTTTTTCATTCTTTTTTACTTTCTCTTCCATAGAAGATAAAGTATTGTATTCGTG
>CM022885.1:17364057-17374235 GCA_012654025.1 Pachypsylla venusta
CAAAACACCGAAATTCCACCGTGGACGGGCCAACTTAATGGACCTTTACTATCGGTAGGTATTTTACAGCTAATCTTCGATATGGATTCAATATGTGACTTCATACGTCTTCAAATCCATGTCAAGAAATTAGCCTTCAGTGTCATATTGGACGCCTAATTGGTTTCTCAACCAAAATCTTCCATTTGAAATTTCAAGCACTTACGTTGGTTTGAGAAAAAAATTATTCCGACCTTTTTTGTTCATAATAACATTAGTTTTAACTGGGCGATAAAAAAATTCTTTCAGTCGGACCTCCTGTAACCGCCCTGAAATTGTAATGCAGACATGATTTCCATACCAAAAAAAAAAAAACGCCAACATCTTGTATTAGGAATGATTTTTTCCCCATTCCAATAGCTCAAACGGGTAAGGTGTAATTAAAAAAATACGATTTATTTTTTGTTATATAGAGTTGAACTTCCTAAAATGGTCCATAGAATAGAATGTGTGCATAATTCTGAATCATCCTGTAATCATGACAAAACAAACACAACGCAATCGAGTGCAACTTGTATAAGTATATTAATTAACAGTTAATCCTCATACGAGTATCACCAATACCATAAAATGAAGATATTCTTTATCCGCGTCACCACATCATTCATAGGTTAGCTTCTATCAAAAAACACTTTTTATGGATTAGAGTTTTTTGTGGAACGGAACACGGAATGCAAAGTAAGTATTACTGTTATTTGGAATACCAAAAATTCAAATTCTATTTGAATATTAAATTTATGTCAATATGTACAGCAATATATGTCAGTATGGACCCGTTCTGTGGTTCTCATTAAAAACTTGATATATGTGACAGCCGATTCATTATTATTCTTAATATTCATTTGATGCTCTGATGACCACTGAATTTGAAGAACTGACTTTTAATCAAGAAAAGTGTTCTCCTGTTTTTCAGCGGCAACATCACTAAACAACAACATGTAGCCAAAGTTTGAATTATTAATACCATGTCTCAAACTGTAAAGATTTCTCTACATAGGAACCAGCTCTGTCGCATTGATTTTGCATAATTTGTTGGTTTGTTAGAGGAATAATGTGTTTTGGTTGGTAATATTCAAGTTATTTAAAATTGCTTGCTCGTAAATCAGTCCAGTTAAAAGCATAATGTTGTACTTAATGTGCAATGCATTAAAGCAGAAATGACATTCAAATTAATGTAGGTACTTGCTTTATAAATAATATGGAAAACACAAAGATCCAAGGATCATATTTTTTTCTTCTGAAGAGATGGAAAATGTTTTTTATTTGTTCATTGTCCGTTTGTTCTTTTTGCGGTCCACTTCCCTTTAAGCTTCCCAATCATTTCTTTGTATGCTATTCTTCTTTTTAAAATTCCCATTCTTTTTCTTTTTGTGATGTTTGCGTTTTCATAAAGCTCAATTTTGTTTAAACAATCATTCCGCACTGTATACGTATAGACAGCCTACTAATAGTAGGTATAAATGCTCAGTATGTTCTTCTTTCACGCAACAACGACAAAAAATCAAAGTTCCATTTGATTTTTGAAAAGAGATAGAAAATGGGTCGGTTTCCATCTCTTCGGAAGAAAGAGAGACTTGTAGAATATAGGTCTGACGACAAGGGGGGGGGGTCAGGCTTCACCAGGGGTCCGTTTTTGTATAGGTCTGACGACAAGGGGGGGGGGTCAGGCTTCACCAGGGGTCCGTTTTTGTCAATCCATACTTTAATTTGTTTAATGCGAATCAGTCAAATATTTTGAGAACGGATTGGAATTTTAATATCCAACAAAAATCTTTCAATCTGGATTTTGGTAAGAATTGGCTAATTAAGGAAATGTACGGGTATGTACTTACTGTATCAAATCAACCTACACAATGTGTTCCATGTCAACAGAAGAAAATACGAATTTAACAAAATTGCAATAAAAGAAACGTAAAGTGTTAAAATTAATTTAAACTTACATGAATTTTTACTACGGTTTGTATAAAAAATGGTGTTCTATTTGAAAAACTGAGTGCTTCACCAATTTACTTTTCAATTACACCATTGAAAGCCTATAATGAAAATGAAACTCCATCACCCCCTATTCGATACCATTTTTTATACAGGGTGGGGCAAAAATCTGGAAACCCCTGAATATCTTTGGAAGGGCTTTATGTGTGAATTTGAAATTTTGCATTGTAATCTAAAATTACAAAATCTTCTTTCAGAGTGGGGCCAATTTTCAGGGCCGGTTCCCATGTCGGGGCCAAGTTAATTTTTTCATATACGAACCCCTCCCCCCCCCTCTTAAATTTTTGAAAAGGTCTTTTAATTATAAGTACTTTGGTACAAATTTCAGCTTTCTGTTGTTTGGCGTTACAGAATGGCGGCCAATTTTGTACAAAGAATTGCCTAAATTTTCAATTCCTTGAGTTATTGTAAAACTTCACAAAGGGTCTAAACTAGGTAAAAATAATGGCCAGTATTCTTTTCTTTCGTTGGAAAAGTGAATTTTCTCTTGCTTAGCGTTAGAGATGGCCAATTTTATTTAATGAACGGCAAAAGTATCTTTGGAATTGAAGTTTCGTTGTTCGTTCTTTTTATTTGATCGCAGATGATAAAAAGATTGTTCAAAGTCAGGAGTTATGAGGACATGTTGATCAACGTATTGAATGCGATCTACACTAGGATCGGTCATTGTGAAATCGTGCAAGGCCATAGGTTTGAACATCTACGCTAAAACTTTAAAGGAAGGAATGCAGGAAGAGGTAAGGCTTTGAACAATCTCTTTATCATCTGCGATCAAATAAAAAGAACGAACAAACGAAACTTCAATTCCAAGGTATTAATTTTAAAGATACTTTTGCCTTTCATTAAACAAAATTGGCCATATCTAACGCCAAGAGGGGGTTCGTAATCGGAAGAGGGGGGGTTCGTATTTAAAAAAATTAACTTGGCCCCCCTGGCCCCGACATGGGAGCCAAATTTTGTAGGCTTAGATTACCATGCAAAATTCACACATAAAGCCCTTCCAAAGATATTCAGGGGTTTCCAGACTTTTGCCCCACCCTGTATATATAATATCTTTCAACCAGAAATGGAAGAAAAAAATCAGTCAACTCAGAGATGTCAGAACAATTTCGATTTTGATATTTTGGCTTGTTTAGTACATGTAAGACGAATATTATTTACATTCATTTTTCTACTAAGTATTCACATTTAAAAAGGGGGTCCTTATTTTAAAAAAATATTTCACAATTCAAAGTTAAGTATAAACACCTATATACATCAGCTCCGCATTATTCACAAAAAGACAAGGGAAGAACTTGTACCCTGACCCTCTATTGAGCTATTGAGGAGCGCGGCAGCGCTCCGCCCGCCAAGTCAAATACAATGAGCGTTTTATATGAGCTGATATTATTAAAAAAATTAAAAAAAATCACAGTGGAAAATTAAATTTTTGCAACAAAAATCACAATATAAAATCACAATATAACAGCTATGAAATATCAACGAAGGCAGACAAAAATTTATTTGAAATGAAAACAAAATTAATGAAAAATGGGAAATATTATATGTTCAAGTTTTATGAAATTTCGAAAATAAAAATGATGCTTCATAAAAATTTCATCTCATCCCATAAATGTATATATTATGGTTTTGTGGGTTGGATAGGTACTTATGTTTTTAAAAGAATAATTTATAAATACATTGAACACACTTGTGCAGCACAAATGTGTGTTAACACTATAATTATTTCATTTTTACCAACAAAAACAGAAGTTGTTATGTCTACAAATAGCTAATAAAAAATACATGTGCGAGATGTTCATGTGGAATGTTAAATTTTTATAATTGCCTCCCGTTTCATCTTTCCAAACATTTCAAATTACTGATACGAGTTGATCTATTGTGAAGAAAGCCGCGATGGAATAACATTCCGTTCTGAAATAAAAATAGAAAGGTGAGCATTTCCTTTACAGCTGATACATCTGAAACATTGATTCATTCAGATGACATAATCGTAAAAATAAAAATACTTTTAGAAAACAGAAATGTTGAAAGATACAAATACTTTTTCTGGAAGTCGAAAGTTGTTAGGTTATTAAGATAGATATGTGAATTTATACATACGCTAAGTTGATCATTCTGCCGGAATAGAAGTATGTAACTCTCCGGACCATAGATTATGCAAAAAAATCAAATAAATCTGTTGCTCCAATGATGCGTGAAAAAAGGAGAAACCACAATTTTGCATTCTACTAAATTTATAAATGCAAAAAAATATGTTGGGCTATCCTTCTTTCGTTCTTTCACGTTGTAAAGGATCGGCATGATATTTTGATTTATGATACACATTGACACACTACTTTTAATTTTGAATAGGATGCTATACCTCTGAGGCGGTATAGCCTACAGTAAAACTGAAGGGTACACTAAGTAAATAATATTAGATAACTAAGTTCACTTTTCCTTAGAACTTGAAAAATTTCAAATCGGTTGAACCACTTTTTTGACATTTGCAACGACTTAATAAAATATTATCTTTGTCTATTCAAAGTAAAGGACTGACAAAATTATTTCAATATTTCGTTTCAGGATCATATTACTAAGATGTTAGTGTGAATATATGAAATTTCTTTTGACAAATTTAAAGTTCAGACTCTTATATATGAAGACATATATAAGAGACACAGGTACATTGTTTATATTCTAAGATGTGAGCTCCAATACGCTTGAGTCTCCATACTCAAGCATTTCATCGCGCATACCAAGTCTGAAGATATTATACGAAAGTAGATAAAATTTGCTGATAACATAAGAATTCTGTTTAAACTTGCAGCTATATCATTATGCCATCAACTCCACTGCTCCACCCATTGTTTGTATGTAAATATAAAACAGAAGACCTACCAAGTGTGAAAATTATAAATGTAATTGACTGTCTTTCTCTTTATTTTCTCCAATTCGTGGTGATTGAGTGGTTTACGACAATTTCCAAAATTCGAAAAAACGAAAAACCATCAAACGAATTTTAAAAACAGGTTTATTACATATCAAAGCTCTGTACATGTTCGGTATTTAGTTTCCAATAATTACGAATTACGACTTTCTTTTTTGTAGACTAGTCACTGTCAATTATGAAACTGAGTACTGGGCGTCACCTATTCTTGCAGCCATGCCACTTCAGAACCAACATTCTTCTTGTATGACAGTATGAGGCACTATTAACGGTATTAACGGCTTTAAATACATTCTGTATACAAGTATGAATGTCCATAGATGACATTTTCATTTAAATTTTAAAGATTTTTGTATTAGAGCTATGTATTTCAAGACGTATTTTGATCTCTGGATGTGAATCGTAAAGGCCCAAGCTAGTTTTCAATATATTGTCTAGCAGTATAGTTTTAAAACTTGTTTTATTGTGTCCACCAATATGTCTAACGTTTCTGACTACGCCAACGAGGCATGTACTTCTGACTACGCCAACGAAGTACTACCTGTAGCCAAATCATGGTAAGTGTTTATCATGATTTGGCATATACAGGGTGGTTTTGAATTTGCGAACCACTCTTGTATCTCGAGAACTTATCTGGAGATATTCTTTATCCGCGTCACCACATCATTCTAATGAGCCCTTTCTAACGAGAAGAGAAAAATTCGCGAATTTTTCCTATGATTCACATACCCCTTGTGACATGTCAATTTATAACAATGTTTCATGAAAAAGTGCTTGGAGACATTGTTGATATAAAATTTGCATTTTTATCTGATTCAAAAAGAAAAGTGTGATTTAGGATTATAAATTCACTAAAATGGTTAACCAACTTTAACTGATTTTACAACATTTTTACTTTCTCTTCCTATAGAAGATAAAGTGTTATAATCGTTCACAAAATTTTCTAGCCTAAAAAATCGTCTGACGGGAACTCGAAACCCAAACGAAACTTTGGAAAATTTTGGAGCTATGGGTTGTAAAAACCAGATATGTCTGACGTGGGACGTGCAACGTTGCACGTATTACGTACGTACGGAATCGTGTGCAGACCTCTGGGAGCCAAACCGCCGATCAGATTTTGAAATTTGGCACAGGTCATCCATGGGCAAAAATCCCGACCAATATTTTTCTTTTTCTCCATATTGCCCCTAGGGCACCGGACAGCTTTTTTGGGACCGAATCCCTAAAATCCAAACTACATAAACAATTGCGTTTACCAAAAATAAATGGTCTCACACATGCTCTCTGACAGGGGCACAACAAGCTCTTTAAAATGGAAATCCCTTTTAAAAAGAAAAACTTCAGTAATTTCACATGAAAAAATAATGTCTAGAGCCGACTGGGATCATTCAAAATATTGAAAATTAATTACTGTTTTCAAATTTTTATTTAGACTTTTTAACTCTTTATTCGTTTAGGACGAAGAACGTCGCAATTGGATCAAATCTCTAAAATCAAAACCACATAACCAATTTTGATGAAATTTAAAATGGCATCTTTTTATGAGAGGTAACTATGGCATCTTTTTATGATTTTTTTTTTAAACGGGCCGTGCTCCTTTGTGAATTAGCTTATTTGGCCCCGCCATTGGGCCAAATAAGCTAATTCATTTCACTATCGCTTTTTAAAGAAAAAGGTCCCGTTCATTCACATAAAATTCTAAATAAATAATGCCTATAACCAGGGCCGTTCAGAGGGGGGGAGGGACAAAGGGCACAAAATGTGCCGATCCCGGGCTCCTGAAGGGGCCCTGGAATAGAGGATTTTTTTTACTGATAATAAAAAAATATATATAAAACAATATGCCAAATACAACTTAATACGTGCAAAAAAAAAAAAAAAAAAAAAAAAAAAAAAAAAAAAAAAAAAAATACTACAAAAATGACAAATAATGTCAATTAATGTGCCTAATAGAGATCCTAAATCTGTGTCCAAAAAGGTATAAAAATGTGTACCATGTCGTTTAGAACACCCTCACCGCAGCTTGATCATCCCCAATTATGTTTTCTGAATAATTAGTAATGTGTGGCGTGTGGGTTTATCTAAAATCATATCGCATTTGATTTAAATTTTTATACTCCGCCTCAGTTGGTTGGGGCGGTGGATTCGTAACCGGGAGTCTGTTGGCTTTACAAGAGGGCGCCTATTAAAAATAAGAATCTTTACAAGAGGGCGCCTATTAAAAATATATGCATTTGTATATATATATATATTTTTTTAATAATAATAACAATTACTTATTGGAAACCAATGCAGGTAAATTTTGAATCTATGTTAACTATTAGTTTAAATAATTAAATAGATTAACAATTTCTTGGAAAGTCAGCTTTTTATAAAACAGCACATTGAGAATTGGGACCTGCGTTTTTTTCTGAGCTTAAAAAATATTCAAAGCCTTTTGCACGTGGAAATAACCGGTTCAATTAACGTGCGGGGGTTTTCAGTAGTGCTAGGAAATTTGGGTGCTCCCCTTCAAGTTCGAGATCAGGATAGGAGATCCTCGAAAGGGTTCTGCGTGGTTCGAGGGGGGGGGGTCTTTACGCCAGGCTTATCTTTTACCATTCGTTACATTCTGGAATATTTTATACACATAAGATAATACTTTTTATGCAGGCTATTTTATGCCCCAGTCAACTTCGTTGTGTCACAGTCAACTTCGGTGTTTCCATGACTGTAGCTGGAAATGTTGACTAGGTATTAATAATTTCTAAATAAATCTTTAATTTCTATCAACAAATACGTATGTGATTGATAAATAATTAGTTAAAAGCATTTTAAAAAAAGCCAGGTTGTTATACTGACTGACTGATAATCAACGTAGCTTCACGATGGCTAAACATAGAGACTTGAAACTTGGCACACAGATACCTTTCAGTATGAAGGTGCGTAATAAGAAAGGAAAAAATCGAAAGTTCAAGTGGGAGCAAGTTACCGCCAAAAATGACGCTATTTAGCGGGTTTTGTAATTTTTTTCTGGGCAAACGAAAGAAGATAACGAAAAATTACCGAGAACAGACCCCCCAAAATAGTATATTTGAAATTTCCTGGTTTCTCCCCGATATATGGACGGTTTTCACCAGCGAAATATCGGGATTAAGAAGTACCACTTCGGGATGAGCGAGAAAGCTAAATATCGATAGGTGTTTCACAGTACAAAAAGTCATATCCTTGAATAAAATATTGAATTTTCGAACTAAGAGCGGAAGCACGGGAAAATAGCTAGTAACGTTATAAAAATGAGTTCTAAATCGTTGAAATCGGGGGCCCAGAAGAGAAAAGATAAAGAAGAACGGGGGACAACTTTCTCTTGATTCTTTTTTAATACCTCCGCCCAGCAGACCCAGCACTTCACGAAATGCTGCCGAACAGGTGGAAGGTGGACAATCGCAATTGGAATTGAAACTTCAATAAGAGCAGATCCTCAAGAGGAAACTATTGCGACTCATCCTGCATACATTAATACTGCGTTGGACGCACCACAAAAAGAAATTGTGTCGGACGCCCCAAAAGAAGAGTACTCTGATGTTGGGGACGAGAATCTAGACATTAATAAATTATGGAAAACAATCTGGTGTGAACATCACACGACTTTCCTTATCTATAAAATCGGCTATCACCCGCTAATTAGCAGCCAACAATATAACTTCAACCCAAGTTGTATTCTTCAATTTCTTGTATGAAATTGATATGAATAGGCACCAAATTTGAAGTTCTAGCTATTACCGCTCATTTTGGGCAGGATATGCGAAAACGGCTAAAAAGCGGCATAAAACCGCCAACGGTATATTCGATTTCCACCTTGCCCTTCTTGAGATATCTTGTTCACAGACAGACACACACGGACCAATGGTTGAAACTCGAGATTTGAGCTACCGGGACCTCAAAACGTGTTTTGGCATTGAAAACTCGACATCGAAAATTTCAGCCCATTACATTACTTTCCTGTTTATAAAAAGTAATAAACAACATACCGATAGTACCTACGTTATTACACTAATAATAAAAGGTAGGTATTAGGTGTATAATACGTGTGTGCAAATAAAAATAATGGGGGGCCCGTAACGGGACTTTGTGCCCGGGCCCGGGAAAGCTCTGAACGGCCCTGCCTATAACCTACAAGGATTATTGAAAATATTTATCACTATTCAGAGTTGATCTCAAGGTTCGGGATTAAGAAACCAAGGACGTCACATTTGGGCCAAATCTCTAAAATCCAAACCACATAACCAACTTAAATCTGGTAATCATAGCAATATTTTACCTAAAGAAGACATTGGTCCGTGGAGGTGTTACTTCACCAGGGTCCCCGTTTAGAGGCCCAACAGGGTCCTCAAAAACGAATAAATGTACAAGTCCTCTAATTTTGATCAAATTTGGTATGGTCTGTCAGCTGAGTATTTTATTGAATATTTTTTGGTATCCTGGGAAATTATATTGGAAAGTTCCTGGTATTTTATGGAGATTTTGAATTTTGAAATTCAAAAATATAAAAATCGTCTGAACTTGATATAATTTGGTATATTTGGTCACCCGAGAATTATATTAAATAATTTTTTATCTTTTCATATTATATTAGAAAAAGGAAGAGAAAGTCTGGTACGGTTTACCGTACCATTCATTTAGTGTGTGGGTCGATAGAAAAGGATAGTTGATACAACAGCAACATCCTTTTGTCTGAGGTGAGTCAGCATCAGCATATCAACACAACTCGAAAGAAAGCAATGAAAAATCTCAGTATAAAATCGACCAACATGTCATAGTTCGGGAGCTAGCCTGACTTGTCTTACCTCATAAGCAGCAGAAGGATTTCATAGTGGATACAGAAGAGCTCCTCACTGTGTAGGTGCATGAAGTCTTTGTCTGGCAAGTTTTGTGGGTGACTTTAGTCTCCACGAGCTTTCAATGTTCGAAAATTTTGGCAAAAATTACCTCATAAGCAGCAGGGACAATTTTTGCGTCAAAATGACGTACTCCGTGAGCTGTTTCCAAAAATACCTCGCCTGACTACTTTTTTCGGTGATTTACCCGAACCTGACTAAAAAGTTTGAAATTTTGAAAAAATTACATCATAATTTTTTTTGAAATAATGTAAAATTAAAATTCTCAAAAAAATATTTGCCTACAAATAAATACTCATTTTAATCAATTTTGTCCAGTGTCCAGATTTATTAAAAAA
>CM022885.1:17379470-17399287 GCA_012654025.1 Pachypsylla venusta
ACATCCCGTTGTTCCTGATGGCCTATCGTTCAGCGACTCACAACAGCACTGGACAATCGCCTGCTAAGGTGATTTTCGGCAAGGAGATGCGTCTGCCCAGCGAGCTCAGATTTGGAACACCGCCTAGTGATGTGAGATTGGAGACCTTTGACTATGTGGCTGAGCTCCAAGAAGATATGAGAGCAATACATGAGAAAACTCGTGACAAGTTGAATTTGTCAAGTGACAGAATGAAGACACGATATGATCTGCTATGTAATTCTGTAGGTTTTCAAGTAGGTGATCAGGTCTGGTTGTATAACCCTAAGCGACGAAAAGGTCTCAGTCCCAAATTACAACAAAATTGGGAAGGCCCCTAAAAGGTTATTACTAAGATTAATGATGTCGTGTATAGGATACAGAAAGGTTCTAGAGGCAAATTTAAAGTTGTACATCTTGATAGTCTAGCACCTTATCTTGAGCCTGAGTCTTCCTAGGTTAGGAGTTATGTGGGTTGCTGTTCGGGACAAACAGACCTAGGGAGGGGATAGTGTAGTGAACGACCTGTGTATGTAATATTACTGTGAAACATTCTGTATAAATATCTCGACGCTTCTCCTATCCATTCATTTCTCCGTCTTTCTTTGTTACAATGAATGGGTCATGTAGGAGAGGGGTCGGGGTGAAGGGGGGGAAATATGACATATTTTATTGCTCTCTCTCATTACAAAAAGCATTGTTTCTTTACATTTAGGATGGTGAATTACGTTTTAATTATTTATAAACGCGTAGTTTTCTTTTTAGAACGCGTAGTTTGATTGCGTACTCGCAAAAATCCTTTTCGCGATATTTTTTTTAATTTATTTATTGTAATTTCTATTTTTTTTAAATAAATTATTTTAAGTTTTATTTTAATTATTTTTAAAGTTAGTTAACGCGTTTTAAATTCACGATAACTTAATCCGCGAACTCTATGTCTGCAACAATATTAACTTGCAGATTTAGTACGCATATTTTCTGCCGAGATCAGCATTGTAAAGTTCACATAATCGAATAGATTAAGTACTCAGAGAATAAAATAAATCGTTTGCGGAAGATTTTCTGCCCTAATGATTATTTCCCTTTCAAAGGTTTAAAACGAAAATGACGAGCAGTAGTACGAGTATAATAAATTTACATAAAACCAGGTAGGTATTCGGGGAATCTATTAAGGTATTGGAACACTTTCCTCTTTGCTATTATTATAGCAGTGTCTTAATCGAGAATAGAAAAAATCCCAGGGAGTCATTAGCGGTGACGTTCCCGCAGGTACAATTGAATATAATTATGTAGGTATTGGGATTCATTTTTTGTTTCTGGGGGTCCTTTTCAATAATTATCTGTCAAGAGTAAGCTGTTTTTTTTTTCTTCTTACTTTCATTCTTTAATGTAGCCACCGGGAGGAACAAGCCAGATTCATTAGTGACGTTCCCGAGCTCGTGTAAATACAGAATGTTTGGTGTTAGGAAGGGCATTCAGCCTATAAAAAACTCTGCTTCGAACCAATGATGATAGGTCATCAGCGAAATTCGAGCTTCTACGCAGTTTCCATCGATACTGTGAGACATGCCGGGGAAGGGTTACAACTAAAGTTAGTAGGCAGAGAACAAAAAATTGTGATGGAAGATCCAACAGATTGGAAATGTTTTAAAATGCGTTTTGAGATTTTCCTGGAGGCAATGGAGATTGAAGAAAAACGCAAAAGAAACATAGCCATTGAATTGATGGAACCTTTGAAAATCAAAACCAATGATAAATACTCACAATTGATCAAAAAGTTTGATGAACAATTTTTGGAAAAGATAAATGTAAATTTTCAGAGATTCACTTTTTTCAATACAAAAATGAAATCCCATCAAAAATGTGCTGATTATGTTACAGAATTGCAAAATAAGACAAAACATTGTCAGTTCCATGATTTGAAAGTTTAATTGTGTCTCAATTGATAAGTGGACTTAACAATGAAGATTTGAGAGAGAAATTACTATACGTGAGAAAGATCTGGACTTATCAAAGGCTAATGAGATTTGTAAAATTTATGAAAATAATAAAGAAAGACTGAAGTTGATGCAAAACAAAGAAATGAAAAATAAAACCAAAGAGATGTCAGTAGATAAAATTGATGATACAGTGATAAAATTGATGAACAAAAGAGATATAAGAAAAAATTGGAAAAAGAAAAAAAATGGTGGTTTTTGTGGATTTGATCACAACAGACAACAATGTCCTGCATTCGGAAAAATGTGTAGCAATTGTGGCAAACTCAATCATTTTAAATCCAAATGCAAAGAAGCGTTGCGATTCAAGGTCTCGAATGTGGAAAATACCGAGCCCCAAGATGAAGAATATGTTCTAAATGTTCAACATTTGACAGAAAATGGAAAGGCTCTGTCATGGTATATTGACGTTACTATCAATAATAAAATGATATAATTGAATATGGACGCGGGAACAATCAGCAATGGTAAACATTTTGCCTGAACAGATATTTAAAGAATTAAACATTCGAGAACCTTTAAAGAAACCAAAAAGTATCTAATAAGTTATTCTGGGAACAAATTAAAGCTTTCGGGAATGGTGAGTTTGGAATGTATTGTGAACAACAAATACACCGTACTTGATTTTTATGTCGTCAGAACAAGATCCATTCCTATTTTGGGACTGAAGTCCTGATGTGTTGATCTAGAGCTCATTAAGAGAATAAATAAAATTCAACAACAAAGTGATCCAGCATTACTAGATTTCATCATGGATTTTCAAGACGTGTTTCAAGGTCTTGGAAAAATGGATAAGCCATATCGAATTGAGTTAAAAGAAAATGCTCACCCCGTCGTGCATCAACCCCGTAAAATTCCGTTTAGTTTAGAATAAGGAGTAAAAGATGAATTGGGAAAAATGGAACTGGATGGAATCATTTGAAAAGTAGATTATCCAACAGAATGGGCGAGTCCACTTGTGGTTGCGAGGAAGCCAAATAACGCATTGAGATTATGTTTGGATACACGAGATTTAAATAAGTGTATAAAAAGAGAATATTTTCACATACCAAATTCAGAAGAGTTCACCGCAAAAATGAGTGGTTTGTTGCACTGAGTGGATTTTGGCAAATAACTCTTGATTCAGAAAGTTCTGGTTGATGCACATTCACCACGCCATGGTCTCCATACAAATTTCTGAGATTGCCGTTTGGATTATGCTCAGCTCCAGAACAATTCCATAAAAGATTTCGTCAAATTTTTGCTGGTATTGAAGGAGTCGACACATATATAGACGACATTATTGTTTGGGGGCGAACCCAAGAAGAACACGATTATCGTTTGAAAGAAGTATTAAAAAAGGCTAGGACAGGATTTTAAATTTAAATTGACAAAATGCGAATTTAACAAATCTGAAATTAAATATTTAGGACATATTTTTGATAAGGATGGAATAAAAATTGACAGTGAGAAAGTAGAAGCCATCCAAAATATGCCAAAGTTAGTGAACAAGAAGGACATTGAACGGTTCATGGGAATGTGTACAGGTATCAAAATTGATACCTAACTTTTCTAATTTAAGTGCACCAATAAGAGAATTATTGAAACATAAAGTTGCCTGGCACTGGAATGTTGAACAAGAAAATGCATTCAAAATTTTAAAAAATGTACTTACTTCAAGGCCAGTATTGAAATATTACGATCTGAATAAGCCATTGACGATATCAGTCGACAGCTCTCTCTATGGTGTGTTAATACAGGATGGTCATCTGATTTCTTATGCTTCTACATCTTATTCAGAGACAGAAAAAGATGGGCGAATATCGAGAAGGAATTTTATGTGGTACTGTTTGGTTTAACAAGATTTCACCAATATGTCTATGGTCGACATGTTATGAAGAAATATCTGGATGATTGTCCTTCGAGATTAAAAAAATGTTGTACAGCCTTCAAAAATACCAATTCGATCTTGTGTACAAACCAAGAAAGCAAATGTTTGTATCAGATTTTCTATCAAGAGCACCTTTGAGCAAGTCAACTGATACTGAACTCGATAAATTAGTTGAACTCGAAGTAAACCTACGTGTTTCCTCAATAAGTTTGTCGGACGAAAAGAAGAAAGAATTTCGGGATGCTTGCCTACACGATGATGAATTCAGGATATTGCGAGAGTATGTGGAAAATGGATGGCCTTCAAGAAAGTCAGAGTTAAATTCTTTTCTGACGTCATATTGGCCTTTTATAGATGAAATATTCCTTGCAGAAAATATACTTTTCCAAAATGATAGGATTATAGTACCTAAGAGTATGAGAAAAGAGATGCTTGAAAAAATTTTGGTCTAGAGATATCTCTAAGAAGAGCCAAAGAAATACTTTTTTGGGCGGGAATGACATTACCAATCTTATAAATACAATGGTAATCCAAAACCAACCTGGGAGTCCATGGGAGAAAAATTTGGCATTGATATAATGAACTGGAACAACGCCAGCTTTGTAGTCATTGGAGATTATTTCTCAAAACTCAAAATTTGTAGATTTTGCAAAATTGAATGATGAAACGAGTCAGACCCTAATCAGAGAAATAAAAATGATGTTTTCGAGATTTGGCATACCAAAAAAAATTGTGACGGATCAAGGATCACAATTCACTTCCGTCATCTTCAAAGACTTTTGTGAAGCCTGGGACATCAATCACATTTTAATCAGTCCAAAGTTTCCGCAGTCAAATAGATTTATCGAAAGACAAATACAAACTTTAAAGCGACTGTTAACAAAATGTAAGAATTCAGATTCGGATGCTTTTTTGGCATTGATTAAATGGAGAAATACTCCTGCTGCAAACATACCGTCGCCAGCCGAAATATTATTGAACAGAAAAATCCGAACTGCTCTCCCGATGGCAAATAAAACGTTAGAACGAAAATTGAAGGATTTTAAAAACATACAAAATTCATTGAATAATATTCAAAGTGAAATGAAAAAATATTTTGACTGTGGAAAACGTGAGTTGACAGATTTAAATGATGGGGAAGATGTTATGGTTCAGAAGGAGCAACATTCAACTTGGACAGAAGGTAAGATTGTAACGAATTTAACAGACCAAGATCCTATGAAATAGAAACTGAAAATGGAAGATTAGAAAGAAACAGGCAAATGATAAGACCAAAGATAGTAAACTCAAAACTAACTAGAACAACTTCGATTGAACCGAACAGACCAAAGTTAATCGAGCCGTCTGTACGTTCGTACGTAACAAGATATGGACGAGTCGTAAAAGGAAGAAGATACATTTTTTTTTTTTTAAGGGGAAAGATGTTAAGGTTCCTAATACTGGTCAGATTTAATGAGATCCAGAAAACTGGTCAGCCCAACTTGAATATTTAGATTATTCAAAATTAGAATACAAAACTTTTCTAGATTTGAAAACTATTCTAAAAGGTTCGTCACTAAATTAACAGTTCCTTATGACAGAACAAAATTAGGAATTTTTTTTTTTTTTTTATCTAGCAGTGCTCAACAGTGAGGGGAGACAAATGCAAGTGGTAAAGGAGTAGACATTATAGGTGGTTTAGCGGGAAAACTTTCTATGTGTGAAATGAGACCATGGGCGATTTCTAGGGGGGCAGCTGCCCCCCACTAGAAATCTCCAAGAGTATGCAGCACGGAAGGGGCAACTTAGATTTACACTAGATAAAATGATTTTTGGAAGCAAAAAATTCATCAAGCACCGAAATACGATAAATGCCACATTTTGTCCCTAAGCCAACAGCCCACTGTGAACAATCAAATATAACTGTGACAAACTTGTTGCATCGTTGAATCGCATTTGGTAAATTTGGTGGGAAAATTCAAAAAAAAGTTTTTTTTTTTCTGTTTTTTCGGCTATCCGACTATGTTTCCATTGTAAAACCAATATCATTTTCTTTGTAACAGTAGTTCCTTGAGTATGTCAGAATAGGTATAGCTAACGTGTTGATGGCTTTGAAATTATAAAGATCTCGTTCATTCATTGACTCAATCAATCCTCCTTCTGCTAGTTAAATTTCGCCGGTTTGTCACTTTCCTTTATCGATATTTATCACCTTGCATTTGTCAAGCCCAAACTACATATACATACATATATCCCTGGAAAACTGTTCTACTATTCGGACTAGTTCTTTCAGTTGATCATGGGATACCGCGTATAGTTTCAAGTCATCCTTGTATAACTGGTGTGAGATGGTGTGTTTCACTCGGTTGTTTAAGGCGTATCCCATTTTCGTTCTATTGAACATATTGGAAAGCGGATTTAATGCTAGGCAAAACCACAATGGACTCAAAGAATCTCCCTGGTTAAAGATGTTTGTTTTGTCGTAGGTGTATGTTGGTGTTCCAGGATTGCAACATTTGTTGAAGGCATTCCATTAATATGGGGTAGACTTTGTATAGTTGCAAGATCTTAATCTTAATTAACCATTGATTGGGGCGTACCCAATCAATGGTACGATTGGGTACGCTGTCATAAGAATTCTGGTAATCCACGTAACAACAAGATAGTTTTTTTTGGTTTTCTTCTTGACTTCTCTGAGTATTAGGTACTGAGTCTATGATAAGTTGCTCTTTACATCCTTTAGCGCCCTTCCGGCATCCTATCTGTTCCTCACCCATTATATTTTGGTTTTCTTCATGTTTGTTTAAGAGATGAGTAAGGTATGCTGTCATGATCTTATAGATAGTCAGCAAGCACGTGATATACTTCAAGGGATCTCTGGTGAACTTGCCTTTTTGCAGTAGATATGTTTTGCCTTCCATTATAAATGGAGGAGGCTGGTCTGTGTTTTTTAATGAATTCATTGATAAACTGAGTTGGCTTGATGTGAGTTTTGGTTAGTTTTTTATACAAATAGTTGCGAATTTTATCACTGTCAGAGCTTTTCCAATTATGACTTTTCATGATTATTTCTTTTAGTACTTCTTCTGATACCGCTGGTTCTGTCATAGATGTTAAATTGGTATTTTCTTCTTCTTCTCTCTTCATCCAGCTAGATTCAAGATCACATGGCGTCTCTCGGTTCCATATTGATTCCCAATATTCAGTAAGTTGTTCCTCATTGGGTATGTCTGCAGGCCCATCTTCATTCGTTGTTTTGTTTTAATCTTTCTATAAAAAAAATTTTCGTTGTTCTGAAACTCGCTGTTTTCTTGTTTTCTCCTATCACATTTCGTATACCTCTTTAGTCTGGAACTGAACAGAGATAACTTTTGTTGCAAGGTGTCTAAGAAGTCTTGTGGTACAGTATTGGGGCTATCCCTTGGTGTGGGGATTTTATATTTCTCAAATATTTTGTTCACCTTTTTCATCAACTATATTCCATTTGTATATTCTATAAGTCTTGCTGTCCAAGCTCTTTTTATTTCAACGTTATTAATTAGTCTCTTCTTCCACGCTGGCAGTTTGATTCACAATAGCTGCTGTTAGTACACCAGGTCGTATAGATTAGTAAATGATTGAATGTCAAGGAATTCAGGTGTTACGTGTATGTTTAACGTCTCTACAGTTTTGGCAAACTTGATTGATGTTTTCTGCTTCGGAATATGCGGGCTTTTAGGTGGATCCATTCCTTTGTATTTAATTTGAGTTTTGATGTTATCATTTGTGTCGGCATTTTGATTGTTTTCGGGTACCTCGGTCGCAGTCTACCGCATTCTTCTTGTCTCCCTGCGATCACTTCTAGCGGTGGCTCCAGGGATGTCCTGGTGCTGCCCCCCAGGAGGTAGCATTTTTCCGAGGTCTTCATTAAAATCGTTTTTTCTCTATTTGGAGATCGCAATTGATGTTCATGTGGTATTAAAATGTTATCACACTACTTCCTGGGACGTTACTGATACTTGTAACTATCCACGGATCATTAACCACTTGCTCGGGCCCTTGGGTCGCCCCTCCCCAATAACTTAATCATCAGTTACCCCTGGGGGGTCTATTAATAAATAAGTAACGATTTACTTTATCGACCCCCCCCCTCTCCCGACATGTAGATCTCTGCTGACCCCCCCTAGGCCAGATACAGGCTGCGCCCTTGAATGAGCCACGCCCCCTAAGTTACGATTCTTTTTAACTTTTACTGAACGGATCTTAAATTAAAATTGACCACCTTTACAATAGCATGATTTTTGAGTATTTGGCATTTCTATTATCATTAGTGTGTTAGGTCTAGGGGGACTTGTGTGCTAAAATTATATCATTACTTAACGTGCGACGTAGCTAATGAAAGCTACAAAAGGAATAAATTGTTAAAAAGTTCGAGGTTTTATCTCTAAAACCCCTAAGTAAGTCTACCTGGCAAATGAATGCCGATTCCCGTTTCACAATTGTAGAGAGAGAGAGAGAGAGAGAGAGAGAGAGATTGCGCATTTCAATTTTGTATATTGTTTCAAGTTGTACTCTGACCAATGGTTAGTGATAACAATTTCTACTTACCTATCTACATATATTTAAATTTCTGTACAAAAATATTATGAAATATCTGATATTTTTAACTTTTTCTCTTTTTGACCAGACTTTCGTTAAATGTTTTACGCTTTAATAAAGATGTTTACCCCTTCCCCACGAAAACATTGTTTAAACAAACAATCTTTTTGCCCTAAAATCTTAGTCTACTGTCTACTCAGTAAATATTATGCTACATTAAAACAAAAGTTTTTCTCGAGTTTTCCAAATACTATCATGAACTTAATGGAGCTAATCAGAGTCTCAAAGGAGTGACACTTTGTAATTGTTTTTAGGTCAAATAGTAAATAAATTCATTTCAAACTACTTGAAAAATATTTCAAAAGTAAAAACAAACTCTGTCATGACATCCCACAATTACGAGCACCGCACACTGCCCGCCTCTCTTCATGCTATCAGAATTTCAAATCTTCTAATAAATTTCACTAGACATAGATTTTGCTAGCTTTTAAATTTATAATTACTAACAATGTCGTGGTTGGTTTATTTTGATAAGTTTTATCGCTTTTCTAGATGAACGTAATCTCAGGCCAGTATTTTTTCGTAAATGAGGGTGTTTTAACAGCTGATAAAATAGGAATGAGAGTTTGATCAGAAACAAGACAAAGAATCAGTTAGTTAAACAAAGTACCAATAAAGCAACATTGAGAGAAAAATAATTAAAAATTTCTCTGAACCATATTTGATATTTCCGACTTTTGGCCGGCTCATAACTTTACATACAGTTACGCTATCTGATTTATGGAGAGTAAATGTTGAGGTAATTTAAGTAAAGATATCAATGAATTATGGGATAACTTCGTATGAATATCAGAAAAACATTAAAGTCTAAATGAATATTCTTAAAAGAAAATAAGAAAATTATAATAAAGAGGTAATATTTTATCTCCTAAAAGTTGAACTTTGAAATGAAATATTCAAAAAAGCTATTGTTCATATAGAATTTTGGACGCACAAGAAAATAGAAGTGTTCTGAGATTATTTGATTTCAACTTTTTAAGTCTATTTCACGATGAATTTTGCACCCATAACGGCGTACCCGTTACGAGATAAAAGTCCTAACGTTAAAAAAGACTCCAATGTTAAAGTATTTCCAACGATGTTTATCAACATATCTGAAAGAGCTTAAATTTCAATATTCACTGGAAAAGTTTCCCCCTTTGAATGAAGAAATGCGGTTTTCAGCGATTTTCGAAATCCGAATTGGTTCACAAGATTTTTAGCTCCACTCCTTTTTGAGACATCCTGTATACGAGTATGCAGGGAGGATGCTTTTGAGACACCCTGTATACGAGTATACAGGGTGTCTAAAAAAACATTTGCAAACATAATCAACAAACCATACCCTCCTAAACATTCGCAAGATAATCAACAAACGTCATTAATAGCGAGAAATGAAGAGATGAAAATCAAGGTAAAAGAATGTGGAACGGTAATTTTATATCCATGTCATGTAAAAAAATATTGGAATATTTCAACTGAAGACACTGTGGAAAATCTTAATTCAAAATCTGAAAAATTTATGATGCTTTGCACTAGGATGCAAATTTCAGCATTTATACTAAGAAGACAAGTTTTGAAAAAAGTTTGTTCAGAATAAAAGTTTTCTAGTGATGCATATAGAAACTGGAAGCTACGTTTTTGATTAAAGACATCTGATAATAAGTATTAATTAAAAAGATACGCTTGTGAAACTTGTAATAATGTAATTTTATAATATTGCTAAGTAGTCCTTTTGATTTCATCTGGTATCCGATATTGTAGAAACATTTTAAGGTTTGCGGTATTTAGGGTAAGAGTAAAAAATGATCCATTTGTAAATTAATCTATGCTAGAGTAAATTAATTATTGTTAGATTATCTTAAATTATTCATTTTGTATTTACTGTCGGAAATAGAATACTTACTAAGAAACTTTTTCTAATAGCCCGAATGAAGTGCTATCTACATTTAATATCACGTTTTTTCAGTTGATCTGTTTTTAACTCTCGAACCAGTTGATCGACATTAATCATTTAGAATGGACATTTTTATGTTCATAGAATTTTGGAGCCCGAGACCACATACAGATCACAGAAGTACTAGTAGATTTGAAAACACCAAAAAAAAGAGGTTTATCAAAAGTTTCGCGTCCATACCAATTACCAATGCGAAAATACTTACCATCTTTTGGGATAGTTTTATAATTTTGTGAGAAATTATATCACAATTTTAATTGATATAGCAGCATTACGAAATATCAACTAACTAGTTTCAAGCTAAAGATCAAAATATGCTATCAAATAATATTCTCAGATTGTTTTAATAACCACAATTAATGAAATTTATTGCGTCAACTAATTTTATTTCAAACAAATCATATTCTATTTTGACCACCAGGTACTCGTATCTGTAAAGTTACCTCTCCTATTTGGTCGCCTCAAAAGAATCACATCATTTAAAAGAATATAATAAAAGAAGAGGAAATTTGTTATGACAACAATCTAAAATCACATTTTGTTTGTGTTTGTGACAAATGAACTAGCATGTATGTAACAAAATTTATCACCCAGTGCTTGGTACAGTAAGCAAGGTTTTCCATTCTGACCGAACAATTCATAACAATAGACAAATAATGATGGAAAATCGTACATGCTATTGCAATAACAAAATGAATAAAGGAGAGCGGATTAAAAAATAATATAAAATAAGTGCCTACTGGCCATTGTGTAGAAGTATGCTGTACTTTTTAAGGATTTCTTGGAGTCGTTTAGAAAGGTTCTTTTTTTTGGAAATAATGCACTATTCTTACTCCTTAATTTATTGTTCTCACACAAAACGAAAAAACGAGATAAAGAAATGAATAGGTAAGTTGCTTAAATGCCAAATTGTTAAACTTGATATCTACATAAATACAATCCATAGTTAATATAGAGTTAGAGTGTATGACTAATTAAGAACTCCCTGACTAGCCGGCATATCCACTCATTAAGGCCACCTAAAAATAATGTGTAGCTCCAAAAATAAATTTTAGGATACAAATTTCAAGAATACTTTTTTGGAAAACCGTCTCTAAGTGTAAAAAACTATTTCAATTTTTGAAGTTATACTTCTTCAGGCGCGTTATGAAAAAATGGTGAGAGGTGAAATTTTAAGATGCGCACTCACCTGTAACAAAAAATTATCAGCGCATCAGTGTAACACAAAATAATTACCGCATCAGTGTAACACAGATGAAGTTAGTTATGAAAAAATGATGAGAGTTAAATTTAAATCTTGTATTTTCTCATTCCTTATCTGCCTATATAACATCGTGGCTCAGTGGCAAGGCCTATGTTTCATAGTTGGTACGTTCTGAGTTCACTCCCGGGTGGGGCAGTGTGTTTTTTTTGAAATATTATTAAATTTATTTTTAAAAAGAAGTATAATTTCTCACGCGCGTACATACAGGCACCCTTTTTTTTTTTTTTTTTTTTTTTTTTTTTTTTTTTTTTTTTTTTTTTTTTTCAATCTATAACACAGAAAACATAGACGGCACAAATTTGGGGATCCTCAAGGCGCTCTTTGGAGCAGAAAACATAGACGGCACAAATTTGGGGTTCTCAAGGCGCTCTTTGGAGCACAGGGGTTTTTAGGCTTTATTCTGAGCATGGGCGAGACAATCGAATCTTACATGCGTGCTAATCCCCAGACAAGAGAGGTTTTAAATTTTAACTTCAAAATCTATTTGGACTCTTTTAGTCTGTTCAGAAAATCTATGCCAGATTTCGGCTGCCCCCAGAAAAACTAGGGGCAGCATTATTTGACTAAGGGTAGTATATTTGACGAAGCATAACGTAAAACATAATAGGTCCGGGTTAGGAAAAGGCTCATGTATTAAATTCAAATATATTACCCTGAACTGCTCCTCGGGGCCTTGTCCAGTACTAAGGGAAAAGTACTTCTGAAAAATATTTAAAGCAAAAGTACAAATACACGATAAATTACAATCAGTTGTCTTATTTTGATGTATTAGCCAAAATCCGATTACTCTAATTTCATATTTATTGAAAATTAAATAGAATTATTGAAAAGTTAAATATGCTCTAATATGGCCGTGATTTTCACTAAGATATTTTTATTCTGTATTATGAATATCATTTTAAGTATCAACAGTTACTGACACTCATTAGAACAACTCAATTAGGTTATTTTTTACTGGACGGAGGTAAGAACCAAAAGTCCTGTTCTTGTGTTTTTATTTATTTTCTTTCTCAATTAGGCAAATGACATCACTCAGATTTTTTAGGAAACATTAAAACTTACAATATCTTCTAAATGATGTTGTTATTATGGTTATGTTCTTAATATAATGGCTTGAAAATAATTACGCTTAAAAGATAGAACTCTGTTTGTATGTAATTTAATATTTTTCCTTCTAATTAGCCACAACAACACCAGCATTGTTTTACAAAATTAAAGTAAAAAAGTTTAATAATATTAAAAAGCAGATAAACAAACTCTATTGTTGTCAGCTTGTACCAGGTTACATTCATAAGAAGATACTTATTTACTAAAGAAAATCTTAGGATTCCATTTGCTCATTTTATTCAATACTGTCAAAAAACCGCGAACAACCGAGGGAAGAAAAACTTTGTATTCTTGAGGAGTTTGAAAAAAATATCCTTGGAATTCAAAATGCGTTTCTGACATCAAATTTTGTCTGTCTGTAGTAGATATCTTCAGTTTGACATACTTCTGCAAGATTGGTCCAATATTGATGAAATTTCCAGAGGTTGTCAGGGTAAATTTTTAAATAATTTCATTTTAATTTAATTTAATCTCATCTGCGAAAGGGCTTAATTTTTGTCATTCTTGTACAGAAAAATGTATTCTAAACTCTCGTAGTTCGAAAAATAGTCTTATTTGCCGCATTACAATAAGTTTTACAACAAAATATAGATTTTCTTACTTATTTGGATCTTATTTTTATGTTTTTGTTATCATATTATTTCCGGTAATATAAGCCATTTTGCTATTCTCCCTTTCTACCGGCCACCACTACAGCCCACAAATAAATAAGATACTGGTTTTATTAGAAGACTCATTCCCTCTGTGGAAATAGAAAGATATTTTATAGAATATCAAAATCTCACAACAAGTTACTATATAATTTTCAATAAAATATTGTGTATCAACTACAAATAATAAGGCGAGTCATACAGTCCACTTGAGAATGTCGTAACAGACGAAAGCGCTCGTGACTCGCCTTATTATTTGTAGTTGATACACAATATTTTATTGAAAATTATATTTCATAATGACTACAAACATCCTAAATACCATTTCTAAACTAAAGTTACTATATGTACGAGTATGTGTACTTGTATACCTACAATTTTAGAGAATTCCATAAAACTGGAATTCTCTAAAATTCAGCATTTTTTTGCAGAATATTTGGTTCTAACCTCAAAAAATAATAATCACTCATCACCATCAAAGTTTTCTTTTCACCTTCAGACAAGCACACTTATTAAACATTATTTGAACTATTTCACAAAACAGAAAGTAACTTTTATAAAAACATTTTGGGAAAAATTATTTCTGTATTCTCTATTTTCTTAGAAACAGTAAAGATGAAATATTTTTCAAGATTCTTGCGTGTCGCATTGCTTAATTTGATGAGTAAGCAAAACATAGTAAAAGCATAAGTTTTTTTTATAAAATATATTATTCTTTTCCTTGACAGTGGGGATGCGAAGGGTTGAAAAATGTTTTGACATATTTGTGTTTGCGAGTTCATTTCCTTTCTATTGTATGAACACTATTGTAGGAACGCTGAGAGGAATCTTTCACAGTCTATTTTTTTTTTTTTATTCATATTTTTGTTTCCTACTTTCTTTTCTTGGTGGAGAACTGTTTATCTTCATTTTATGTATGAATTAGTTTTTATTGTTATTGTGAAATATTAATTGTATTATGTTGATATTGACATGTTTTCAATGTGGTTTAGGTCCACAAATTCAGCAAATATACTGTCTTGTTCATCATTTGTTATTTGTTATTATATTTTTATTTTGTCAATGCTGCAAATCAATCGCAGGGTGAAACAAATCAAACCGAGAACTCAGTCTGATCAAATGAGAGATACTTTTCCATCAATGAAATGGATATGGAGAATACTTTCGAGGATTTCTCAAAAATCACAATCTGCCAGACTTAAAATATTTTTGTTTAAGACATTAAAGTGACTTAATATTTTTTAATGTAATTGTGTTTTTACAAAGATAAATGTACACTCAAATTAATTTTTCGTAACGATGAAATACCAGGAACAAAATAGATTTTAAAAAAACTCGATAAATAAGGACGTAAAAAGTTGATTCTGAGATATTCTAATATTAAAAGATAAGCAGTCAGGAGAAGGGGCCTACGAGAACTTAGTCATTCATATCTTCTTATATGGTCACTAACTCGGAGGAGCACCAACAATAATGTTACGGTCGACTAAATGGCAGAGATTACACAAATTTCAAGTCCGCAAGAGACTGCTATTACGATTACTATATGAATGAGACTAAAAATAAGGAAGGACTGGACATTGGGAATGAGCCGCAGCACCAAAAGCAGAATTAATTATGGATGATTATCCATAATTAATTCATTATGGATAATTATCCACATGACCGTATCCAGTGGGGGTCCATGGGGTACAGAACCCCCCCCCCTGAAACTTCTATCGTTTTTTTTAAGGAAAATACTCTATTTCGCACGTGACCCGTAATATTTTTTAAAAAAAATTGTGAACGTTAGTTAGGCCCCTGTATATATCCTGAAATGCACTTTTATGTGTTCGCCATTTTCATCCGAATTTGACGAAATTTGGTATACATAGGTGATGAAGGAAATTTTCTGGATAATTTTTGGGGGTCTACTATTGTGTTTTTTTAAAAATGAGTTTTATCTTTTTAGCCGTTTGTTCTAGAAACGTAAAATTTTGATATGTTAGGGCTGGTGTTATGGTCTTTTCGATTTTGAAAAAATTGGTGGGCCCTGCCCCACCGGGGGGGGAAGGGTGCTAACTATTTTGTTTTTGAAACTGATTTTTTAAAATTTGATTAAGATATTTTTTTTCTATAAATGACAACAACACTACGTGAAAACCTGATCATATTGATCCACTAGTGTCTTTTGACGACATATTTTATCATAAGAACCGATTTGAATTTGGGGATGACACAAGTCAACATTTTTATCTAGCACACATTTTATAAATGTAGCCGGTTGTGGTCCCATGTAATATATAGCATTTATCGGAAGACCTCTTATCTTCCGAGTGGCACCCCTCTTGGTGGAAGGCGGCGAGCTTGATAAAAATAAAGGCGAGTCTGGAAATTTCATAGCATTGCTGAGAATGAGAATACAATATGGCGATCTAGGATTGAAGAAGTGTGCTGAGAATAGCCCTCTAAATGCTTCTTACCTAATCACCAAAATTCAAAATAAGCTTACAACAATATCTGGGGAAATAGTACAAAAGGAAATTGACAAAAACATCAGTAATTCTAAAGCACTTGTGTAATATTGTAAGGTGTAACTCATCATCATTATCATCAAAAACATAAATAATTCTAAAGCACTTGTGTAATATTGTAAGGTGTAACTCATCATTATCATCAAAAACATCAATAATTCTAAAGCAGTTATGTAATATTGTAAGGTTTAGTCATCATATCAAAAACATCAATAATTCTAAAGCACTTGTGTAATATTGTAAGATGTGACTCATCATCATCATTATCATCAAAAACATCAATAATTCTATAGCACTTGCGTATTATTGTAAGGTGTAACTCATCATCATCATTATCATCAAAAACATCAATAATTCTAAAGCACTTGCGTATTATTGTAAGGTGTAACTCATCACTCATTATCATCAAAAACATCAATAATTCTAAAGCACTTGCGTATTATTGTAAGGTGTAACTCATCATCATCATTATCATCAAAAACATCAATAATTCTAAAGCACTTATGTAATATTGTAAGGTGTAACTCATCACTCATTATCATCAAAAACATCAATAATTTTAAAGCACTTCTGTAATATTGTAAGGTGTAACTCATCATCATCATTAATTATCAATTATGGATGATTATTAATACTGCTCCTACACAAATCTACGAGTTTCATTCATTGACCACAACGCTAAACAAAACAGTTCGGAGATGTAGCCATTGTTTACTTGGAAACAAAATATTATGTCTATATTATTATTTTCATAAATGAAACTTTGGGAAGTTTCAAGGTACCCACGCAGAAAACAAAAAAAATATTCCCATTATTTTGAAATTTATTATTTCTGATAGTTCTAGAAGTTTAACGTCTGTGGTGACTGCAGGATTTTGTTTTAAACATATTTTATATATAGTTATAATTTAAATTTTCCATTTTAAAATGAAAATGTCTGTCGAAGAAAATTAAAGAAGGAAAAATTTAAATAAATATTATATGTTACGTAGAAAGGGTTCTGTGCTAAAAAAAAAATCAATAAACATTATAAGTAATAGCCAGAGTCAACAGTAGTGCCCAATGAAGCAAAACACTTTGTACATTTTTCAATTTTGATCTAACATCAATTTCTCTTCTTCAAAATGATAATAGCTTGAATATTTCCTGAATTTATCGTGATCCACCGCCTGCTCATTCCGTTTGGAAAGTATGTACAAATGAAGAAAACTGGAGCCTCTAATTGCAACAGTAAGGATTCATCTTCGTCTCAAATATAAACGGAGTAACATTAAATTGCTACTTTCGAATAAATAGTAAATAATGAAAATCCATTCTTGCCAATTGTATGGCATGGTAATATGTTCTCCAGACATATATTTCCTATTGAGGCTCCAGGAAATCTTTCTCTCATATCCGTTTTTGTCTTAGGATTGCTATTTTTTTCTCAAGAAAGTGTTATAATATCTTTTACAAACACTTTGACATTATATATAGTATTTATTTATTCCTTCAGAAATATTTTATAAAATTCAGATAAATTATGGGTATTGCCCATGAAAAGAATTTTATCCGCGTCCAATATTATTCAATAAAGATCATTGTACTCGTGGTTAAAATTAAATATCTTTACAAATATCTTTACAGGGTGAGTCTGAACCAATGGGATTTTTTTTTTTCAAATACAAAATAGGAAGAAAAGATCTGAGAACAACTTTTAAACTTTAGACATGTACCACAATAAAAACTGATCACATACTCGTATGAAGAAATATTATTTCAAACTATTTCAGAGCTTTCCAACAAGATCACATGAAAAGGGACATTTTTTGTAAACTTTGAAAGCTCCTAACTCGGTGGAAAGCATTTCTAGACATATATTATTTTCATTACCATTTTTTAACGATTAGAATTTTTCATTACTTTGGCCTCAACCTGTATATAATAACACAATATTTTGTTGATCACTTACTCACCCAATGTAACAAAATAATCATATCTCTGGAACAGTTCAGTAACGACTCGTCAGTTATTGCACGAAAAATATTCTCCTGAATTTTTGATTTTTATCTTTTTAGGTTTTTATTTCAAAATCCACCCTTAAGATATAGCGTCTTCATTAATACGAGCTTTGTAACTCCAAAGGCTTGACTTCAAAAGAGAAAGATATTTTTGTTGAAAAGGTCATCTTTGAACCTTAAAAGAACTGGATGCATTGAGAGGATTTTCTGTTTGTTTGTTTGGAAAGTCGAACAGTTCCGGAATTACCCTCGCAAAAGTGTTCTATAGTAATTTCAGTCTGAAAAAAAGGGATTAAAAAGCAGATAATAAAACAAGTCCTTGGGAAGGGTGAATTAAAATGATTGAAGTGCATCTTTTGTTACTAACACTGTAAAAAATTACCCAATCATGTTAATCAGAAAGAGTCCTGAGGCCTAATTAGGAATTCCTCCTTAGTTTTTTCTTTTAATGAAAATTGTATCATACCATATGAAGAATTGAAAATATGATAGACGTCCACGAATTAGATCTCAGACGATCTACTCTATACACGCAGGGCGTCCAAATAGTAGACTTGAGTCTAAGCTAAGCAGTCAATATATCTTACATCTTCTCTTTTAAAACAAAGGCAAGGTAAAGGATACACATTATAAATACAATCTAATTAGTGCAATCCATTTTATACTCCATGAAATGTGTAATTTAAGCTAAATTGATGTATTTTTATAAAAATCGTACTTTTGGGAATAATAAAATTGACTATTCGTTATAAAATTTAGCATTTTATTTTCTGTTATATAAATTTCATTAAAATATACACCGGTATAAAATTTTATTAGTTTTTCAGCGTTGTGTCTAGTCAACATAATTAGCTTAGTAATAATTATCGCTTTTGTTACCAAAATATTTCCTCATTCTGTATTCTTCATATTATTATCAAAATAATAATTTCATTATTCTACGAGTATTAAATAAGTTTGACAGAATTCAGGTTTTGGAAACTAAGTATAAGTAACAAAGCCTTAGTAGTATAATGGTTATGCGCTAGACTGGTAATCACAATGGCGTAGGTTCAATCACAAGCTAAGGCAGAATTTGTTTCTCATTATTATTAAATGGAACTCTAAGGGTTAGTAATTAACCTTGCAATTTTAAAAATAGAAAATCCACTTAAATCTGTATATAAGGAATAACATTAATTCCTTCAACGATCACCTCAGAGACCGTGTGCCCACAACGTTGACCCGCTGGATAGCTTGATGTGAATCGACATTTCAAAACCATATGCTAGGACACCAGTGAAGAGTGAAAACTTATTGCAGTTCATATTCAAGCAACAACCGATTTTCCACTTTGGTAGTAAAATAAAATAATAAACTCAGTATCAATTGTTACGGAGCAGACAGATTCTGCTAGTGAAGAACAACAGAAACTTTTACTCTCCACTATCAATTTTTAGTTTTTATTACATTTTAAGGAATAGGTAGGTACTAGACTAGTATTTTACTGCCTACTGATGATGCCCGAAAGTTCGAAACTAGTCTTTAAAATACAATAAAAACTTTAATATTAATAATGAAGAGTAAAAGTTACTGCAGATCTTGTTCATTATGAACCTTCACAAAGTCATCTATACTAGTGCTGATAAATGGAATAGTTTTAAAGAAAATGGGCTTTAGCTAGATTAAATCGCCGATATGTCATCTTAGGTAAGATTTTCTATTTTATTAAATAATAAAATAGAAAATCATTTTACTATACAGTGTGTTTTTTTTTGTTTTTTTTTGAGGGAGAGAGAATGACCTTTGATTAATAATAAATATAAATATTTTAAAAAAGAGAATCGTAAAATAATAAATAATTTA
>CM022885.1:17399387-17415444 GCA_012654025.1 Pachypsylla venusta
TGATTAAGAAAATATGATTGATTGAGTAGGAAAAATATTTTTATGGACACCATTTCTGTATTATATGCATTTATTTATTTCCAAAATCCACTACTTCTGATCTTCTCAAAATGATAATTATTTAATTTATAATTTCTTTTTTTTATTCCCTCAATCAGTTCCGTCGGAATAACGTTACTCTGTACATGGCTATTAGGACCTTCCGTTCTGAAACTGAAAATTATAGAAAATAACATTGCAATTGTGCTTCTTATATTTTTGTAATCAATTAGTGTAAATTGTATTTTATAGACAGAAAATTGTGTAATTAAAATGCAATATTGTGGAAATAATAAAAAAGTGACACTATGAGTTCCCTAGTGGCATGAATCTAATCACCGATTCCAGGAGCGTTATAAATATCTTTACTGAGTTTCATGGAAATCAAACAAAGCGTTCAAAAGTTATTAATGGTACAAACAGATTTAAATATCGAGCTCCCATCTTTCTTTCAGCAACTCAAATTGAACAGGAAACGGGTTATTTCCATAATACAAAATGCAAGCATAATATCAATATTGTGGAATAAAATGAGTCAGTCTCCGTGTCCAACTGTCCAACTCCATTATTTGAGTCAATTCTAAAAGAAAAAAATCTTTCAGGATCCAATTTATTATTTTCCTTAATTTATCTCCAACAAATATATTTGTCAATTATTTTTTCTTCGATACAATGTGTCCTGAAAAAAAATATTGCTATACACATTTTGTTCATTATCATTTTATAGAAAGGGTGGAGAAGAGTTATTTTCTCCTCATCAGAAGATCATTTCAGTTCTGAAAAAGTAAGCACAGTTTTTCGATTTTCTTATGTCAATATTATCCTAAGATATTTTTAGAACTTTCAACCTCGTATTAAAAAAAAAAAACTTCGAGTGGTGCGTGTTACCACCCGTTCAGCCTTTGAGTCTTACACTAATCGTTACAAACGTTTACATATTTTCTGGACAACGAATTTCAAAACACCTTGCTAAATGTTTTTCAAAAAAGTCTACGATTTAAAAAAAAGTGTTATGATCTCGGATGAACTAATATTAAATAAATAAATAAATAAACCTTTATTTGGAATAAAATACAAATATAAATTTCAAAAATTAAATTCATTTAAAAAATTTAAGCAAAAAGCATTTTATCCCAATTCAGCAGTACGCNGGACTTTTTTTTTTTTTTTATATATATATATATATTCTATTTCATGTCTACATATAAAGTCTAGAGACTCTAGAGGATACAGTATTATAATCGTTCAGGATTTTATTTAATTAATCTTTTATTCAATAGGAAATATTTAATTAAATCAGATACCCATATTTTTCCATTATTATAACTTTTATATATATATATACCTACTCCTATTATTTTCTTAATCATTCATATCCTTCATCATCCATACTTTCGTATATACATCTCCCATTCGTTTCCATTCATTTCTGAAATACGGCACTCTTTTCCATGTTTCCTCTCCACAAGTTTTCCTCATTTCTTCGTCGTATCTTCGTTCTGGTCTTCCTCTTTTTATTTTCCTGTTTATCGGCCACCACTCTAAAATCCTTTTAGTCCATCTGCCATCTTTTGTTCTCATTATATGTCCCAACCATTTCCATTTTTGAAGAACTATTCTTTCACCTATATCTTGCAATCCTGTCTGTTTTCTTATCCAACTTTTTAAAGGCTTTTTTCTTTTCTTGTCTTTCTTTGTTATATTTAGCATAGATCTTTCCATACCTCTGACGGAAACCCTCATTTTATTTACAACTTCTCTGGACATAATCCAGTTTCAGCTCCATATGTGAGAGAAGGTAAAACGCACATATTAAAAAGTTTTTTCTTTAATTCCATATTGGTTTTTGGTTTAAATAAATGTATAAAAATGAAATAGATTTTGTAATGACTAATAGGAAAGATTTTGTAATTGACGTGGAGGTTGAAGAAAGAATTAATATTGGAAGTGACCACAGGGCTGTGAAAGCAGTCCTGAATATGAACCAAAAAAAGAAAAAATGGGATGAGAAAAAGGTGAAAAGGGTTAGGTCTACACTAGCAAAAATGGGTTTTGAGGAGAAATTGAGAATAAAAATAAATGAATTAAATATAGATTATAAACAAAATTTGAATGAAACAGCTGATAAATTATTAACATCGATAAAGGATATTTCTGAAAATATTTCTTCTAACTTGGATACTGAAGAGAATAAGAGCAAAAAACCACCAAAACCAATTAGGAGATTGCTAGAAAAAAGAAGGAGATTGAAGAGGAACCAGATAAACTCGGTTGAATACTCAGAAGTTTCTAAAACTATAAGAAAACTCATGAGAGAGTGGTCAGACGAGAAGAAGATAAAAGAAATTGCTGAAACAATATGTATAGGAGGAAGCGTAAAAAAAGTAATGAAAAATCAAGTGATAGGAAAACAGCTAATGACAGCAGTGGCGGCCCGTGAATATTTAGCCAGGGGGGCTACATGCCCCCCAGGCATTGCTAAAAATGCAATAGAAGTTGATTTTTTGGCTTACCTGACTAATATATCGAAATTTGAGTCATATTTAGATTTGGCTTCTATTTAATTCCTCTTCCAATGATAGGCTTCCGAATTTGCATGGTAAAAGGTTAGGTATTTATTGAGGCACAATCTAATCTTCATTTATATATAATGTTTATATATAAATAAAGTATATATAAAAATTATATATAAATGAAGGTACATTTGTTTCTACCTGTTGTAAAATTTGCAAATAAAAAATTTCAGTCAAGTGAAAACGTAGTCAGTTGTTTAATTTGTTATTAAACGGATATATTTTTTCAAGTGTTTTCCCTTTTTGGGGAAAGAAGAATTCTTTTGTAGAAATAAAATTAAATATTTTTATGCTTTATTTTCTGTAATTTTTTGGGGGGGCTGTGCCCTTTTGCCCTTAAGGAGAAGCCATTGAATGAAAAATATAGATGGAGATATAATCAAAGATAGAAAAGGAATAATGAAGGTAATAGCGGAGTTCTACAACAAACTGTAACGATGAAAGTATAGAAAATGAAAGTGATTGCAGCTTGGAACGAGAGAGAAATGTGGAATTACAATATATTTTAATTTCAGAAGTTTGAGTGGCGGTTAATAGAGTAAAGGAAGGAAAAGCAGGAGGCATTGATGGTATTACAAATGAACAAATCAAAGCAGGAGGAAATGCAATATTAAATGAATTAAACAATTAAAACTATTATACAACACATGTATGAAAAACAATAAGTTACCGGACCATTGGCTAAAATCTTTGCTAATTTTATTATTTAAGAAAGTTAATAAATACGAAATAAAAAATTACCGACCGTTAAGCTTACTTTGTGTGCTATATAAGATATATAGGAGTATTCTGACAAAGAGATTAGTAAAACAGTTAGATATGGAACAACCCGTTGAACAAACTGGCTTTCGCAGCAGTTTCTCAACATGTGATAATATATTAGTATTGAAACAATTATTAAGGTTTGCCAAAGACTATGATTTTCGAGTAGTATTTTTATTTGTGGATTTCGAAAAAGCGTTCCATTCCGTTTTTACTAATTCAATCCTAAAATCATTAAAAGATATAGGTATTGATGAGGATTATAGAAAGATTCTAGAAAAAATATATCGAAATTCTGAAATGATTATTAGAATGGATGCAAATGAGGAAATAATACATTTTAGAAGAGGTCTGAAACAAGGCGACGTTCCATCAGCAAATCTTTTTAATAATGTATTGGAAATAGTTTTTAGGAATTTTAAATGGGAAAACAAGGGAATAAATATAAACGGCTGCAGGCTGAATCACTTAAGATTAGAAGATCTAGTAAAAGAAGCTGGAAAAGTGGGATTGAAAATAAATATTGGAAAATCAAAGATCATGAGAATGGATAGTAAAGATGGGAATGAAAATATTAAAATTAGAATGGGGCAGTCCCAAAAAAAATTTTTTTTCGAGTTAGTGAAAAAAATGAAAAACACGATTCCGCTGTCAAAAAATCAAAACTCTCCCTTCTAAGGGTAGAAAATGCCTCTCAAAGGTCGTCTTAAAAATAACGCAATCTGATTGGTTGTTTACCGTACACGTCATCCACACATAAACAAAGATTTTGAAATTTTTTGATGCGCCATTCCTGACTTGTATTGTGAATCGAGTAGTACTTGTTATTTGTAATTTTGATTTTTAAAATATTATTTTATTTTAAGTTATAATTTTAATTTAAAATGTCGAACATATCACTAGATGATGGTTTCGTAAGCAGAAATCTGCCAGTTGTAAAGACCTTTTACATTGTGTACACAGCTTTTTAAACACCAAAGAATTTGATTTTTTTTCTGAATTGCAATATGTTTTAACATCACCAACGCCTATACCGTGTTGGGTTTTGAGTAGGCCTACATCAGTTCCCAGCCGATCACTGATTAAATAATTATTGACTAAATAATTATTATTTCTTATCGCAAGACTTGATAAATCTGAAAATGTTTTGTTTATGTGTTGATGACGTCACTCCGATAAAAAATGGCGACCCGCGAAAATTACGCCGTTTCAAATTTTCTAATTTTCAGATGAAAATTTCTCAGTGATTTCGGCTCTAAAATTAAAATCTGATAGCATTATCGTAATCAGCGAGTTCTAAAACATTTAAATAAAGTGCTTTTGAAAAAAGTGGGACTGCCCCATTGGTGAAGAGGTTGTAGAGGAAGTAAACAACTTTGTTTACCTTGGTCACTTGCTTTCCAATTGCGGACAAGATGAAGAAATATCTCGGAGAATAGCGATAGGATGGAACAAATTCAACAAATTTAAACATTTATTTAAATCAAAAACCAATATGGAATTAAACTAATATTAGGGCAAGAAGAAATACATTATTGGGCGGAGCGAAGCGTAGCCCTATATTATATTTGCGGCCTCGGAAAAAATGATCAAACTGGCTTGATTATTGAATACATAGCCAATTTCTATGTTTTCAACGCAGATTCTAAAATTTGAAACATCAAAAAATTAGTGTTTTTGGTCAAATGGGTCGCTGAACCCTTATGTACATCCCTAAATCCAAAATGGATGCCAAAATGATGTCCTAAACGGTAAAACAAATAAAATTTGGATCTAAAAGTCGAAAAACAGTAAAATACTGTGATTTTAAGGTAGCAGATTCCAATACTACCTTTCAGTAAATCATTCCGCTCATGCTTGCTTGAGGAGATGGCAGAAAAAGTGATCTGCAAAATCATTCAATACGAAATTTTCAATTCCAGGGATAAATACAAAGATATTTTTATGTACCAAAAATGAGCCAAACGATTTTTCAGTGATGGTATTTTTAGAATCTGCGACCTTGAAAAATGTAAATTCTCTTTTTCGATGCTCAGATCCACAGTTTGATCGTTTTTCTGAGGCAGCAGATGGTTTCTCCTGAGTGTTGAAATTCCCATGTGAGCCAAAATTCGGATTCTACTACCCAAAAACATATTACTAGACACCTCACAAAAGTTGATAGGGTAATTTATAAGAATATTTTTTTTGTCGGGAGACTATTGGCTGCCATTTTAGTTTTTCAGGTCAAACATGAGCCGTGTATTTGGACGGTATACCTACAGGGTTTGCACTTTCCAGTGGTCCCATAGGATTTTACACGTAAATTTCTACTTATAATTGGCAAATTCTCCCAGTATGTCACAAAATAGAAATGATAGTGATTTTTGATGATTTTGTTAAAAAAAACAAGGTTTCCAATTAAACCATTATCACGAAAATCGGACTTCATTGGAATGGTTTCATTGGAATCCTCGTTAAAAAAATACACCAAAAATTACTATCATTTCTATTTTTTGTGACATACTTGGAGGATATGCAAATTATGAGTCGAATTTTCCAAATAATATCCTATGGGACAACTAGAAAGTGCAAACCCTGTATAGGGAATCTCCTACCCCCAAAATATAGACATCCACTACATTTTTTTTTTTTTTTTTNTTTTTTTTTTTTTTTTTTTTTTTTTTTTTTTTTTACCCAGAACCAGTTATTAATGTTTCTTCTTTTAGGCCGCTATTTTGGACGCCATTTTAAATTTAAACGTTCCCAGAGAGTCGAGCGACCTATTCGACAAGAAAATGGAATTTTACGACTTTTGGGTCATATATTTCGAAATATCACACGACTCTTACGAAATCTCACACGCAGTAATTTAAAGATCTTCTTACCCCGGCGGCCATTCTGGACGCCATCTTGAATTGAGGGTATCTCGACAAAATTTGAAGGAGTCACCATGAATTTCCATTTTGCAGAGATGCCGGAAATTTTCAAATTGTGAAAATGTTCTTATTTTCAAAGATGATTTTATGCTTTATGTGGTGACTTAATTTATATCGATAGATTCGATTATCGATGTATTTTGAAATTAGATTTATCGGAAATTTAATTTATCGATATATTTCGAATGATAGGACATCCACAGCTCCGCCCGTTTCTGTCCACGGACACACCAAGTATTACACCGATACGAGTATATTATATTACATATTGATGGTTCTGTATGAAACGAAACTTCTTGTTATTAAAAACAGTTCTGGTTTATATTAAAGTGTACTGATACAGTGCGTTAAGAAAGTATCACCCTTGCCTCTTTATTTTTTAAATAAAACAATTTTATATAAAATCATTCCTCAAAACCATAAAATACGATATTTAAGATAACACTCGAACTCTTGGTCCAATGCTGATGAATCTTGGTGTGGAAATTTAGTATGTTCACAGGTTTTGTATCAGGGATAAACCTGCAAATACTGCCCTCACATTGTTTTACTGTTCACAAAACTACTAGTTTCAACTATGCTGATATGGTAAACTTGTTTTTCATTTTGAATACTATATTGACGTCACAAAACAGAAAACAATCGGGCGTGTGCCGTAAACAATTTAATCCTTCAAAAACCAGTTGAACAAGATAATATAATTCTTAGACTCATCAACCTTTATTTCAAAGGCTCTTTCAAAACCGATTGTTCTATTATTCTCAAAAAATTCTCTTAATCGTAGGTCTAGATAAAGTTTTGGTGGAACCTGGCAGTAATATAATTATTTTTATTTTAAAATTTATTGAGAAAGGTTCACATAATTATCTATATTAAAAATATTAAAGCAAGTTTTCAGTAACACCTAAGAATCAAGATATCATCTTTAGGCCGTGATGTTGATTCTAAAGAGTAGAACATCGGCCTAAATATGATAATCGGAGTTCTATTGTAAGCTCGGCGATTTTTAGAATATTTTTATCTGAATAATCGGAATCGTTGTTGTTCAATTCGATGAGTTTTTGCTTAATTTTAAGATTTTTACTTTCCCTTCCTATAGAAAATAAAGTATGATAATGCAGAAAAATTGGACATATTTTGACCTAAAAATTGGTTTGACGGGAAACAGAAACCCAAAATAGAGATCGAACAGTGGCCCAACAAGCTCCTTAAAATGGAAATCCTTTTTTAAAGAAAAGAGTTCAGTAATTTCACATGATTTTTTAAAAAAATATAATGTCTAGAGTCAACAGGGATCATTCAGAGAATACTGCAAATTAATGAATCACTGTTTTCAACGTTTTATTCAGAATCCCCCCACCCCTCTCAGTTCAGGACCAAGAACGTCACAATTGGACCAAATCTCTATAATTCAAACCATAAAACCAATTTTGATGAAATTTAAATCTGGTAACCATAGCAATATTTTACCTTTAGAGATGATATTTAGGATGTTTGCAGTCATTATGAAATATCTGCTTGATAATGTCGTAACAGACGAAAGCGCTCGTGACTCAACAATATTTTCTGCAGTCGATACAATTTTTTTTTTTTTATATATATAGAAATTAATATTTTACCTACAGACATTGGTTAATGGGGACGTAACTTCACCAGGGGCCCCGTTGAGAGGCCAACAGCAGGCTCCCAATAAATAAATGTAAAAGTCCTTCAATTTTGATCAAATTTATTGCACAGTCACCTGAGTATTTAATTGGATATTTTTTTGGTATTTCATGGAAATTCCGCAGGGTTCCACAAATGTAAAAATATAAAAGCCGTCCCATTTTGATAAAATTTGATATACTCAATCACATAAGTAGTAAAGTGGAAAAATTTTGGTATTTTGTAGAAATTTTGATTTTGGGGCCCTGGCAGGGTCCCACAAATGTAAAAATATAAAAGTCGTCCCATTTTGATAAAATTTGATATACTCAGTCACCCAAGTAGTTAAATGGAAAAATTTTGGTATTTTGTAGAAAATTTGATTTTGGGGCCCTGGCAGGGCCTGACTCACAAATTAAAAATAAAAATGTGGTGAAATTGGTAATTAAAAAGTCGTCTAATTTTGATAAAATTTGGTATATTTAGTGACCTAGGAATTATATTCGATAATTCCTGGTATTTTGTAAAAAAAAATTGAATTTGGGGACCTGGCAGGGTATACTCAGTCACCCAAGTCCCAAGTTATAGAGTGGAAAATGATTATGGTATTTTGCAGAAATTTTGATTTTGGCATACCTATATAAAAATATAAAATTTGTCTCATTTTTGATAAAATTTGGTATATTGATTTGCCCGAGAATTATATTAGATATTTTTTTCATATTATATTATATAAAGGAAGAGAAAGTCTAGTACGGTTTTCCGTACCATTTATTTCTTATATATTTTTATGTTATATGAGAAAGGTTTATATTTTAAAGAAGATATTATAATGGTTCTAATGGGGACATCAGAGTTGGATTTTCAGAACATACTATATTGTAGACCTTGCAACATGTGTCTAACCCTCACAGCGTTTTTATCCATTTTTATGGCTCTATCTCTCTAAATATTATACATCAAAAAATATTTCTGCAACATTTGGGGAGATGTGGAACGCAAGCAAGAACATAATGTATTTTTCATAATAATATTTTCTCATTAAATAAAATGTTATAAAAAAATGCTTCTTCTTCACGTTCATTCCGCAAGGAGGGCAGCCTTCATGATTCATGCTTTCCAGCCATAGGAAGAATAAGACAATTACAAAGCTGAATTACACATCTAAATTGATTCTTTGCAATTTCGGTTTCACATTAGAAAATGAGGCGTTTACACTACACACTCTTAAATTTAATTAAAATAATAGAGTACCTACACATTTTTTTCATTTTTTTTTTTTTAGCAGGAAAAGAGGAAGGAAAATATGCTGGAAGGATAAGAGAGCTTTAATTGACCCGCGGAATGTTTAACCATGCTGCACATTCACAGTCTGTAATAGACTGTAAATATACTAAGCCATTGCTTATCTGTGACAGATCATAATCTATACAAATAAAGAAAACCTTAAGAACACACAAACATATCAAATAGCAATACAAGAATTAATAAAAAGGGCTCTATTTCAAAAATAAAAGGGCGCAGTTAGTTGAAATTCAGAGATTAATTGTGTATACACTTGTATTTAGTTATTGTTTTCTTGTGCGGAACCCTTTATATGCAAATATGCCGTGATTCGAATTTAATTTTTAAAATAAGCTATAACTATAATATCATGCGTTAAATAATTTTGTATACAAAGAAGATGTAAATTGGCTGTATACAGAGGTTAAATAATAAATATACCCCAAAAACATGTGAATATATTGCTTATGATGGCCACCATTGTCCAACAGACCGGGAAATCAATGATATTATTATCTTATGTGGTCGCCTGGTGTGTTTGTTCCATAGCATAACCTAATAGCAACAACTTCAATATAAAGAAAACAACTCAAAAACACCTACCGACTGATGGATATAGTTACCAGACAAAGTTAGAAGTATTTAAAGCACAGATACAGACTAATCTATTTTTTTATAGTCATTTGAAATCTACAGTTCTTAGACGCTTGCAGTCATTGTGAGAAGTAAAAAAAAAAAAAAAAAAAAAAAAAAAAAAAAACTGCAATGAACAACTGTTGCAGAAGAAATAAATAATTTCTGTAATTCTCTGTACATAATATAACCTTGTCATGTGGTTCAAAGGTTTCCCAATCAATGGTGTCGTAATTTTCTTACTAACTGCTGCCTCTAATGTTGAATTCGTCTACTACCTTAAAAAACACATTAACATTATGGTGGAAGTGATAATAAAAAAAATACGTTTCTAGAGTTTTCAATTTTTCTTTTTTTTTGTGTATGGGAAAAGAGAAATTGAATGTAGAGAGAAAAGAGAAATTGAATCTAGACAATGTTGGAAAAAACGGACTTTGGCGAATGAAAAAACTGACAAGATCATGGAACATCAAAAAAAGAAAACAGGAAATGGAATGAAAATAAAATCGAGATGCCAGAAAATCGAGATCGATGGTAAAATGTTATAGGGCCACTATACGTATGAGACATGGGACGAATAAGTTAATTTGAAATTTATGTCCAAGCTTGAACCAACAGCTACGTAACTGTGTCTCTACCAGTAGATATAAAAGGAGGTTTTAGGTCGCTCGAGTGCAAGATTTTGAAGAGGGTTTGAGTCGCTCGAGTGCAAGTTTTTTTTCCTTGAATTGCTCGAATGCAATTTTGAAAGCAAAGCTCAGATCTACAAACATGTGTGAGAGCTTCAACAAAATTATTTACGTACTGATCGCTTTTTGTTTGAATAACAGTATGTACACACATTGAAATGTTCTTACAATTTATATTCACTTCAATCAAGTGTGCAAAATCTTGTTTTTTCTCTCCATTTCATGAATTTTAGGTTGTAGAGATCAAAAAGACATATTCGAATTAATATATATNTGCAACATTTATTATTTCATTATTATTAAAAGACATTTTTTATATTACATTATTATATAACACAATATCACGGCTGTTATAAAAATAAGTATACAATTTCATCACATTACTTTATATACAATTTTTCCCTTAGTTCCTCTTCAATGGAAATTATTTCATTTCCATGACCAGAATGACCCGTGTTTTTAGATCTGAGTTGGTGGAGCTGTCAGAAAAATAAAATGAGACTACTGCTGGAGACGTCGATTAAATGTCTGAAGTCAAACAATTGAGAAAGAATTCACAGACGCTTAGAAGGTTATTCATTTTTAATGTCCCAGGTTGATTGGACCCAAACGGTCAATACATAATTCCATCAGTTGACTAAATAATATATCATATATCATGTACTAATTTAGAGTGAGCGTATAGAAGCAATAATGTTCGTAGACATCGTCTGCAAAGAGCAAAATTTTCTCAAAAGATTTCTGAGAAAATGTCAAAGTAATTTGAAATTTTCAGACAGATTCAACAGATACATTTTAATAACATATTTTTTGAAAGCAGACAAAATCCAATCAAAATTTTATCATTCTTTTGGAAAGCCCTCAATATTACTTAAACTAGCTATCGTCGTCCAACAGATGTTGATTGAAGTAGGTAAAAAAGTCTAATAACTATGATATTTTGAATGTAGTTATTGAAATTCAAAACTCTTTAGAGTTTAGATGATTGACCTAACGAAGTGTGGTCTATTTTTAGCTCCACGATTTTCTCATATTCTGAACATTATAATACGATGATGGCATCCTGGATGATGAGGTACCTGCCCTTGTCAATTATTGCCCTCAAAGATGTATAGATACACAGGCGCAAGCTATTGATGATCTTCAAAATCTTTAATAACAAAAAGACATAGTGTCACTACAGTCTTCTGCAACTTTCTACCATTGAAAGAGACGAAACTGTGTTGAAGACGAGAACAACAACTCAATCGGTATGAATGCCTCTATAGGGTTCTATACTATTATGAATTTTAGTCAGCACTGGTTGTAAAAGAATAGGTGGGTAATATCATCATAGCCTAGAGATCAATTCATTAATCTATTACAAAAACTGATCAAATGAAAGATAAAAGTTAACACGAGGAGCAACTTTGCAGATGTTAAAGAATTTCTTCTTAAACATTATCTTCGATGGTAAAGAAATAAGTGGAACGTCTTTACATGCAATTTGTTGCAGAGCACGATCGATCTTATATCCCAATCACATTTATTACATTTTAAGAGTTCAAAACGTTTTGCCTATTCAAACCTGTTGGGAAGAGAAATTCACACTTTTTATAACCTTGCAGAAACAAACGGCAAATACCAGTAAATATTTCTGCTGAATATTTAATAAGTAATACTGATTGGTTCATTATCACAGATTTAGGTTACACTAAAAATCTGCCGCAACCATATATTATCCGATAAATATTTGCTAAATTAGTGCCAATTATTATGTTGGAGTCACTTTTTGCAAAAACAAAAATTTTGGACTTTCTGATTGATTCATTATTATCACTAATTTAAACTCAAAATCTATAGTAAATGTACTATTTCTGACAAATATTAATTTACTAAATCAGGTAGTGCCAATTTTGAAAAATGTGCAGATCCTCTGAACCGTCGAATCAGAAGGGTCGAATCCCTAACATCAAAGTTTTCGGACATTCTGATGGATTTGCAGACATTTTCCTAAAAGTGAATGTTCTTAATGAATGATTTATCTTTTATCCCACGATATTATGCTGACAACACAGACTGTGGTGAAAAAGCAAACCATATTTCCGTTTTGAAAAAATTTCAAGTAATTTGTACATACAGTGTAGGAAAAAAGTAATCCCTCATAGTAAATAGACTTATATTGAATAATAATATTTCATTTATTAATACATAGGTACATACCTGTTTGATTTTACATTCATAAACCCCTCCCAAGCCACCGTCTTCAAAAGACTTTGTATAATCGTGTCTTCACTAACTTTGTCTAGAATGCAATAATGACCTTGACAATCATGTTCAAGAAAAGTGATAATAATCCGTATTGATTGGCTTGACAAGTATGAGTAAATCATGTAATTAATTAAGTGCAAGTGCTTCTAGATTAGATTTATTAAAGAACACCAACGCTATCGTTTATTTCATTAAATAGTGGGAGCCATCTCTTGAAATGAGCTGAATACCTGGGGTTTAAAACCTTTTCTAGTTGGTCTAGTCAATTTATCATGTTAGGAGTAACTCAGCTTCTTGAGGAAAATTGAGAAACAATGGTGACAAGTGGCAGAATTAAAAAAATAATAGATTATCACTGAATTACTAACCTATGTGTCTCATTGGCAGAGTGCCAATGTGATTGAAGGTACGCAGAATCCAAAAATCGAAAAAAATAAAACTTTTCCGCCGCCCTCCGTACCCTGTACACCGCATACTATCCGCCGTGATGGGCAATTTTTCGACTTAGAGTTGACCAATTTTGATGAAGTTTGGTATGAAGGTGCCATTTGGGGTCTGCACGAAAAATGTTTGGTCACCGTGAGTCACATATATATACTAAAATTTTCATACTAAAATTTTAGTATGGAATGAATCTCGGTCAAATTAAAACTAATCAATGAATCAGATGGAAACCTAGACCGATGTTGCAATTTTCCCCAACAACGGTACTTGTCCTCAGGTATGTATACGCACACATACAGTATAAATATGTGTAAGTTTTATTATTTCACTTATACCACAAACATTTGAGAATATAAAGAGAATCTTCATAAAGTAGATGGTTGTTTGTAATACTCGTACACTCAGAACCCAAATTACATTGTTGGTAAATATTTAAGAAAAAAATACCGAGGAAAACCATACTGTTTGCTTGAACGATTCAAACTAACAAGCATTAAATGACGTGAAAACAAAAAACAACAAATATCGAACACTCATTAGCTGTAAATGAAAAACTTTGTTTTGAATAAAATATGATTAATGATTTGGGTGAGTTCTGTACTTGAATAATAAACATTTGGAACCAAGGAAGAATAATCTTCTTTACTTTTGTATCCAGTTCAACAAAAAGTGTGATTTCTTCAACCGAAAAGTAAAATTAATTGAAAAGCTATGTTATTTCAAAGGTCAGTTTTGAAAACGTAATGAGACAAAATTTGAGTAAACTACACAGTTCAGGCCTTGAGGAAAATCATAATCCTTGAGGCCAATTTGTACAGTTCATATCTGTACGTGGTCAGTTTTGATAACGCAATGAGACAAAAGTTTTGTACACTATACAGTTGTAGCCTTGAGGAAAATCATAATCCTTGAGGGCAATTTGTGCAGTTCAAATTTGTACGTGGTCAGTTTTGAAAACGTAATAAGACAAAAGTTGGGTACACATCATAGTTCAGGCCTTGGGGAAAATTATATTTCTTGAGGTTAATTGTTTTACAGGGTCCGTCAAATAGTGTACATGTTTTGAGTATTTCGTAAATACCTGATCGGTCTGTGCGTTTATTTCGTTCAATGAAGGATTTCGGGGTTGGAGCCTAACATACACATGTAAATGTGTATAATTGTATGTTGCAATCCACTTTCGCTCTTTCGCTGTAACGCAAATATTGAATATCTAAGAAAAAACAGCTCTCAATTCAATCTCTCTTAGAATTATTGTGGTCGCTATTGGTACATCAGCATTGAGTAGATTCCACTCACGTTGCAACTTGCGTATTTATCAATAGAGGGTACAAATCAGAATAATATTATTTTGCATGGCAGATAGAGAAAATAGAACCTATTGTAAAAATCGACTGTAATCGGCTCTCATGGGCAATATGTGCCAAGATACAATCATCTTACAAACTTACCGAAAATTATAAATAAGTGTTCAATCAGTATGAAAGATATATATTAGGACAAAAATTAACAAAGGTAAATTTTTAAATTCAAATTATCTCATAATAATAAGAAATCCAGAAGCGAGTTATGTCTTGTATTGGATGTTCGTCCAGTCAGGTAATAATAGTTCTAACCAAACTCAAAAAACCAAAGTAATCTTGATGATGATAATGATAGTGTGTAAAGTGAACAAACCGCACGTAAAGCCACCATTCATATACAATTTTTTGACCATTGATTTTTTTATCTTGTTTCAAACACCTTCCTATGTTTTTTAGTTGAACTCACACTAATATGGTATAAGAATTAGGTTTATTTTAACGATTTTATAAATGTTAAGTTGGACAACTTTTAAAACTGAAGTTTAACAATATCAGCAAGCAAAATGATGGGATTTAGGTACACGAGTTAATATATCTCTAAGATGATTTTTTTCCTTCTTTGCAATCAATACTGGCGTTTCTAAACTTATTGACACATAATTTGAAAAATAATTCCTGACATATAGGTTTTTATGTTTCTATTTTTGTGTAAAAAATTATTTCATTTTGCACTTTGTTCAATATCAGAATTCACTTGTTATAATAAAGTATATTTCATTAATTTTTATGTCACATTATTTTTAGCATCATTGAATTACAAGGTACTTTTTACAATCAATCCAATATTACTCAAATATTACGTGAGGGCTCTACCACTTCTTGCTATTACCATAACTGATGTAGCACTTTTGAAAAATGGTTTCCAATTTTCAAAACATTCTAAAATTTTCGTCCCGACCAGGATTCCAAACCGATGCCTCCCTGGTGCAATCCGAGTGTGATGTACCTTTTGAAAAATGCCCAGATTCCTTTGAACCAATCAGAGGAGATTTATTAAATATTCAACTCCTTTGATTGGTTCACATGAATATGTTTATTTTTCAAAAAGTTTGTCCTACAATAGACAACAGTGCATATTGCATAATAATAACAATATTCTTTTTACTTTCTCTTCCTAGAAGATAAAGTATTGTATTCGTGCAGAAAATTTTGACTTTTTTTGGCCCAAAAAATCGTTTGACGGGAACCCAAAACCCAAAATAAAGATCAAATATATCATTTCCTATTTTTGAAGTTTGGAAATATTTGGAGCCATGGGGTCCAAAAAACCGATATTTCCGACGTACTGCGTGCTACGTACTACGTACTACGTGCTACGTACTACGTACTACGTGCTACGTACTACGTACACCGTACGTACGGAATCGTGTGCAGAGCTCTGGAAGCCAAACTACTAGTCCGATTTTGATGAAATTTGGCACAGGTCATCTTTGGGCAAAAAGCCCGACCCATATTTT
>CM022885.1:17417551-17442637 GCA_012654025.1 Pachypsylla venusta
TATCACTAAAGAGCAAAGTCCACAGCCGAAGGCTGCAAAATCTTTCAAAATAATATTGTCACTAAAAAGCAAAGTCCGCAGCCGAAGGCTGTAAAATCTTTTTAATATAATGGTCAACATCAACAGAAAATAGAAATATAACAATATCTAAAATATATAACTAAAAGACTTAAAACTTTAGATGAACAACATCTGCATTCGGTGGTAGTCTGATGGAATGATTAAGGAAGAGAAAGTCTGGTACGGTTTTCCGTACCATTTATTTACAATTTGATCGAACGAAGCGAAGGTTTAATTTTAATCCACAATTTTTCTTTTTGTTTGAAAACCTTGTCCGATATTGATAACATTTAATATATTCATAGAATTGGATGTGATCATTCGTCCTCGCGGTGAGTGGAACAACAGTTCTCCGAACAACTTGTTTTTTTCGAAAAACATAAGACAAAATACAGAGCAGTTATTCTTTTTTCAATAAAATTTGGTCAATGTTTAAGAGTTCGGTATGCATTCGGCAGAACGCTCAGAGACACAAAAATGTAAAATTTTTTCGAATTAATAACTGCCAAATAAATACTGAAACATGTTCCTACGACCCATCCAAGTTTTCATTGCATAGAGCACGGCAGACACCCGTCATCCATTTTATAAATTATGTTTATTTTCAGTTGTCCACCTTTGACATAATTATGCGTACCTACCTATTCTGTTCTTTTTCAATTCAAAGAAATTCCAACTCATCTGTTTGTGGTTGATATCAAGAGACATATTCAATTCATTTTTGTATAACCATCAGGTTTCCTATTTTTATTTATTTAAAAACAGATTTTCAATAAGATATTATTGATCAACGTAAATACAAAATAAGTATATATAAAAGGTAGAAAGAGTGCCAGATGATTTTGAAAACATTTTTTGTAGGTGTGCACAATAAAAAATTGAACCACAAATCAGATAAAAACGTCTTTTTCTTCTTGTGGTTGATAATTTTACATACACATTAAACATATTATGGGAACATCAATACCAACATACCCTCAGATTATGTGACACATTCTAAAAACCTCCCCTACTCACATTCACGACTGATATAATTATGAGAGATTTCTTTTTTTCTTATTTCTCTTTAAAATGTTTTGAGCATTCGAGACGGGGGTTTTCCATTCGCTGGAAACTTACAAACCAGCTACCCAAATTAAACTCACCGGGACTGTGTTATGGGAATAGCCAGCAACACAAGGTCGCGAGGTTACCTTGTAGAACCTCGCTGGACGTTGCTAAGCTTCACTGATCTAACGGTAACTGGGGTATTCATGTGCCATAGGCCATGGACCTCTTCTTTTTGATAGCTCTATCTTAGTTTTTCCTAACTTTTATCCTTGCGTAATAATATTAATTTATTATTAGTAATCTATAATTTGGTATTTATAGATCTCACTCAATTCAAAAGATGAAAGTAGTTTTCAAATTATTAGGGCCAACATGTCGCCCCCAGTAGCCCAATAGGGACACATTATCAGCCAATTCTATGACTATAATAAAACGTCCATACCAGTTTCATCTACCACACGGTAGATGAAACAACACGGTTGAGCGATATCGTTCAATATAAGGACAGACAAATTAGTACAATATCGGTTTGTTAAAACATTCTTTCTATCAGTGTCAACATGAACTCGGTTGTGTGAAAATTTCAGTATACATTTACTTGTTGCAAAAAATCCTGCCAACTCGACAATGACAGTAACTTCATTTTTCTCTAAATACAGATCAATGTTTCGTTTTGAAAGCTATCAGTCAATGTTATGTGTGCTATTCAATGCTTGAGCTTATTTCCGAAGAAATATCTTCAACCTCTTCTGTTGAGAGAAAAGTTTCTCACTCAAGTATTCTCTGAGGATTTTCAAGTTTTGAATTTCTGCAAATAAATTTTAATGATTATTACGAATGTTTTTTTGAGTATTGTTTAACCTAATAAAGGCGTTCATTCTTATTAGATTTCATGTGTTCAGACTATTAAACATTCGGGGCAAGTCCACAATTATTTTGAAACCAATAAAAAATTGTGGGGAAGAAAAATAAAAGCATTATTTGGTAAGATACAATGCTCATAGGGCCCAAATGTAATCTTCTTTATAAATTGTAAGGACATTTATTATTATCTCTTAGTTGGGTAAAGTTAAGCGTTCTTACGCTAGATGCATGCCTTCTTTTTAATTTTGCTTTATTCTTCTTTATCATTTTGGACCATCTCTTCTTTCTTTCATTTTAAAAACAGCTTTTATTCTTAGATCGGAGATACAAACTATTTTAGCAGGTAATATTTTGGTATCTAAGCGCTTCAAAGTAGTGTTTCTATAGATTTCTCAAAACCTATTCAACTGTCTTTTTGTACGCATTATTGGTTCTCTTTATTCTATTTTAAATGTATGTTGACAGATTTGATTTTATCAACAAATTGATGTTTATCTATGGAATTCTTTTAATTTGACAGAACTTGCAATATTTTAAGCGTGTGTTGCTGACAAGACCAATATTATTGTGAATAATTATTTGCCCACAACACCCTTGTCAAAGTTTGTGTTCATGCTGGTGACACAAATTCAAATTTACTCAGTCAATGATCATTCACATTGAATTAAAGCATTGTGCTTTCAAGTTGATAATGGGCAAATAAAATTAAGGTTTGCCTCCATATTAGGGAAACGAAGTACGAAGGTTTTGGGTTTAATTTTTGATTGATAATCAGCCTTTTAATAAAATTGAGAAACAATGGTCATAACATTCAATGGTGTTATCATCAGCTATAGGAATACATTTCGAGGACCCGTTTAAAAAATTGTCACGAAAATACACGGATAATTTTACGAAAATTGATTCATGAAATTAATAGTCTACCAACATGGAAGAGTAATTTTATACTTTCAACTTTGATCATAAAAATGACAAATAAAGAGAAGTTAAAACTTCTTTCATTAAAGATTGAAAATATCCTCCAAAACTTTCTAATTGAGACAATAACTAAAGATTGAATCATTGATCTCATAGAACTAGGATTTTGTCAAAATAGTGCGAGAGGACTATTGGTGGTTGGATATAATTGTGGGGACTCTGATGCTATAACTCCGTCAGATCTTATAATGGTGCTAAAGAAGCTAAAGAGACGCTGATGTTAAATTAGTTCGGTACTATCTACCTATATGTTCTTGTCTTCCCAAAACTGTTCTGATACTTCCTTAGAAAATCTGACAGCAATATTTCATTTGTTTCATTTGTTCCTGGCAATGTTCGAGGTGACGTCGTACAGCATTTCCCTATGTTAGTTCGGCTTTGCTTTAGATTTGACAGAGTTGGCCTTCTAACAATAGTTTAAAACATTTTCCATGAGGCCCCATTCCGTTGTCAAAATGAAAATTGTCAAACGCAAGCTGGTTTGTTTTGACTTCTGAATATAAACTTCGTGTTGTTTTTTTTTCCTCACAGAATGATGATGCCAGATGCTGATGATGAGTTCTTCTTTTACTTCAAGTGTCAAACTATTCATATTTCTTTTATTTTTCTTACAGACAGGACCCCTTGTTACTAAAAAATAAAGTACTTCTGAGGAGACGAATAAATTGGTTATGAAGTTCATATTAGAAGCAACATAAAAAACAAAACATTCTTAATATAATGGGAAACGTGGTTAGATTTTATTTAAACTTTAAAGGTGCAAAGTTTTTCAAAGATAACACATTTCTTTATCAAGGAATGAATAATGCTAAACATTCAACACTTTCAAACTAAATAATCATTATATCTAGTTCTTTTTTTTTAATGAACAGCACATTGAACTAAACAACGGTTTTCTCTCTCTCTCTCTCTTTTTTTTTTTTTTTTTTTTTTTTTTTTTGCATAACGGTAAAAAATTGACTTGCCGTTTAGAACCTGATCATTTTTGTACTTACCTAAATCTAACAATCTGTAGAAGATTTTTTTTTTTTACCTTCAGTGTTTACTTTTCACTGTTTTCAATAATTCACAGTTTATCATGAGCAATTCTGACGAATGCTCTCCAGTTCCTTAAGCACCCTTCCAGATTTACGCCTTTGTATATTAATCTTTTATGTTTCTCATAATTCGAATAGAAAAATGGTATTATACCAAGAATGTAATTTTTTTTTTTTTTTTTTTAAAAAAAAAAAAAAAAAAAACTTTTTATTTACATTCAAAATAGATATAGGTAGTACCTACAAGAAATAAACAATATACATTAAAATAATAATTTAGGAAAAGAGAAGGGTTTAGTCTGTAAGTCATTTAGTCCCGTACTAACATGGTGCATATAGAAAGTTAGTAAAAAGCTTTAGACCAAGTTTGGGCTGTGGCGCATTTATGTTTTTATTTTTCCTCCTTTTTTGTTGATTTCCTATTGATTTTATTTTTTTACCCCTAATACTAAAAGGTATTAGTTTTTTTACCGACCCAATAAGCCGATTTTTATTACTAAGCGCTTCAACCCAATCTTAACTGAAAATCTATTATTGTGACAATATACCTATTAGCACAAATAAAATTCATATATTGAATTTTAACATTTAGTGTTAGCTTATTTTGACATACAAATGTATTCCAAATAATTGTATTCTGGTCATTTGATTGATATTTTATGATACCGCAGGTAGTTGTTTTTCTTTTTTACAATAACAAGAAACAAAAATAAAGGGGAAACAAGTGAGTTGAGCTAAGTTTTTACTTCTTCTATTATGCTGTGTACAAGTTACTTAAAGTTTTTTTTTATGAAATGCATAATAATCCAATGTTTATTATAATATATTCCTAGGATACTTTCCACCTTTTGAAGAAAAATTCCATACTCAACTTTCTCCGCCGCGTACAGTATATGTCGAAAGAAGAACGGTAAAACTTTTGCAAGAACGTCACAAGATATCTGCTGTTTAAATATACTTCATCTTCCTTTTTGGTGTATATGAAAACAAGGCTTATTTTGTTAACGTTACATTGACATAAAACGAATACATTGAAGTCAAAATCGGTGGGCATTGTTAAAATGGACGTCATTACGTCCATTTTAACAAATAAATCATTATTTGTTTCTTAATCGTCCATGAATTAGGTATAGCATTCTGTACTACCTTGTGCATAACAGATAGAGTTTAGTCTTGGAAATACACTTTTCTATTTCCCACTGACGTGCCAAAAAAATTGTCAGCTCAACTTTTCAATCATAAAAACCTTGGAGGAAAGAATATAATGGAGAAACAATTCTCCCTAACACTTCAGAGTGTAGTAAACTTTTCAGCCATCTTTGTTTTCAATTAGAGCGCCAAATTTTTTTTTTTATTATTATTATTATTTTTTTTTTTGCTTATTACCTTATCACTTTATAAGAATGATGATAATTAATAATCAAAAAGTCAAAAATGTTATTTGAGCTGATGTCTTGTCTTTTCATTGAACCATAACACGTTTTGTCCCAGTTTCAGTCTGATCTCTGACGTCAAGCAACGTTGGTTGTGGTCTGTGCTCGTGTGGTCTGGTCTATTTACATTTTAAAATATTTACAATATTTTAGAATGGAAATAGTTTAATTTGTATTATTCAGCCTTTCATCAGTTACAATACCATCAGCTCTCTAAAGCACTAGAGCCTCACACACATTCAGGCAGCCTGATGAGCTTATGCTTGTGATATTTTTCAATAACTCGTAATACACACCTAAATCAGGTACCTATACAAGCTTAAGTGTTTAATATGATATAGGTACTTTTTTGCACAGTGACTGAAATATAGATACAGTGGTAATCATGCACTTTGTAGTCCTCAATGTTCCTGTAGAATACTTGTGTACGTAGATAGGTAAATAATTTAGGGCAATTTTTTATTGAAATTCCAGCATCGCAAACTTGCTTGGCTACGCTTAGGGGCCCTAACGCTTAACTTCAGAGATGAGACAGGAAATGATATACCTATTCAACGTTGGTTTGAATAAAGGATCTTGATCTAAGAGTGAGATCTTAGATAATTATGCATTTTATGGTAACTTTTCAAAAATTGATTTTTTTTAAACTCGTTTTTTTATTGCCCGTTATGGGTCCATTTTGGACGGTTATACATACGCAATACAGGCATGGCTGTAAAAACGTTTCTTAACCTCTCTCATTGGGTTAAAATTGGCTTAAAAAATTAGAAGGGAGCCGTGACAGACCTCTCCGACACCAAATTCGAATAAGCTGCATGTTTATGTCCATTTATAAAAGTTATATATTATATCATAAAAGTTATAAAGTTATATATATGTATTTTGGGGTACCTAATTATCCAGAAAATGGCAATGATTATTAGAGTGATAATTACTTCTTTATAACAAAGTAGAACACCAACAAGCTTAAATAAAACGGGTTTTAACCAGTGCAAACGAATTTTGTTTCCTCTGGGACATAGGCACGCTAGGCGGGTTGCTTTAGAAAACATTCATGAGCAAATTTGGTTTCCGCAAGTTAAAAACCTTTTCATTTAAGCTTGTTAGTATTCTACTTTACTATAAAGAAGGAATTTCGCGTTTAAACAATATAATTTGTCAAGTACATTTCGAAAATGCACTTCATTGATGTTGGACACTGATCACGTACGTAATTTCGATATTTTACACTTGACATGGGTTTATTTTTCGCCAAAATGCCTCTACAAAATGGCCCTCAGAGCAGTGTTTTTTTTATGTTTTTTCAATGTTTATAATTAAAAAGGCCACTATCTGTAGAAATAAATTAGCTATATTTTGAAAAAAAAAAAAAAACACCATTTTTGAAACCATTTTTGAAAAGTTACCCTAAAATGCATAATTACCAGATTTTGTAGCTTGCAGCATTAGTCTAAGGACTCTATGGACAACTTAGACAATTATAGTGAAACTTTGTCTGCTAAATGAGTCTGCAAAAACGGTACCGAACTACTTTTTTTATTTAATAGGAGACATTTTGAGGATAAGATGGGATACTTACGCATGAAATGTAACACCTGCTTTTCCATATCGATTTGTACACCCAAATGCTACACAGAACACCATGGCTGATCTTGAATTAACGCTTGGAATTTCAGGAATTATTAAATGCGAAATCAAATAACTAAATTTCAATAATTAAAACAGAAAAGAATATTTTAACTAAAAAAATTGAGAAACATCCATATAAACAATGTAAAAATTCTCAATGTTTTGACCAATCCAAGATGACCGCGATGTGTTTGTTTACTAGGCGGGTTTTGAACGTTTCCCCAACTCCACTCCCCTTCTTTCCTCCAAGATAAAACTTTCTTGAACTCCAAAGATAAAGTAAAGAAAACAATATGACTCGAAAAAAATACAAACAAACAAATCCTACAGGAAAAAAAGAGGAAAGAAATAATAAGGAAAATCATCCACGGGAACAAACTATGAAAGTGAATCTATTCAAAATGGAAAGAATACCTAGACCTCGGCATTCATAACTCAATTATGTGAGGGTCTAAACGAACTGCCATTGAAATATATGCAAAAGGAAATAAGGGAAAATGACAGTAACTTAAGGTTTCGCCTTCCGGTAATAATGATGTGATGGTATTCAAACACGCTCTCAATAGTTTGCTCTATTTAGATATCAAAAGTATAAAATGGCATGAGAGACCCTATTAGCCGGTTTCATTTTAGGATTCTCCAAACTATTGTTGAATCAACACTTACCTTTGTAAAACTCTCGTTAGCGTTAACTGGAGAGTATTTTTTTTAACCAAGCTCGGTTTATTTAACCTCCAATTAAATCATGAAATCATATTTTATTCAGAGAATTGTAATACTCGAACAGAAATGATTGAAGTCGGGTTCTAAGAGTTTTCGATATGGCTTCGGACAGCAATATAGGAATGTGGTTAGCAGGTAGAAATGATTGCTTACGGTTGTTACCTTTTCAGATAAACTGAAAATTCTTCAGTTGAAAGTAACTGTAGAGATAAAGAAATATTAATTTATGAAATTCAGTAAGCTGTTTAACTGAAAAGTTTAATTTGGATGACCTGAAGAGTTAACTTGAGTGTAATGTCAAGAGATGTCCACCCTAAGAAGTGGTTGATCAGATGAAGGTCTAACATTAACATCAAGATTTTTCTTTTATTAGTCTGAAGACGTCAGTTTGTCTTTTTGTACCATGATAACTCTCGGTCGCTCGGTGTGATTCTTTGTATAACACGTTGCCAAATAATTAACTTAATGCACACATTAATGTGAGGAACAGACTGATATTTATGAATCATTATCCATATTCGTAGGTACCATAATTATCTTTTTTTTAAAAAAAAAAAAAAAAATCTTACTTTTTCTTATTATTAAGATTTTCATACTTTTGTTAATCAGATAATCAAAAAGATATGGTATTCAGCGGTAGTGAGTGAGTCTACAGTCCACATAACTACTAGTTGTCTGAAGAAATAGTTTTAACATCATGATTTCTCTTTAATCGTCTGTTTGTTTGTTATACACGATCAATCTCGAACAACTTGCCCGATTTTGACCTTCATTATGTTAATAGTATTGGCTGATTGGTCATCATGTGCATTACGGGCGGTCCAATATTTGAGTCAGGTCACATACCTATACTATAGTATCTATATTTTCTTTTATGAAAGAAAAATATTTTTAAAGTTTAAAATTTCGTCGATTGACATTTTACTTTAGAGAAATGAATTGAATTAATACTAGGTAGATACTACTTTATCTATTTTAGATTTTTAATCAATACAAAATGAATTGAATACTAGATACTACTAGTATATATTTTAGATTTTCATAATATTATCGTATTAAAATATAAGAATTTCTGATTAATTTTGTATCGACTACAATTAAATGACTACAAACATCCTCAATAATATTTCTTATTTGTATTAAAATATGTCAATGTTTTGCGCTGTTCGTCTCTATCGGTACTCACGCTAGCTATCTCTAACGACGGATTCGATTAATGCCACTACTAGAAAGAATTTTTAAAATGTTATAAATTAATAATAATAATAACAAAGAGAGCTGCATATTAATTATAGTCCAGTCATCTAAGACATCGAAGCTAGAAAAAAATAGCGTAGATCTGATTTTTTAACTTGTTGTTGGGATGTATGAGAGGAGTGTAAAACCAAGTTTTCTATTTCGAAAGACCTTCGCTCGCTGCGCGGTCGTCGAAAACGTTCGATTTTTTCGGACTTTTTTCAGTTTTCGAAAAAATCTCAAAAGCCGTTAATCGTAGGGAAATAATTGATCTGTTTTTATGAAGTTACTTGCAATTTAAGACAATGGAGGAGCATTTAGGTCCGGCAGTATTCTTTTTATATCAAAATAACCGAGAGAATTCTACTGGTCCTAAATGCTCCCCATGGGCTTAAATTACAGACAACTAAGTATATACAACATTCTCTCTCATGAGAGAGAATACAACATTCTCTCTCATGAATGACTATTGGAGCTGATATTTATCTCAAAACTTTGCTCAAAGTGAAATTTTGTACTTTTTCGAAAAAATCGACAATTTTCGAAGTGCTATATCTCGTGATCATTAAAGGCCACAGAGTTGCACTCAAATTGTGGCAATCGAATAATTATGTCTTTACGATTCACGGTTTACGAGGATGATATTATACTACTAACGCTATCTCTTAGATTTGTTCTCATTTAAATGAAATAAATATTCTTTATAGTTTTTTTTCTTCTTCTTCTTTTAAGATAGTTCGTTGTTTCGGAATAATAGGATTTCTTTATTATTCATTTTTCTTTCTATTATTTATTCCACATGAGAATATAAACTTTGCAAAATATATTTTTTCGTTCAGGGAACCATGAATATTTGAATAATGTCAAAGTAAGTAATAACTAAATTCTTCATATTTTACGCATGGTTATTGGATATGTATCAGTGAGATTAACAACCCGATCCAATGCTAAAAAGTTCCACGCATGACTATAATTGCACAAACTCTGGAATTATGACAATGAAAAGACGAGTGGACAAACAGACTTTTTAAAAAAATTCCATTATATTTGTAAACTTTCAAAATTTCCACCTATAATATTAATATCGGTGTCAGTAAAATTAATGAATGTCATTTCTTCATGAAGTAAACTGAATGACGCGAGTTCTTGAGCTCTAATAATAAAGAAAATATTCAATCAAATCTTAATTTCTCGGAAATCTCACAAATATACAGCAAATTAATTTCCTTGAAATTCTATACACTCGTCGCCTTTTAACAGATATTCGTAGCGGTAGTAGTAATGGGCATATTTGTTAACGGGAGAGGGGTGGGTTGCCCCTGTATCCGCTACTGACTAAGGTGAAACATATAAAGTTTGGTGAGAACGGTATCCATACGACTCTTATTACCGCAAACACAGAAAAATTGGATATTATATCGTGTTTTATATAGAAAACAAGCATATTATCAAAATTTTATAACTTGTCTCTATTTTCATTAGCCCCTAAAAATATGGAGATATTTCTAAAAAGAAAGTCATTGAAAAATGCAAATATCTTCACCACATACGCTATCCCACACTCCACATAAAAGATACAATAATTTTTTTGGGAAAATTACTACGTTGAAAAATTACGGATACTTTTTATAATATTATTGTGGTTTTTTCATTTAAATATAACCACCATACCAACCCTTTGTAAAAGATTATGTAAAGCTTTAATGGTTTGAATTTCATAGTTAAGCCAATAATACCGAATTCTCTTATTTTTGGTGCCTAATCAAATGGAAAAAATTCTAATTTTAGAATGAGCTCTGTGACTGACGTACGGACAAACAGTAGATATCGTAGATGTTACGTGTTACCCTATTAAAGTTTTGTGAAAAATTACTTCTATGAAACTTTGAGAATCCAGCTGAATCATAATCTATCCCCATAACACATTTGCATAAGATAAAGTGTACATGAAATTTCATTTCATAACAAGTCAAAACGAGAACTTAGTTAGTAAAATAGAAGCAGATACCAACAAAATATTCAAGGCATGATCTTTCGGATTTTAAATTTAAATGAGCAACAAAAATGTTGATATTTCAAATTTTTTATTAAAGAAAGAAAACCTTTAGGACACTAGAAAAGAAAATGATAAAAAGACTTGACTTTATAGGTATTCTACAATTTTAATATAGGTATTATTCGATACGCGTAAAAATCCGAAACACAAAATTAAAGTATCAAAAATCAATATTTTTACGAGTGAAAATATTTCCAGTAAAAAATAAATAAATAAGAATCTTCCATAAATTAAGAGATTTAATCAGTTTTCCCTAAAAAATTTAGTTACTCTCAGATTTACTCGTATATTCACCTCTGCTTTTCTAATATATCCTGAAAAATCAATACCTGGAATTTATAAGGACTAACAAAGTTTTCACTTTCTCGGTCATATGTTTTTTTTTTCTTTTCTTGTTGAAAATTACTACGTTGATTCCTCATATAACGGCTTCATCATACTTTCAGCTAATGCTACTGATTATACTTGTACTATTCCACTTTATTATACAGAAATAAAATTATAATAAAAAAATATTCAAAAACTCTCACACTTTAATAAAATTGTAAACGAATTAAAAATTCATTATTTCTCTCTTTAATGGTTTGGCAGCCACGGAGCAATCAACAATATATTGTTCATTATTTTTGTTTTGAATTATTCCCACTTTCATTATATTTTGTTTGAACTCTTTTGCAAATTGTGAGACAAGGAGAGCAGAGAGGAAGAGAAAAAAAAGGAGAGGATATCGGGCTGATATTCAGTATCAGATTATATTTTTGCAGATCCATTTTGCGAAAGCAAATTTTGAATAATATAAGCTCTTCCTGTACCCTCAAACCACACATCACTTTTCTCGTTTTTTTCTTCTTCTTTTTCGTTCAGTTATATAATATACAGATATAAACAATGTTTTCCTTTTCACATTTTCGGTAATGTTACTCTCATTAAAATGAGTTTTAAAAAAGTTCGAACACAACCAGAACAAATTTCTCTTTCCTTTTGTCAAACTCTCTTAAATTTTTAACCCTCGAATTCTAATATTCATCTCTCTTTTCTTTACCAAGAGAACTGTGCTCACAATTTTCTAATGAGGGGGAAGTATTTTACTAAATGAGCATACGTTTATTAGTAACATAATTGACATGAATGAATGAAGGGCACAATATGCACTCCACAGTAATGAGTGAATAAATGTTCGCCTCATCCATTGTTCCTTTAATAAATACGACGCCATCGCCAATGATGATGATGTACAATTTAAATTAAAATCTATAAAAATACCAATCAAAACGTTAATCAATCAAATTTAATCTCAAACCGAATTTACTCTTTTTGTAAATTTTTAGTACAATTTTCAATTATTGAACAGACCTAGATGTTCAGAGATACACACAAATAAATGGTTAGGGACGTTAGGGTTGACTTGGAGATTAATCATTTCCTAAAATAATACAGTCTATATATATTTTTTTTTTTTTTTTTTTTGCAAATATAGACTGTTTTGAGAAAGGAGGAGGGAAGTACCACACAGAGAATCTTCACTGAAAAGAAGTTCATTGAAGGGTCTTTATCCGGGGAGGAGTGTATGGTTCTCTGGAGGTACTATATGTTACTCAGAGTCAACTTCTCTGTTAAGATTCCTTTCAATCCTAAATGGAGTCTGCGGTATACAAAAAATGCTTAAAACAAATAAATGGAAAATTATCTTTTGTATAATTTTAGACATTCGTGGTTAGAAACTAGCACTTCATTTTCTCACATCGAATAATTTTTGAATGGGACCGGAATTTACTATAATTAGTAAAAAAAAAAAGAATAATAATGACTGAGTACAGAAAAGATTAGGCGAAAAGGGAGACATGTGACCGGAATTTAGGAGAGAAAAGAGTCACCGGAAGAGAACATAAAATATGTGACACTGCAATGAAAGATGCCAACAAGTCTCTCTTTTCTAACATTTTCACTATTATTATTTTATTTCTTTTATTTTTCACTTCATGACACGTTTTAGTGACATTTACGTAAGTTTATTTTCACTACGATTAATAGCCCTCCCTTCCACCCAACCTCATAGATTTGATTCATTTTCCCTTCATAGAAAATTGGAAAATATTTTGTAAAAAACAGTACTTCTTCCTAGCCGTTCCATCGCAATAGAAATTTGAAAAATACTATCTGTTTCACATCCTCTCATAATTTATAAGTAAATTTTCAAAAAGAAGGAAAAGATAAATTTTGAAGAACGGAAGTTTTACAAAAAAAAACATGCAACTGGAGTCAATGTACAGTAAGCAAAATCAGACAAAAATTTCGAGTACTTCAATCATCTGCAAATTAATAGGTTTTATAGAAGATTGCGCGAATCGAATTTGCTAATGTTTGAGATTTGTGTTGGAACTGGTTTGTGTTAAACATTGATAAAAATTTCTCTCAACAGAGAACACACTAAGAAAGCACAAATGATAGGAAAAGGAAAAATTGTGGATGCATTGGTACGTGTATTGCGGTTCAGTTCATATAAACATAATACCACCAAAGGCGTATAACATTATTGAAAGTTTAAAAACATCAAATGAGACCTTAGCACTATTCGTTATTACCTATGTATGTTTTCAAATACTATACCAGGTATAGAGTTTTCTCATATTCATCATTAGTTGGCATCATCTTTGTCGATGATAGCCGATGTATTAGATGAAATTCTAAATAAATGTTTGTCTCTTACGAAAGAGATGGCCAAACTTGACTGAGGAGCCAGAACATTAATTTTACGAAATATGGATCGAACGAGTAATTATTTTTCCTTATTTTTCTCTGGAATTTGTTATTTTATTTCTGTCCACAGACCGGGGGGGGGGGAATTTTAACCAATCGTCAACTTCAATCATATCTAATATATACTCTAATAGGGAAGTTACTTCTGTTACACTAAAATGCTTAGCACAAGTAAATTCCTTATTAGATTATATTTTAGTTTATGCTTGGATTAGAACCAACAGCCTCCTGGTTACAAATCTACCGACTCTGGCAACTGAGTTTATTATACTAGCAGGCTCAGCCCGATACGCATGGCACATTAGAGGCATGCTGGCTGTTCCCGTGAAACTGTCCGGTATGGCGATACCGGATCAAGTGAAACCAATTGAGAACTTAGTTTTTTTCAGTTTAGCATGACAATAAAACACGTTTTTTTCTTAATATAAGAGTAAGATGAAATCCGAAAAAATCTACCAATTTGACTACGCTTAGTTATCTTTTAAATTTCAAAAATAAATAGAATTAGATTTTCGGCTCCTAATATTTGGTCTCAATTCTGAATATGTTCATGTTGTAATACTTCTCACAAATTTATTTTGCAGAATGTTTTATTAATTTATTTCCAAACTTTGTGTTCAATATGTCGTAGAGTTCTCAATTTATATTCGAATTTCTGTTCCTCCATTAATAATATTGAACATAATAGTTTCGCTATTTTTTATTCTAGGAAACCTCACACACACAACGTATGGCTGAAAATCAAATAAAATTATAAGGAAATAATTTGAACTTTGTACAGTATTCGATTTTTTTGTGTGTGTAGTATATTTATCACAACATTATATTTGTAGAAATTTTATTCTATACTTGTAATGAAATTTTCCAATTTGCTTCCTTTTTGAATTGAAATGATATTTTCTAAGTAGCTTCTACTCTGTGAAAGCTAACGCCATACCAATGTATATCTACTTTCCTTTCACTGATTTCATAAAGGAAAATTTTGACTGCATTATGAAGGAAGCAACATATTGCATCTCTTTTCCTTTTCAATTTCGCGTTGAGGATAAAATGACATTTGGAATTCCTACCTGGAGATAAACAACTTAAAGTAGCTAGACTTTGATGGTGAACAAAACAATGCACATTAAAAAAAATGAATCGTACAAGTAATATGTACTTAATTTTATATCATGTTCCGAAATGGTTTTTGAATTACCCATTAGAGATTCTGATAGTTAAAAATATATAGATACCTACATAGTAAGTATATTTCTCTTGCTATATGTACAGAAGTAGTAATTGACAGTTAAATGATCCGGCCGAGATGTCTCTCACTGTACATTCTGGTCAGCACTCTGACGAATTCATTTGTAAATTGAAATTCAATTCAGGTAGCAGTCTTATTAACTACACCACATTTATTGTTTTTAAATATCAACAGAACCTAATTATTTATTAATTGAAATGTGCTCGAGAAGGCCCCGCCCACTGTGCTAGACTTGGTTTTCCTGTGGTTAATATTTATTTTCTTCTTCACTTAAAAGCAAATGTATATTTTTTGCCGTTCCTTAAATATAACAACAACAGCCATGCAATGTAGTAGAGGATAGTAAATATATTTCAAATTTTCATCGGAATGAACTAACGAGTATAAAATTAAATCTTCAAATTGACCGTAAAACATTGAACTTGTACATTATTTACACGAGTTGTCGGCAAGCTTTTTTTCGATAAATTTTATTATTCAGGTAGACGAGAAAATTTAGTTTTATACGAGTATGCGCTTCTAAGAAAAAAACGGGAAGTATTTTCTAAATAACTTCCAAAGGATGTGTTCAATATTATACTATTATGATTTTTTCTCATGGTTATGGCATGGCAGGTTATTGGTTTTCCAAGTCATTCGTTATCGGAACTCATCTTCTACACCCATACAGCAAGACTCATTACAATGTGGTTTCCGAAGTTAAAGGGACCATCAAAATCTTTGCACTGCTCATTGATAATCAAAATTTAATTAAAATATTTTATTAAAGAAAAAGATAAAGTAAAAAGTAAAATGTATCATAAAATTGTATACAATATACCTAATCTACGAGCATAAAAAGAAGAAGAAAAAACAACATTTGGTGGTGTAATTTAAAATACTTTTATTATTGAAATAATCTATTATCATAAATTTACTCGAGAGTTATTCACTAGATGGCTTTCGACTGACATGAAATCGAAATTAATGACCGACCTCTAAATTCATTTGGGCAGCCTTGTACTAGAGGAACCGCAAGATAAAATGAAGAAATATATGGTCATTATTTAAAATGGTCAAAATTTCACGAAAGCAAAGTGCTTCTTGCTTTTCAAGAAGAACGAAGAAAAAAGATTTCTTGATTTTCATTCAATTTAAAGTTTTTATACATGAAGTTCTCCGTTTCTTTCATTTGGTCTCTTCTTTTTGGCTTCTTCTTCGTTTATTATTTATTTTCAAATGAAAAGAATCTTATTATTCAATTATAATAGAAATTAAATTTTCTTCAAAATAAAAAAAAAGAAATCAAATTGAATTTTCTGAAGAAAAAAATTATAATTTCAAATTTGAGTGATAATTTTCAAATTACATTTTTATATATTCAATATTTAATGAGTTTTAATGAAACTCAACAATAGAATGCCTTTAGAGAGTTATTAAATATACCTATCACTCAAGGTTATCTAAATATAGTTTTGATATAAACTTTCAAATTGAGTCAATTCATTGAAAATATTTTAGGTATATAGGTAAAAATATATAAAAAAAAAACATTTTACTGGAGATAGATACCTAGAAATGAAGAAATGAGATTCAGTTTGAAGTAATTTTCATGATACAGCTTTTGTTATCCCAATTTTTGAACTATAGGGTGTTTCATAAACATAGAATCGACCATCACTTTTTTTTGGCACCATTGATGTTATCGTTTTTATCATCAACAATGACTGCCATGTGAAATAACTATACTTTTTATTGTAGTCAAATCATGTTCTTCTGGTTGCCAGTCTCCGAACTATGTTTCTTTACTGCAATATTCTTTACTGTCTTCTCCAAATAATTCATGACTTTATTTCTTTCAAACGTAAAGAAATACAGAGATAATTGTCTTTGTATTAGGCCCAATTTTACTCATTTTTAAACAACCTCACTGCCTTGAAATCCCGTTTGGATCTCAGTTGTCTACTCACCTGAGAAAAATGTAAGTGATTTGGACATTAGGCGTTATAAATATATGTAGGTATAGGTAAATTTAGCTACAGTTAGGAAATGTTCGAAGGGAGCTGCTAGGGTTTCAAATGTGATGAGATCCTAATATTGGGATCAGGGCGTATTATCAAGGCAAGATAAATCTTATAAAACACTTAGGTTTAAAAAAAAAAAAAATGTACCTACTGCCTAAAAAAGGTTTTGCGTTGGGATTAATATTCATATATGAGATTTGGGAAGACACTTGATGGTGAAACCTTCACGGGCAGAGTCCAACTCTGCTTGATGTAAAATAACTTACCAATGTTGTAAAATAACTATAAAATATAATAATTTTCTAAAATTAAAAATGGCAATAATTGACATGTTTCTGCCAGTTCTTGCAAATTATTAGTTTCCATGACTATAACAATAGAAAACGATGCTGTGATATTAATGATGACATTAAAAAGTATGTCGTTTCAAACAAACAGTGACTGACTCATTGAAAATTCAAACGTTTTAAAGAAAGGTGGCAGATTTAGAAATATTTTCGTTTGTCAAACATGCACGCATTCGTAAGTAAAAACCTATATTGTATTTATTCTTATAATAAAGCTCGAATATTCATTAAGTCTAAAAACTTGCGATATTTTAAACAAACAAGCATTATTGAATCTCATTATTTACACATTTTGTCTATTTTTGTGCAAAATAGAAACAAAAGAAAAGTAAGACTTGGTAATAAATATTAAACTTCTGCAAAATACAAACGTACGATGGAGTTATATTTTAACATGATACTAACTTTGAAAACTTTCTTTGATTTATGTGAAAACAAACAAATGGAACGGAAAAGTGTCCCATTGCTATAGTCCTCGCTATTAAATTTAAATGGAAATGATTTTTTTAGATTAGGCGTTAAGTTGAAGGATGTTAAGTTAAATGAATATAAAGATAATATTTCATTTACTCACATATGGATTTATTTATTGGTTAACAATTTTCTAAGCTTTTGATTAATATAACCCATCAAAATGTCAGATAAAACTAGAATTGATTTCATGTTAAATTTTATACGGGTAGAACTGATCCCAAAACAAATATGTAAAATAAATTATCTTCTGCGAATATTGAAATATTCAAGTTCACTTTTATTTAATTACTTTATTATTCCATTTGAATGAGAGCAAAATATTGGGTTAGAGGAAAAGAAGTTATTTATGCTTGTAACTAAGTCTTCATCCTAGAGATACAAAACCAATAAATCACCAAAAAAACTAAAATTTATAGTTATTTAGTTATAATCTCACGGGCCGAGCCCACCTCAGCTTATGGTGTTATATTATATAAAGCTATTGTGGAATATTATGTTACTAATGTAAATATATTGAAGGCATCGACATGGTTCTAGGGGATAGTGCCAATTATTATCCCAAAAGATGAGGTTGTATGATGATACTTAAACCTCTTATTCAGAGCTAAATTCTCATACATCAGGTTGCCATCGGACAACTTACCTTCTTCTTTATTCACCAAAAAAGTAAATTACTTGGCCTCGCACACGTTGGATGTTAAAGATACAGCATTTGAAACTGCTTTGCATTTATAACTGCACATACTTAATTTCCGTGTCCATCACGGCAAGTGATGGTGGTGGAAGGGTTGTGTAGTGGGTAGCTACTCTGGAGGACACCGTACTAGATGTTAAGAATCCCAAATCCTTCCATTTCCTCCAACAGTGGTAAATATCTCAAATTCATGAGGATGCAATTCTATGGGTTGGTTGTGTTCAAACTAACGCTCCACTGTTTACCAGTCAGAGCGTCTTACCATTCTGACTATAATTTAAGTATGAAAAAGTGTCGTTGATTCATAAGTGCTGCGACAAATGTGAATAATCCTCATATTTTTTGACGAATGCAATACTTATTCTCTTGTAAGAGATAATTTAGAATTAACTTCTGTTAGTTTGTATAACGAATTTCTTTTAAAAACGTCTAAAATAACTTGGAGACATAATAGAAAGAATTTTTGAAATTATTTCAAACATTTTTAGGCTCAAAGAACACAGTTTTTCTACATGTTTCTAATGCGGATATGCCTATTTCAGGGGAGTTTGAATAAAAGCGAATACTACCTTACCTTGTTTGTTTTTAGCATTTTCATAGAGGAACAACTATCTTTTTATATTTTCTTGTATTTAGGCATATTCAATATGTCACAAACTAATTTAATATATATGTGTATTACAGCTTTGTTTTCAAGGGAAGCGGTACTTTTTCAAAAAAATAAAACCATTCTACCATTTTTCCTTACATAAACTATTGTTTTGAAAGATTTTTTAAATAAAGATGTGATATGAATCCCAGCCAAGCCAACAATTTACCTCTTTGGCTAGACCTATTACCGTCAGGTCAAGGTCGTTGGGCGTGTAGGAACCCACCCGAAGAAACCACGTATTTTTGGTTTCATCGAGTTGTACTTTTGGCGGTTAAAATATACCTAGGTATAATTTTAAATTTTTCATATAAGAATTACGAGTATGTGCGATTGCATGGCTTTGTCGAAAGTATGTGTTGATTACAATGTCTCAACATCACGTAAAGGTGGACGATGGAGGGAGAGTGGAACATCTATAAAATTTTGGTAATCCGCTTAAAGCAGTAATTTATTGATGATGAGTGCATTACTTATTTCCTAGCCCATTTTTATTTACACAGCGAATAGAGTTTTCTTTGTGAGAATAAAGCAAATGGCTAGGCAACACAATTTTAGCTAACATTTGATGAATTTCTTTTTTATAAAAATATAAAAGGAATCAGAATGAGATCGATAATACTCGTGTATTTATATATGAGTAATGTTTCTCCTAACTTACAGGCGATAATAATAATAAATTTTTGAATTACATGTTAATTATAAGTGTTAAAAAATATTGTTTGTTTAAATTTAATTCATTTAATAGTTAACATAATAATAATAATAATAATACTCTTTATTGATAACAATGAAATAATATACAGATGAAAATAACAACTTACAGAATAAAATTAAAATCTACATGTTACCAAAGGGCGCGATTATTGCCTGTGGCAATCTCTACCATCGAACCCTTAATTTCTTTTTCCTGCCCAATATGTCCAGGGGGCTCTACAGCATCACAAGAGTTCATCATTTTTACACGAGAGCATTAACCTTGGTTTTCGAACACATTAGAGTGAGTTACTTTTATTGCAACATACCACATGTATCTTTTATTGCAACATACGACACATGAAATTTGATTCATATATTTTCCTCGCCTCCTATGTTAATTTGCTAAAGATTTTTCTGAGGGTTGGCGAAATTTTAGAACAGAAACACTTTCAGAAATAGGACACATCTGTCAGGCAGAATGAAACACCAAACATATTCCTAATGGTTTATTTTCCTTGATTTGTCAAGTCCGATCCATTATCTGTTACCCGCCCACTCTACAATCATACATTCTCCCGCATTTCATTTTGTTAGATAATGTTGAAGATAATTGCATATAATCTTGAAAATCAATTGAATTTGAATCTTATAATTAATAAACAAAATGAAGGCTTTATTGATAAATTTTATTTTTAATAAAGCGTTCTTTGTATACTCAAAAACGAGCAAATAAAAGTGAAAATAATGTAAAACTTACTTTGCACATTTTATTATAATTATCTATTACCGTTTCTACTTCCTCAATGCTCATGTTTTCATTCATGTCATATTGTCATATTAAATGGAGATTTGATTCTCCAATTTCGTAAAGCAATAAAATATTCGCAGATATTTTAATAACATTCTCTTCTGAAACATTAGGAGCAAAAGATATATATATATTTTTTTCGGAATAATTGTTTCGTTTTTAGTAACACCAAACCCGAAAAACATGACTATGGATCATTATTTTAAGTATTGTATATTGTCATAATTTGTGTTCAATTTTCTTCAAAAAGGCAGTTCTTTGGTGTACTTTCTAAGTTGATATGTTACCACTTTATTTTTATAAATTGCGTACTTTATTTACTATCAGTTAGAGGAAACGTAATATACCTTATGATATTGCAATTTTCCTTCATGCTGCACATTTTGAAAAGATTTTTCTAAACCTACTTTTTGTACCCTACTCCCACAATTCAGGCTTTACAATTCCCTATCCCTTAATACCTTCAAGTATTTTATGATAAGACAGAAATAAACTTCTATTATAGTTTCTTATTACTTTTCTGTAATATTGTCTTTTATCTTTTGGGGAAAAATCATCTTTTTCATGAAATCAAGGGACATTCTGATACCTGAGAGGATTTATCCTCTGAAAATCAACTATCTAGCGTATAATGATTTTTTGCTAAAAATGGCAGGTCTCTTTTAAAAGAGGGAGAATTTTAGTTGATTTATCATATACTTTGAAACTATGATGACATATTATGTGGAATATACGCAAAAGTCAGATTTCATGTCATATCCAAATTTATGTCCAAAACTTAGTACCAAATTATAAAAATAATTAGGTATTCGCTATTTTGAAATAAGGGATTAACATGAAATACACAAATCTTGAGCACAGAATGTCACACCAATGACATAAAACTTCTTCGGAAATCAAAAATGGAAAATAGTAAGCTAACCTTCTCCAGTAGTAATATGCAAATATGTAACAGAAGACAGCATATTATATCTATTTTTTATCAGTATTTTTTTTTTCTTTTTCTTATATTCTCTGAGTGACATTATTTAATTGTTCGAGACAGAGGTCCTTCAAAAACATTTTTTTTTAATTTCAAAAATATTTTTTTTTTTAAATTCATTCTAAAAATTGATAGTTGATTTAGTTTAACAACGTACACCTTACTAAATGGGGATCTTGTTCTGTACCTTGGCTCTTAGCTTGATATAGTGTGCTACTGTCTGTCTCAACAGCAAACACACCAGATTAGTTGATGCACAAACTTAACAGAATTCAGATGATCACTTTGGGTGCCGACCATCAGTAATATTGCTCCAGCTAAATTAAGAAGACATCTAAATAAACAGACTGAAATCTTGAAACCACTAATGTCCTACATACCTACCAACAACTCTAATATGATGAAATTCTAGGAAGAAGTTTGGAAAACTACACTCCCTATAGAGCACAAGGATCTGCAATCCATCAAAACTGGGGGATTTGAGAGTCTCTATCTTTATCGCATTCGAACAAATACTGAAAAATGCGCAATTTTCTCTTCGCGAATGTGGTAATATTATCCATGCGACGCGACTAGGTGAGCCATTAACTACATCAAAGACCCTGAAAATGACATAATATGAGTTTTGCAAATTGATTTATATTCATTTTGATTTATCGTGCTCGTTAAACTTAACATCTTTTCTTCCAGCAGGAGTGTATACCAGTGTTGTACCATTATCTTCTCGTTCACTGGATTGTATATCTTCTTTTTCTTTTCTCGATTAAATAAGCTAGGAAGAGACCAATTAAGTCTATGCAAAGTTGATCAAGTAAATGGTGATATTTTCTTGATTAGTTCAGAAAAGAGCATCAATGTGTTGTGAATGGTTATTTATTGCATTCACAATGATGGCCTTGACTATAACCACTGCCACTTTTATCAACAAGTGTAGTTACAATCTTAATTATCTTATCGTATTAGTTGAATGCTTGACGGGATTTTAGTTTTAATGTTGTACTGTATGTAAAAGAAAGAATGTTCATTCTATAGTGGATAAGTGTATAGTCAGACTCACATGTATGTATACTCGTATTATATTGTTTGAATAATTCACCTCCAGAGTAAGTACATAGCCATTTGAAAAATTACTGCAGACAAAACGTCTAATTCTCAAGCATGGGCTTTTGTCAGGAGACCAGAATTTCTTTGAATGTTATTTCATATTTCCTTATGTTATTATGTGGCCATCAGCATATCATTACAAGGTATATTTAACCATCACTCCAATATCACCAAAATAAAACCTATACTTAAAAAAGCTGCAGTCCGAGTATGATGCACACTCTGCCACGGAGACGTTTCTAAACCAGTTATGGAACGGTCACTGTTGGGTACTTTACTAAGTCATGCCTAACATGCTTAATTAATTCTTCTGAGGAGGTTGAGTTACTACTACTAAAATTTCGGTAGGTATCTACAATGATTAAAGTAACTTTAAATAACGTTAGTGTTTTTTAAAATTACCAATAGGATGTCTAATATAAATTTGTTAAATAATAAGGTTAAAGTACCAAATTATATTAATAGTCTTGTACTTGCACTTTGTGTAACAAAATTTTACAGACCACAAGAATATTATCTTATGAAAATCGAATGTAGTGTGTATATAAATAAAGACCCTCAGAAAGCTCAACAGCTAGAGAACTACAGAGGCAATTGTTATTTTTGTTTTTTCTTCTAGGATCTCATTTACAACAAAATATCTGATTTCATATTCAAATTTTCAGATAGTCATTTTGAGATGGACATCAGCAGGTTTCAAAAGTGATAATATTATGAATATAGCAATATCGGAAAGAATAGTGTTTACAAAAATAAAATTTTCAAAATTAAGAAAATTCTTATTCTTAAGAAAAAAATTGTCCACGGTTGTTACAAGACTACAGCTCTTTATTCAAAGGTTTAACATATTTATGGCAATCAATGACCAATCGCGATTAGGTATTATGAAAGGAAGTACATACGGATTACTTTTGTACATACTACATACTTTTTTGCACCCTTTGAAATTACTTACATATTTGCTCACTAGACACCAAAAATTCGGATACATGGTATCACACTTTCTTGCAAAAGAACTATTATTTTTACAAAAGACAGATAGTATATTTCATTTTTAAATCTCTTGATTTGTCTCTAATACTCCAAAGATTGGTAAAAATTAAATAAGTAGGTATATTATGTTCTAATGTGTGTCAAATGTACATTTACGACGCGAAGCCTGGATTTAAAAATAAAAATTAGTAAAAGATTATAATGTGAACGAAGCCTATTTGATATGTTGTTACATTTCTTGAGCATCCTACAAAAAATATAGAATACATGTTAAGCAAAAAATCAAAACAAGACTCAATATTTCATTTCTATGTAACTCTGGTTTTATCTGCATCATTAAATTAAGAAGGAGCAGAGGACAACAACAAGTTGAAGATTAAATTAAAATGAAGATAGCACAATGCAGACTCGTACGTTATCTTTACAAATCGATAATCTTCTTAATCCAATGGAAAGTAAGCTTTCATTCAAATATTTTCTTTTATAAGTTATTATTTTCTAATACTTTTCATTCAGATCAGCTCCGTTGATTGAGCACAGGGCTTTTGAGTTGAGGGTCGGCGGCGGCGGTTCAAGGTGAGGTAATAACGATTGCCCTCGGTAAAAATATCTATTATTTCTATCTCTCATATTTGTTATTTTAGTTTTCTATTATTTTTACTAAAATCAGTTAATGTGTTGTTATTCACAGGGTGAGTCATTTTAATGGACACAGTCAAATATCTCGGAAACCGTTAGTAAAAAATCAAATGCTGATTTCGCAGCTGGTCCTGATGGTGTACGAGTACGTGCTGTAAAAGTGAAAGTTATTGGTAATATTTTGACGAAGATATTCAATCGAATGATAGATTTGGGAATAGTAGTGAAATGTATGAAGAGTGAAGAGGGCCCACACAATACTTATTGACAAGGGCGGTCCAGTTGAATTAGTTAAAAATTGGAGACCTATAACAATCTTGCCTATCATTCGAAGATTATTTGAAAAAATATTAGAAAGAAAATTGAGGGATTGTGCAATTATTAACTGTAACCAAAGAGGTTTTATGTCCATACCCGGCTGCGCAATTATCATAACCAGTATGGAAAATGGTCTAGATATTGCTAAAAATTCTCAAAAAAATATTTGCCTCCAAATAAATACTCATTTGAATCAATTTTGTCCAGTGTCCAGATTTATTAAAAAATTTCTTTCTGCATGGTGATCTCCATGGTGTTACCTTACTACAGCTATATGCTGGTATGACTAAAAATGAAAGCCTGG
>CM022885.1:17443961-17465466 GCA_012654025.1 Pachypsylla venusta
TTTCTATATCTCTTACCGTTTTGGAACTATTAGTATTGTCTAAATTTCATTTTGTCCAATCTCGGATTCTAACCTGTAACCCTGGAATGACTGGTCACAATTTTGCAAAATATGTCTTAAATGAAGGATTAAGATGTTACCTAAAACTTTCTCGCTTTGAGTTGATATGTTGTCGCGACAAATCTTGAGATATTGGCCAAAAATCGGAAAATTTCTGAAATTTTTATAAAAATCGGCCAAAAAAGTGGCCGTAACGAAATGACCCCAACCAAAACCAAACCACATTCAATTGTCATCGAAGATCTACCACGCTGCCAAATTTCAGCTCAATCGGACAATGGGAAGTGGGTTAAATTTAATTTCTAAGATTTACCCACAAACATACATACAAAGCAAGTTAAATAAAAGCCTTTAAATAAAAAAGAAAAAAGAGAATTATTCTGTCTATTTATTGATGTGAATCAGACCTATAATAATGGTAGTCACAATCAATACGGGACTTAGTCAAGAAATTAGTAATGGAGTGTCAAACAAACAATGAACTAAACTAGAAGTGGGTCTCAATAAATCTGGTAGCATTCTCATTAAAAGGGGTTTAATGCAAGGAGCTCCCCTATCTCCTCTGTTATACAACATTGCTACAAATCCTATTATTGAAGAATGAACGGAAGGATGTGTAGTCAGGAATAATGACGTGAAAATTACAGAATGCATCAAAATGACGGCACTTACTTTTGCTGATGACATTGCCCTCCTGTGTAATTCAATCGAATCTGCAAGATTGTTGTTTGACATGGTAAATAGCAGATTGGAAGAACTTGGTATGTCCCTTAATGTGGCCAAAACTCAAGCCATAGTAATAAAAAAAGGTGTTCGTATTGGTGAAGCGTTCGCTTTGGGAGAAGCTATTATTAAACCGGCATCTCAAGAAAATATGGTTAAATATCTTGGTACCACTCTGAAGGAAAAAAATATTCTGGATAATAAAACTACCATCGAGAATAGCTTGGTAAAAATATTGATAAGTAACCAAATATCCATATTTGAAGGCTGATCAGAAACTGAATATTTTGAATACATTTATGTATGACCCAAACTAACTTACAAGTTACAGACCACTCCAATTGACCGCTGGAGCGTTCCTTTTGTAGTGTATTTGGATAAGTTGATACGCTCAGCCACCAAGGAAATTCTGGAAGTACCTAAAGGTGTGCCGGATACCTTGCTATACTCGAGCGGGGATGTTAGAGGCCTCCAGATGTTCAAATTCTCGTGGGAAATTGTGATCCAGCAGATGAATTTATTTCTCTCTCTCTTAGAAAACAAGATGATAGTATTGTGACGGCCCTGAAAGATTTGAATGTGGAGATTCAAGACTGCCTCAAAATGCTGGATGTCTCTATATCTGCTGGAACAGTAAATTCTAAATCTGTCCGTGAGGATCTGAGAGATAAGTAGTTCAAGAAGTGGGGGGAAATGAAACTGAAAGGGATTGGTGTTTGCCTTTTTAAAGAAGTCAAGAGCCACAAATAAGTGGTTTACAACCAAAGAAGGGCTTACAAACTCTGAAATGACGGAAACTATTAAGATGTGCTCAAACACGGCTGATGTTAGGGGAATCCCTGGCAGGTCTCAAGATGGGAATCCGATTTAATGTCTGCCTGAGGACATCGCCGATGTCCTCAGGCAGACATTAAAACTAAACCGATTGCATCACTGGCTCATGTTTTGGGAAATTGTCAGTTTGGGCATTTGTTGAGAAATGACCGTCACAACAGAATTAGGAGCATGAATTAAAAGTGGAGAATGTGGTTAATTATTTTTAATTTACCTTCCCCCAAATTTCTACTGAATTAAAAGAAAGATTTGAGGTCTACGAGGAAGTGTGTGGTGTTGCTGTGGATGGATCTTCTCGTAGGATTGACATTATTGCCATCGACGGGAAGACAAAAAAGGACTGATAATTGACCCCACTGTTCGTTTTGAAGCAGGCAGAAATCAGCCTCTTGAGGTTCATCAGGAGAGAGACCTTACTATAAGGAGAAATATGGTTTGGTCCATATTTCTCCTTATCTTACTATAAGGAGAAATATGGTTTGGTCGATATAGAAATAATTGGACTGATGATAGGCGCTAGAGGCACGATAACTTCTTTTTTCCATAACTTTTGTAGAATATACTAGGTGCGTCCGTGGACAAAAACGGGCGGAGCCATCCGTTTCACCTCGAATTTTCGGGCACCACATAAACTTTAGCATACTGCTCCATTATACAGTTAAAACAAGATTTTTTGAGAATACCGCACCTTTCTTGATCGCATCATGCCGTTGAGTAGTAGGTCCTATTTAAAACGCAAAATAATCGGCCGAAAAATCGGAAACGGTTCAAGATATCGTTCCGAAAATAGATGTATGCACCCTTGGAGGTATAAATATATTCGATATCCTTCAACGTTTTGACTAAACAATTAGTATTTCCTAAATTTTATTTTGCCCGATCCCGGATTCGAACTTGTAACTCTGGAATGGTTTGTCAAAATTTAGTAAATTATGTCCTAAATTAAGTATTGAGAAGCCACCTAAAACTTTTTCGTTATGAGTTGATATGCTGTCGCGACAAAATTTAAGATATCGGATCATGACTCTCTGAATTTGGTAAAAAATCGGAAAATCGGCCAAAAAATCGGAAACGGTTAAAGATATCGTTCTGAAAATAGATATATGCACCCTTGGGTTTATGCAGAATATGAAGAAAAAAATTTGGTAAAAATCGGTTGAGTAGTTTCGGAGGAGTAGGGTAACAAAAGTTTGCAGTTTGTAGGGAGTATAAGGCTACGCTTCGCTCCGCCCAATAAATATATATATATTCGATATCTCTCACCGTTTTGGCTAAACAATTAGTATTTCCTAAATTTTATTTTGCCCGATCCCGGATTCGAACTTGTAACTCTGGAATGGTTTGTCAAAATTTAGTAAATTATGTCCTAAATTAAGTATTGAGAAGCCACCTAAAACTTTTTCGTTATGAGTTGATATGCTGTCGCGACAAAATTTAAGATATCGGATCATGACTCTCTGAATTTGGTAAAAAATCGGAAAATCGGCCAAAAAATCGGAAACGGTTAAAGATATCGTTCTGAAAATAGATATATGCACCCTTGGGTTTATGCAGAATATGAAGAAAAAAATTTGGTAAAAATCGGTTGAGTAGTTTCGGAGGAGTAGGGTAACAAAAGTTTGCAGTTTGTAGGGAGTATAAGGCTACGCTTCGCTCCGCCCAATAAATATATATATATTCGATATCTCTCACCGTTTTGGCTAAACAATTAGTATTTCCTAAATTTTATTTTGCCCGATCCCGGATTCGAACTTGTAACTCTGGAATGGTTTGTCAAAATTTAGTAAATTATGTCCTAAATTAAGTATTGAGAAGCCACCTAAAACTTTTTCGTTATGAGTTGATATGCTGTCGCGACAAAATTTAAGATATCGGATCATGACTCTCTGAATTTGGTAAAAAATCGGAAAATCGGCCAAAAAATCGGAAACGGTTAAAGATATCGTTCTGAAAATAGATATATGCACCCTTGGGTTTATGCAGAATATGAAGAAAAAAATTTGGTAAAAATCGGTTGAGTAGTTTCGGAGGAGTAGGGTAACAAAAGTTTGCAGTTTGTAGGGAGTATAAGGCTACGCTTCGCTCCGCCCAATAATATCAAAGAAAGCATGGTGAAAGTTATATCTCAGTTAGCTGTAAGAAGTTCCATCTCCATCCTAAGAAACCATATCTACGGGCTAACCTAGTCATCGTCCAAAACTCCGAAACCATATTTAACATTTTGATCCGTTAAAGAAATCTCAATATCCATCTCGAGCCACCAAAATCATCATCATCAGCTAATCAACATTACATGGTATCCTTTGTCAGTTTGGCAGCCTGCTGGGTGGGCAGGAAGGCGGCTTAACGTATATCTCTCTTTGACTATGTCCTTTAAAATGACTCACCCTGTATATTATATCCGCTGACAATCTCAAAACGGCTGACTACATACTTAAAAGCAAGAAATCAGATATTTTGATGTTACCGCAATCTTAAAAAAAAGACATAATACTCTGCCAGTTTAGCACTTGTGTTCATAAATTTACTTTTACCCCCACCTCATATTTGAGAAAGTAGAATCCAAAAATCTCATTAAAAAAATAGGACAGCAGTCCATTGTCTCCCGCCCACCCTACCTGCCACATTTGCCATTTGGCTTTAATCAATATCAATGATGTTGATTTGGTATTTCGGTCCAATTTGGACTCTGAATGGTTTCCGAAACTTACAGTTACATACATTCGAAACTTACAGTTACTTGTCCTGAGGGCGTTAACTCGACCTCCTCAAATGAAATAAAGGAATAAAATGAAAATTGCGTAATTGAATTTTATTTATTCGCTAGCAGAATACATAAAAAATGTATGAAATGCTAAGTTCCAAAATGCGGGAGGAAGCATGAAAGTTGCATCGAATCCACCCAGCTACCACATGTTTCCTACACTAATATATTAGAATAGTCTGATAATTATGTGCATGCATTATGCACGCGGAATACGTAACATCAAATTGTCTGGATATTTTTTCAAAGACTTGTACATCAAAAGTAAGTTATTTTTATGCTTAAATTTATTGTGCCTAACCTTAACACAAAAAAATACTTTAAAATTAAGAAGGTTTTTGAATACAAGTCTGCACAGTTTATGTTTTTATCAACTTTCAAATTAAAAACCAATGACGTATAAACGTATTTAGAAAAGTTGACTGGCCAACACAAACAAACTGAACAGGTTACGCCACCAATTATTTTGGTTTTTGTTATGGAAATTGAAACTCTGCCGTAGCCGATCCCAAGCCCGTGTTGTGAAATGAGGAGGGAGATACCGGTCAGAGATAGTATGCATTGAGATTTTCTCACATGTATGCTTGAGGTATCAACCGTGTCGCTCAGAGTCTCCTTCTCTGGTAAGATTTCGCCAAGCAAGATTGATTTGTCGATTTCTGAGGCACATTTATAATCTCGCGGTAAGATTCAAAAGAACGAACTGGTCCTCCAGGATGGGGGTTTGGCTTTGGGTTTACTACCCAATCCAATAAAAAAATCACCAAGTACCCGAAACTAGATCCAGCCTCCGATAGACAACGGATTGATAAACAACGGATATGTCCCTGGAACACAAACACGGATTAAGTATAAAGGACTTCGACTGGGAACATGGAACACTAGACCTCCGTACGCACCTGGATCTTTCGAAAGCTTAATTAGAGAGACTACAAGATATAATATAGATATTCTAGCTATACAGGAAACTCGATGGGGCAGTGATGGAACACAAACCTCTGGAAACTATAAACTAATATATGGAGGATTTTGAAAGTATCTCATCATATTTTAAAGGCGCGACCATGAAATTTGAAATCTACGACCTCAAAAACATGTATTTTGAGCATACACATCACTTTAGTGCTTCATTTGATAATCCCCCTTTTTGTTCGCCATTTTTTTTTTTTTTAGCTTTAGAGGTCAGAGATTATGTATAATTGAAAATTTGAAATCGACCTCAAAAACAAGTATTTTGAGTATGCACATGGCCTAAAAGGAGGTCTATTTATATACCCCCTTTTTCCCCCATTTTGAAAATATCTCGAAATTAAAAGGTCAGAAGTTATTTATAATAGCAAATTTGAAATCGGCGACCTCAAAAACATATATTTTGAGTATACACATGCCCTCAGCGCGCTTATTAAGGAGCACGGTAGCGCTCCGCCCCGCCAAGTCAAAAAAATGCGGTAGCTACCAAGAGTATATTATAGGCCACAGCTTACATTTCCAATTTCAGCTACTTCCAGAGGAAAAACTACACACCTCAGAATAAAAATGATTATTTCCTACGTATGGGGCGAACTTAGAGACGAAGTATATGAAGTTTCAAGAAAATCGGTTAAGTCAAATCGGAGATATAGGCTTCTGAAAAGTGCACTTTTTTCTCATCGTCTGCTCCTGCTGCTGCTGCTTCTTCTTTGATGTTGACGCACCTACAGCCCAAACTACTGGACCGATTTTGATGAACGATAGCTAATTTTTTTCTCGTGAGTGGCAGATGTGCCTTTTGCTATGTATATTGTCCCTCAGTAGGTCTTTCAGCCCCAAATTTCCAAAAACCCTCAAAATTGGGGGTATTTATTTGATATACAGGGTATAATTTATCCCATATACAGGGTGTTAATTTATCTCATTCAATTATTTATACCGGGTGTATCACATTGATTAATGATAGTTGATGATAGATTGATTTTCATCAATCTTGACTAAAAAAATTCTTTTAAAAATCTGAAAGTACAGGCTGAAAAACGTCCAGTCATACTCAGATTTTTTTTCTCAAAATTTTGACAGAAAAATTTCTTTTAAAAATTTGAAAGTAGAAAGTACAGACCGAAAAACTTTTTTTTTTCGGTCTTTTTTTACGCTTTGGAGAGCGATAGCACCAAAAGTATTAGTTTCTCACAGTACTTGTGGGAACATTTATTTTTCTCCTTGATATCAAAATATGACACAAAAAAAAAAATCGAAATCGGATAAAAATCGACGAAGATATGGCAGTATACTTATTTTGGTGTGGTGGCCATCTTTGATTCGTCATTGCAGCCGTCTGCATCAGTTCCGAGAGTGGAACCCAAGATATTGTTGATCTCCACCACATTCCTGATCGAATGATATAACCCACTAAGCTCCTTCATTAAGTTGCACACGGAATGCACTTTGCGCCCGTACTATATATGAAGGTAGGAAACTTTTAATTAATCCTCGTACAGAGGGAAGAAATCTTCTTATGGACCGATAAAGGGTTGGAATACGTTGTTATTTTTTGGTTCTTGACTACTATGTTTTACGAAATTATTAGAAGCTCAATTTTATTATGTTTTTTCATATTCAACTGCCACTAAATACTCGTACAAGTAAAATTGTTTGAATTTAAAACGATACAATAGTTATAATTTGATCAGATACACATTGCTAGTTATCAGTTAGTAATTTACTCAAAATATGTGAAAATCATTCTTCAATATCCTTAAATTAAATAACAATATTAAAAAGGAAGTTATAAAGAGTTAACTTGTAGTCGTAACATTCAAAACGTATCTAACTAATGTAGTTTTACACGACACCGACGGAAGTACTTAAACGAAAAATTTCAACTCAACATTAACTAAAATAATTGTTCGGTGTTGATTTCTTATTTCTTTCAAACATTTATCTATATTGTACATAGGTACCTAATAGTTTTTATGAGATAAGTGAAGACATCTCACAAATATGGGTATGTCTCATCCCTTCTGAAATTCTGTAACAACAGACCTATAGACATCGAAGCAAACGAAAGAAATAAAGGTTTCGGTTATTCGGGTACAGTCATCGCAACTTCGAGTATTTGTGTTTACGTGAGATGATGTTAGCTCGGCTTATTACTCTAATACGGTTGCGAAGATATTACTTCCGAAGATTGAAAACGAAGTGTATTAGTGATTTTTTGTTGTTGTCAATTCCAGAACCCATATTTTCCCCTACAGCTGTCACTGATATTCGGTCTAATAATATAGGGCTCTGTTGCTAGCCCACGGTGCACTAAACAAACACATTCCAAAATGTGTTTGTTCTTTTAATAAAAAACCGAAGAGGTTTTCCGTTCACCGGTTTCATTGAGGAGTAAAGGTGGATGCTGAATAAAATCGCTGAGTCTGAGATTCCTTCAATCAATTGCATTGTTGTTCTCGAAGTACCAACATTGCTCTAAATGTTTACAATTTGTTTTTAAATAAAAAGTAATGTACAAGTATTTATTGTGTGGGTGTTTTGTTAGCTGGCACAGAATAGATGAGCTGAATGCAGTTTTTTATTATCTAATAGAAGTCAGCTTAAATACAAGTGGTTTGCTTTGTATTCTAGGATAGTAATTTATTAAATTAATGTTGTAATAGTGCAAAGAAAATTTATATCTTCTATGTTCATACATGATTACATTCTGATTACAAATAAATGTCGGCCGTTCATAATTAATGACCAACTTACTTGTCTTAGGGGACTAACATCTCACATAACTGAGTCTTATCCAAATTACCTGATCAGAATATTTTTGCTTGAAATTACTATGTTAGTATGCCCCAACGATGAGGATTACATATATTTTTTTTTTTTTTTTTTTGCAACGAAGATAGATGACATTTTTGTCTTTAATGAAGGATGAAATAAGTCGTAAGTATTTGAATAATGATTATAATGGTACATAACATTTGATTTAATCTTAGCTTTCTTCTTCTTAATACAAGACCTGATTTTATAACTCCACACCAACTCAGTGGTTGAGTTTTTCTCCGATTCGTCGAGCACAATGGGCAAGTAAAATAACATAGTATGAAGACGATAATAAATCTATATACAATCATACATACGCACGTAAATAAGGAGAAATAAATAAATAAAAGTGCCATCCCACAAGTTGGCAGAGGATATAAAATCTTGTACTCACAGTATCTAATAGATAAAATTTATCTAACATGAAAAAGAACATTCGATAAAAGTAAGATACGTACGCGAGCTTTGTAAATAATTTAAAACATAGATTGCCCATACTCCTAGCACGGATAATTTAATCATTCCTACGTTAATAACCTCAAATAGGTAGGATCTAGGATCTCTTTAAATAGATGAAGACTTTTATGTACATATTGCCGTTTTAACATAGATTGTCCTTTCTCCTAGCACGGATAATTTAATCATTCCTACGTTAATAACCTCAAATAGGTAGGATCTAGGATCTCTTTAAATAGATGAAGACTTTTATGTACATATTGCCGTTTTAACAGAGATTGCCCATTCTCCTAACACGAATAATTTTATCATTCCTACGTTAATAACCTCAAATAGGTAGGATCTAGGATCTCTTTAAATAGATGATGGCTTTCATGTACATATTGCCCTTTTAACATAGATTGCCCATTCTACTAGCATGGATAATTTAATCATTCCTACATTAATAACCTCAAATAGGTAGGATCTCTTTAATGGATGATCTCTTTTATGTACATATTGCCGTTTTAAAATAGATTGTCCATTCTCTTAGCACGGATAATTTAATCATTCCTACGTTAATAACATCAAATAGGTAGGATCTAGAATATCTTTAAATAGATGATTACTTTTATGTACATATTACCGTTTTAACATAGATTGTCCATTCTCTTAGCACGGATAATTTAATCATTCCTACGTTAATAACCTCAAATAGGTAGGATCTCTTTAAATTGATGATGACTTTTATGTACATATTGCCGTGTTAACATAGATTGCCCATTCTCCTAGCACGGATAAATTAATCATTCCTACGTTAATAACCACAAATATGTAGGATCTCTTTAAATGGATGATCTCTTTTATGTACATATTGCCGTTTTAACATAGATTGCCCATTCTCCTAGCACGGATAAATTAATCATTCCTACGTTAATAACCTCAAATAGATAGGATCTAGGATCTCTTTAAATAGATGATGGCTTTCATGTACATATTGCCCTTTTAACATAGATTGCCCATTCTACTAGCATGGATAATTTAATCATTCCTACATTAATAACCTCAAATAGGTAGGATCTCTTTAAATAGATGATGACTTTTCTGTACATATTGCCGTTTTAACATAGATTGCCCATTCCCCTAGCACGGATAAATAAATCGTTCCTACGTTAATAACCTCAAATAGGTAGGATCTCTTTAAATAGATGATTACTTTTATGTACATATTACCATTTTAACATAGATTGCCCATTCTCCTAGCACGGATAAATAAATCATTCCTACGTTAATAGCCTCAAATAGGTAGGATCTAGGATCTCTTTAAATAGATGATGACTTTTATGTACATATTGCCGTTTTGAAGTCTCCTATGTCTCTAAAATGGGAAGGTTTCTTTTTATCACAACATAAACAAGCCGCATTAATTCGCATGAATTTCGTGAATTCGATACAGCAATACAAATTTATAATTTAACTAGCAGGATACTCCCGCTTCGCTTGGCGCCTTAGAGGCATGGCCGTTTATAGTTTCAACCCCAAAAGTAGCCTATGTCCTTTCCTAAAGTTTAGTCTATCTCCATACCAAATTTCATCAAAATCGGTTCAGTAGTTTAAGCGTGAAAGCGTAACATACATACAGACAGACAGACAGACAGACAGACAGAGTTACTTTCGCATTTATAATATTAGTATGGATATTACAGAACAACGCGACCATCCAGTACGACAGCTTCGTGATAGTTTTGATTTCAGTACGTCTTTTTTTCACTCTGCTTGTTGTTTGGTTTTCATAGTTTTGTTTTATTTAGTCAAGACAATACAGCGTAAACGGCTTGGAATTTTTGAATTTTGAAAAGCTTTCGGTGTATGAAAAGGACCATGGCCAATTGAATGGTTATGGTGAGATCCAGGTTCGACCTCCGACAGTGAGTTTTATTGACAAAAAGTGTCGATTTCTCAAGAAATTTAAATGGAACAAATAATTTTGTTCAAATAAAAGTACAAATAAAATAAGAAAAAACTTTCCTCTTCATTTTAAAAAAAAATGATCAGGGGTGGAGCTAGAGGGGTCTAAGTTATATTTTATTATACTCAGTATAACGGTGTTCATTATAAAATTTAATGTAAAAGTACCCTTATTGTGTTCCCATCTAACTAAACCATCAAAAGTGTACACTTTTATTTTCATCAGTGTTGTAAAGGGCAAAGTCAAATCTCATTTTTCTCTGGAAGTTAAAAATGGGCCGTTTAGTAAACGGCAATTTTCGGTTAGGAAGCCTTCAGTAAGGTGGTTAATTAGGACAAAAAGTAATAACTAACCTAAATAAGGAATCCTTCCAGCAAAATAAGAGAAACATTCACGCTCCCATTCTTTCACAGCGATGCCAGAGGAATGAGAAATTTTCAATGAAATTTGATGCAAGTTATTTCCTATGTAATTGCATTGAAATTTTCTCATTCCTCTGGCCCTACTGTGAAAGAAATGAGAATGTTAATATTCGAATTTCTACCCGAAAATAGCCTTTTCACAACGGACCATTTTTAACTTCCAAGAGAAAAATGAGATTTGACTTTGTCCTATCACGACACTGATGAAAATGAAAATGTACACTTTTGATGACGAACGTATACATAAAAAATTAAAACAAACATAATTATACAGGGTGCAACAAAATTAAAGTTTAGACCTCTATTGCCCGGTCAAATTTAGTGATGGACAAAAAACCCGCAGCTGCGGCTGACACCGCGGTGAATCACCGCACCGCACCGGGCGGTGCGCGGTTTTCATATTTCGAAAATTTCACCGCACTGCGCGGTGCGCACCGCACTACAAGATATACACAAAATACTGTATAATTTGAAGGTATATAAATCCCATCTGGACTATAATTGTGCCCCGAAACTTTTGGGTGCTTTTGTTGATTTTTTTTTAGGTTTTAAGTATTGCTGTCTGAAAAGTTAATGGTAAGAGCTAGAGACTTGAAATTTGATATGTATGTCATATTTCTGTTCTCAGTAAGCTCCAAATATTTTAGGTGCAATCGAATACACCATTGGCAGTTTTTGCCGCTTTTTAACGGCTTTCTGTATTGCTGTCTAAAAAAAGAATGGTAAGAGACAGAGACTTGGAATTTGGTATGTGTGTCATATTTGGGGTCTCAGTAAGCTTCGGAACTTTTGGGTGCAATGAATATACAGCTGGCGGTTTTTACCGCTTTTTCATTAAGCCTGTCTAAGAACCAGAAATTTGAAATTTAGTATGTATTTCAAATTTAGGGTCTAATTACGCCCCAGATTTATTTTGGAGGGGTGTATATTTTAGCCAGTAAAATAATAAACCCATGTGTCTCATTGGCAGAGTTTTGATATGAACACCTTTCAACTATTTTTTTCATTTTGAAAAGTATTAGCTAGGAGTTCCGTAATAGAAATTATTGCTATCGCTTTTGTTTTTCCTCTGCTAATAGATTTGTACTTACAGCAGAACCTCGTTTCACCCGAAAACCCCGTGGGTTTTTTTTCCTTTTTGGCAACCATTGAAGAATTTTTTTAAAAAAATTGAACTTTTCTTCTATTGTGGTTAAGAAGAAGAAAAAATGGATAGGTATTAATACCCTACTATTTGAAATTTTCATTTTTTCATTAAAATTTCAAATAGGAGGGTTATTTGGTAACCCTTTTGTTCTTAAAAATCAAAATTTTGCACTCTTTTCATTGTATTATATCGATTAAATCACCTTTTATACATAACCTCGATTATTTCACCTATAACCTTGGTCCTAAATAGGTGAAATAATCGAGGTTCTACTGTAATTTCAACATTCTTTCATTTCACACCGCGGTAATCTCCGCGCGGTCCGCGGTACGGTTCGTAATTCCTGCGGTTCACGGTTTTAGCTCTGCACGGAGCCAAAATCCGCACCGCACCGCGTCCATCACTAGTCAAATTAGATTTTCGCCTAAAATAAATTCGTAAAAAACGGAAGATGATTTTATTTCACGTTGGGCATCCCGAATAATAGTAATCTAAGTTTCCGCGGTTTGTCAGGTAAGCTAACTTTTTTAATTTTGGCTTATAACATATGAACGATGCATTTTATGAAAAAAAAAAATCTCTATTCAAACTTAATGAGAATTAAATTTGACGTCTAATAACATATTTAAACGTTAAATTCTAGAGGAGGGAGGAGGATAGATATCGAACCGAACTAGACTGTCCACCAGGACATACTAACCTTCTTTTCTTCTTTGAATAGAAGACTTGAATCCTTTTCAGGTCGTCCCATGCTTTTTTACTAATCTTCCATTTGAATTTGTGGACGGGCTGTGTGTTTGGGTCACACCATTGATGTAGTTGCTATATTCCTAGTTCTAAACGAGTCAACGAAATTTGACAAAATGAACAAGAAGGAGGAGAACCAATAACGTATAGATCAAGATGACCCACCAGTACATATTGTCCTTGCGTTCTCCTTTGGAGAGGAGGAAAAAATCCTTTTATGTCGTCCAAGTCGTTTTTTTTTCTGTTTCTGAAACGTCAAATTATAAATGATGTCAAAAAAACTTCATTAAATTTTGGTGTTCTAGTGTCGCATTGTAGACACCTTCACACTAACGCACTACCAACGCACATATTACGACACAAAACTTCTAAATACTTTCTTGTAACCAAATGATCCCAAAAAGGTACATTCCAATTCAATTCCTTACCAAAAATGAATGATATTGACGTCGGGCTAATGAAAATGAAAAATTTCTACATAGCAGCAAATAAGTGATACGACTTTTTAATAAAAACTAAAGATCAAATGAAAAAGTAGAGGTGCTCTGAAAGAATAAATGCTTCGTAACTTTAGATTAATAACATTTTTCATACAACAACCGTTTTGTGTGAAGGGGTTAGAGAGGGGATTAGCAAAAACCTCCCCTACGTCACTTTCACCTCAAATGCAACGCAGAGCTTCTGTTTGAACGATAACTTACAAAACAATTAAATCTCCCAATATAAAATTAATAATTTTGAGGTCAGGCGTCATAAAATTACAAAATGGAATATACATAAAATTACAGAACGGCAAATCGGCGCCACGACCACTTTTCGATTTTTCCGTCTACCTATGCATAGGAAGGAGCAAATTTCGTATATTGGTATATAATCAGTTTTATCTAATATTATTTTTTAATTGGAATAACCGTTTTTAAGCTTACAGGCGTCTAGGACACGCTGTACGAGTATATTGACCAAAACATCAAATAGGTACTGGGTGAATTATTGGTGTTGGGGGTTGTGAAATATCGGTTTTAATTGTGGACTGTATATTATGGATGGAAGAGAAAAGTTTTAACACCAACACATTAATTTAAACTTGAGTCTCATCTGAAACCATAATTTCTTGGAGAAAATTCAAGCCTACAAGCTTATTGATAATTTAGGGCTCAAACAATATAGCGTGTATGTACAAACAAAGGTGAAGTTGGAAGAAAGCTAAGATTAAATCAAATTGAAAAGCACTTCTGTTTCTTTCTTACTTTGGAGCTCAAGGGATTTTCCACTAGTTGTTTGATAACTTTTTTGTCTCTGGGTCTGCAGACATCAATGAAATAAAATTAGAAGAAAAGTACACAAGACTCGTTTACTTCAAGGAATTTCTTTTTGAATTTTAGATTCCGATCAGAAATTTAAGAGATCATTTCAAAAATTCTTTATTGAAAAACTTTCTTTTGATTGCTCTCCTTTTTTGTGGAAGATATATTGTCAAAATATACCCACTGAATTTCTTCAGTGGTTACGAAGAACGAAATCCTATTACTGTTGTGCGCTTTTTAAAATTTTCTAATTGAAGAACAATAAAAGGTGTTTTTTATGAGGCTACATTTAAGTGTAATTTTCTTGGAGTGTATGCTATTGTTGTTTTTGTAATTTTTGTTCGCAATTTCTTTATAAAGAAACAACATCATCAAAGAAAAATTTAGGGTCCCTATGAATATGGGCACCAGTTCAATTCAGAAACTTAAAGAAAAAAAAAATAGACTCTAGACGAGGTTAATGCCCGAGGCATTTTTACCACCTACTAATAGAGCTCTATTTTTATTGGGTCAAATAATCAAATTAATAAGGAAAAAATACTGCCTCTGATGAGAATTGAACACACGGCCCCTTGTTTACCAGGCGACCGCTCAGTAGTTAAACGTGGTGCAATTTGACAAGTTGTTCGGACCTATGCGGAAACGTTTTGGATTATAATGGTGAATGCTGAATCCTCTCATGTCATCATGATATTAATTTTAAAGTTGAAAGGAGTATAATCTGAGTGCACTTTTCTCCTACTTCACACTAAATCAAATTCATTTTTTTTTTTTTTTTTTTTTTTNTTTTTTTTTTTTTTTTTTTTTTTTTTTTTTTTTTTTTTTTTTTTTTTTGTCCTGTATTATTTTGAAAATACCTAGAGCAGCAAAACACTCGAAAAGTTTAATAAAATTTTACAACAGCATGCTATTTCCGCGATGACTGCACTATCAGAATGACGAATGTTGTACCTATCACCATATAAATTTAATATATATCGTTGAGTTATTTACTTTCCTTTTGTATAATATGAGAATGAAAAACTCCCAGATATAATAAAATGTTTTGTGATAAATTTTAGACTTCTAGTCTGTTTTGTTCCATATGGAATAGAAAGCTATTAGATAAAAATATTAAATAAAATCTAAAAATGGGAAAATCTAAAAAAATTGAATTGGGTATAGAAAATAGCTTTGACCGTATAAAGTCGGGTATTTGACGATTTGAAGTGAGGTCTAGATTTAACTCCACGATATTCTTCTTTTGTTTGTGTTTTTGTACCACGTAAACAAATCCCAGTGCAGCCATGGGTTCAAAAAAATGTGACTGCAGTTTTTTGTTCTCACTGGCCAACCGGGGCATTACTTGGGTAATTTGAAGTGAGTTAGGTCTACGGCTCCCATTACCATGTAAATATGGAGTTCCTTTTCAAAAAAAATTTGTGGGTATCATAGAATTACTAAGAGCCTCATATACTAAAAAACTATACTCAATTGGCCTCACGGGGCTAAGTGCATCCTGATATTTCAAACAATAAAAATTTGAAATTTCGAAAAATTTCCGACCCTGCCAGTTATTGAACCCGGGTCCCTCACCTGTAACACTCACATTATTACTTACTAACTACTTACATTGTATATGAAATTTTCCGAGTTCAAATTTTGGATTATAGCAGCTTTAGTTTATACCAAAAAATTTAAATGAAATTTTAGAAAGTCAAAGACTTTTATAAGAATCTTATTTGAGACCTTTTCTAGGAAACAAAACGATTTTCTTCTTAGACCAAACGCTTTAGATTATTTTTCGAAAAACATGATTGCATTTCATTTAAAATGCACTATAGAAATATAAAAATTTCAAGGTATAATAACTAGGAAATGATCAACATTTCTTTTTCTAAAATTATTTACATGAAAGAAAATTTGTGCGATGCCTATTGGTGTGTGATACTGTATTTTTTAAGAAAATGATGTATTGCTTCACACATCATTTAAAATCCATTTTCAACACAATATTTTATTATAGGCTTACGTATGCTCAAAATATTAAAATTTTAATAATCAGAAAAAACGTTCATTTAATAAAAGTGCCAAAAAAAATCTATGAAATCAATCAAACTATTTGAAAACCTAAATATTTCGTACAGGTTTTAAAATATTTCGTAAAAATATGTTTTAAAATATTTTTAAATATTTCGTACATTGGTACTTGAACATTCCCACAAATATGAAGGCTGAACAAAAAATTCCTGGATTTTCTGTTCTTCTCTCCCGTTCATCACGTAAAGAAAACACGAAATCGTCGAAAACGAAAAAGTCTGTCCACTAAGACACCTGTTACTCTGCTACAGAAAGTCTTCTCTACATGATGTTCAATACCTAGCTGTCCTCGGGAGGAACCCCTTTAAATAATGGTGCCAACCGTGTTTACAGAACGTCATGAGGTTTTATTGCACAATTTTGCTTCATTTTAGTTTGTGCGTCTGTTTGCATTGGATGGATTCTGATGAAATATGCTGGAAGATTTATTACCTTTATAAAAGTGGTAGTGAAGATTTTGGACCTGATACTAGGGGTATATTTCTCTATAACACATTGCATTATATTCAATTGAATTTAAAAATATGGGAGGAATATAGTTTTCTATTAGGTAACATCCTCTAACTTCCCAGATTTTTTTTTTACTGAAGTCTAGTTTTACCACAGTGATTTTTCTTTAAACATATCTTCGTTCCATCTCTAACACCTTATCCGATATTAATGAAACTTGATATGGCTTTTATTTAATAAATTTATAGAACGTGCTGATTAGTTTTTGGTCCCTGGGGGATGAACCGGGTCTTTAGGTTTGACATTTTAATGCAGTGAACTCTAGAGTTCAAAGAACTACTTGTATAATTTATTTTAAATGGAATGTCTCGATAGCCATATGCATTATAAGTTATTTTCGGCGGAACTAGGTGCGGTCTAATAGTTCACACAAGTTCAGTAGCTGTGGTCCAGGAAACAGGCGTAACATATACAAACATAAACTATGGAAAACATATAACACGTATCACGTATGTTCCATTGAAATACAAGAATTCATTTTCTCTCTCTTTCATAGCGATAAAGTAGAAAGTCATAGGTATTGACAGCAGTTCATGGTTCTTTTACTGTAAAAAAACAACAACTAAAATAATGAATTTTGTTATAATGACAAAAGTTATTTTTCCATTCTTAATTAACGTGCGAAGAAAAACATAGAAAGGGTAGGTATCATGAAATGTGCTATGTGTTTACCAACCACCATACACCGCCAGTATTTCAATTTAAATTATTGTCTGTTATCTCTGTTGAAATCTTCTAGGAGATATGGGCATGGGTTGTGAGATACGAGCAAAATGTTTATTATTTTCTAGGAAAAATAAATTGATTAAGTTCATAGTGTCAGTTAATGATAATTTATTTGAGAGAAATTTATCAAAATAATTCGTTTGGGGAGATACATTTCTTTGCGTGTTTATCTCTATTTCTAAAAAGAAAATAAAGAGAGCCCACTGTAGATAATGCACTAAAAGTGAGGTTACTGCAGATTGTAGCAGGGTGATTGTTTAATAAATAAATTCTGATCGAAACAAGTAAAAATTGAAACATGCAGAGAGCAACAATCAGATAAACTTTACAATTACATCAAACTATTCAAACTTTTGAACTCAAATGTAAAGCCCACTTGATTATAATGGCTATCGAAAAATTTTACAGTTATTTTTTAAAAAAAATAAATTTCTTCATTTAACACTGAGATAGCGTATCAGTTCTTTACTTTCTCTTCCTATAGAAGATAAAGCATTGTAAATCGTGCAGATTTTTTTTTTTTTTTTTTTTTTTTTTTTTTTTAAAAAATCGATGGCAACCTGAAACACAAAATAAAGATCAATTATGTCAATTTCTATTGCCCAAAAACCATATTTTCACAATTATTACACATTTTTGAAATTTGGAAATATTTGGATCCATAGGGTCCAAAAAACTGATATGACCGACGTACGGAATTGTGTGCCGAGCTCTGGAAGCCAAACTGCTCGTGCAAGTTTGATGAAATTTGGCACTTTTCTTTCTCCCGTTATCGCCCCCAGGAGCACCCTTAGGGCCCCGAACAATACTCAGAGAATCATTCTATCTAAAATAAATGGCCTCGCGCGGGCGTATCTCTGCCTTAGGCCTGGCTGGGGGCACAACAAGCACCTTAAAATGGAAATCCCTTTTAAAAGAAAACAGTTCAGTAATTTCACATGATTTTTTTTTAGACAGGGATAATTCAAAGTATTGAAAATTAATTAATCACTGTTTTCAAATTGTTATTCGGAGACCCCGGGCCCCTTTGGTTCAGGACCAAGAATGTCGCGATAGGACGAATTTTCTAAAATCAAAACCACATAAACAATTTAAAATGAGTAACATCTTCTTATCGAAAATAAAATAAAAAACGGCCCCGTTTATTCATCTGAAATTCAAAACAATTATTGTCTGGAGCCCAAGGAAATTATTCGATTATTATAATCACTGATATCCAGCTTTAAGTCAGAGTGCCCCGCCTCTAGGACCCCAGGACCAAGGATGTCTCATTTGGGCCAAATCTTTAAAATCGAAACCACATAACAATTTTGATAAAATTTGAAATAGTAAATATGGCACTATACTATTCTATATGGGGGACCGCTAGGGGCCCTAAAAAGCTACTTGAAATGGAATTCCTTTTAAAAGAAAATGGTTCAGTCACATGTCATGTGGAATTTAAAGAAATAATGCATACGAGTATAACTTACAAGAATTATTGAAAATATTTATCACTGTATATTCAGGGCTATTTTATATTCAGAGCCCAGGGTTCCGGACCAAGAAGCCAGGACGTATGAAATTTAAATCTGGTAATCATAGAAGTATTACCTAAAGACATTGGAGGCGTAACTTCCCCAGAGGCCCCGTTTAGAGGCCCCAGCAGGGTCCAAAAAAAGAATAAAATATATAAAAGTCTCTAATTTTGATCAAATCTGGTATACACAGTCACGTGAATATTTATTGGTTATTTTTTTGTATTTTATAGAAATTTCGGTTTTTAGGCTCCGGCAGGGACCCACGAATGTAAATATATAAAAGTCATACCATTTTGATCAAATTTGGTATACTCAATTACTTAGTCACCCAAACATTAAAGTGGACAATTTTTGGTATTTTGTAGAAATTTTGATTTTGAGCCCCTACAAATGTAAAAAGTCGTCTGATTTTGATAAAAATTGGTATACTCAGTCAAAAAAGTATTGGACTGGACAATTTTTGGTGTTTTGAAGAAATTTTTGGTTTTTGGGCCCGGCGGGGGCCTACAAATATAAATATATAACAGTCGTCTCATTTTGATAAAATTTGGTTTATTCAGTCACCCGAATATTATATTGGATAATTTTTGGTATTTTGTAGAAACCCCGCAAATGCAAAAATATAAAATTCGTCTTAAAAAAATTTGGTATATTCAGTCACTCGAAAATTGTGTTTTTTTTTTATCTATTCATTATATTGGAAGAGAAAAATAAAGGAAGAGAAAGTCTAGTACGGTTTTCCGTACCATTTATTCATCTGATTTTTTAAAGGAAGCTTTTTGGGGAAGTTTTTAGCTCTAGGTCCAGCTAAAAATGTACATTTGTTTATCATCAGGATAGTTATGTTGAGAATTCAGTTACAGACGAAATCGCTAAGTAACTCTACAAAATTTAAAGTAGTCAATTAAAAAAATAATTGAAATTTATTTTCATATAATTACTAAATTCAATCGTTACTTATTTGAATATCTCGTTACTTATTAAGTAAAATTTCAATCATCAAAATTGGAGATGGTGATCTTCCAACTTAACCGAGCCTATAAATTCGCTCGTGCTCAACGCAATATTTTATCTGTGGGTAACTTTGGGAGTGATTGCAGATACTTGAAATAATAATAAACTCTTGTCTATCTGTACTAAATGATGATAATGTAGGTTTGGAGATTAAAAAAATGCGGATTTGTTAAAAATTCATAAATTTAAATGTTCATTCATGAGTTGAATGTTCACATTCTCATGAATGTTTTATATAAAGAAGCCATAATTTCTTATTAAAATAAAATTATGAGTATTTTTGTGTATGAAAATTGTTCACAAATAAATGTACACAGACAGCATAAAATCATGTTACATTTCAAAGGTTTGCCTGAATTTGAAATTATTGTCAAAAATTGTACAGAATTGGATCAGAATTTTCATCTGATGGTTGCAGTATAATATCGAATAGTAAAATATGAATTCCTAAAAAATACTTTCCTTCCTGAAGGTTAAAAAATGATACTATATCTTCAACTGACTGAAAAGTATTGGAGATGATCTCAGGAGAGGAGGAAACTAGTTAGCTCTATATTTAACATCTTTAATCATTTTTAGTCAAATGAAGATATATTCATTTTCAACCTTGCCATAGTAGTCCAATTTAACCTACTTAAAAAAAATGGGTGTGTGTATTTATGTACGCGCGTGAGACTTCTTTTTAAAAAAACATACTACCCCACCCGGAAGTGAACTCAGAACCTACCAACTATGAAATAGAGGCCTTGCCACTGAGCCACAATGTTCTATTGATATAGAATGAGAAAATACAATATTTAAATTTAACTCTCATCATTTTTTCATTGCTGAGTTTAGGCTGGGTCTGTCAGCAACTAACCTTGCGCAGCCTTCACAACACGCATTTTAATTTTTTTGGAACCTAACCCAATACTACTCCCAACACGTTCTACCCAATAAACTGGGTGGTTTTTAGGTCAGTTCTATTATTTTGAGTCAGAAACAGACACTTCAATATTATTATTTCAGCGGAGCATATTAAATCGGCCGTACGTCGGCCGGTTGTAGAGTTCTGATAATAGGTCTAGGTTTTATTTGGAGGGAGGTCTATTACCATATTTTTTTCTGTGTATGTGTCTCTCTCTCCCTCCTCTCTCTCTCTCTCTCTCTCTCTCTCTCTCTCTCTCTCTCTCTCTTATTGTTTCCAATAGTATTCTATAATTTCCCATACAAAAAAATGTCATTTAAGTCGAAAAACGTGAACTATTTTGCTGTCACCCATCCATTGTTTGTCCCTACTCGGTGTTGCTTAACATTAGAGAGATGGGACCTAGACAAAAATCTTCCCAGGAATGCACCCATCAACTGTGCCAAATAGGTCACCGCGACAAATTTCGAGAAAAAATGTCATTTAAGTCGAAAAACGGGAACTTGTTTGCTGTCACCCATCCATTGTTTGTCCCTACTCGGTGTAGCTTAACAT